>CM062818.1:597136144-597736144 GCA_031772625.1 Pinus tabuliformis
ACCTACTAGGTTATCGATATGTAATTTCGGTAATTTTGATTTCAAAAGATATTTTAAAGAAATGCAATGATTTCATTTGTGTATTCAATAAACACAAGATTTTATAATTGAGTAAAATATTCGCCATGCCTGGTGAGAGATTCGCCAAAAAATTATATATACATATCATATTATTGATAAAATTGCCTTCGATTTTTCCTATATACCATGGAGATTCACCCATTTATTATACATGTAAATTTAGGGGGACTTCTTAAAATTTTCCCTGCCCTTGATTAACTTAGTTGGTTTGATTTCTATGTCATATTCTAGAATAGTAGAAATCCATTTTCCCCTCTTTCCATCTGGACCAGCCTGAGTTAGGATGTCTTTGACTAATGAATTAGGAACATAGGCTACTATAGGAGAATATAAAATGTACACCCTAAAATCCTTGATAGCTTTGACCAAAGCAAAGGCTTGTTTTTCCATGATGTTATATTTTAAGGGGGCATTTCTCATGGCTTTGCTAAAGAAAGCAATGGGTTGTTCATAGTCCTAGTCATTTTTTTTTGTGGTAAAACTGCAGCAATTGTGTCCTCAGAAGCAAAGGAAAATAAGATGAAATCTCTGTCAAACTTTGGACTGAGCAAAACTGGTGTTCTAGTTAAGGCTAGTTTGATATCTTCAATGGATTTTTTAGCCTCAACAGTCCATTTTATGGTCGAATCTTTTTTCAACATATTGTTCAGTGATCTAATTAATTCTGCTAGATTAGAAATAAATCTTCTAAGAAATTTAATTTTCCCTAAGAAAGCTTGTAATTCTCTAATGTTCCTTGGATGTTGTATCTGTAAGATGGCTTCTATTCTTGCAGGTTCTATTCGGATACCATCTTTTGAAATTATATGACCTAGTAAATTTCCTTCTTATAACCCAAACAAATACTTCTTGGGGTTTAAACAAATTCCATATTTCCTGCGTTTAATAAAAACCTACCTTAGATGATCCAAATGTTGACTATTAGATCTTGGAAATACAATAATGTCATCTAGGCATATCACAAGGAAGTCATGAATTTATTTGGCAAAGGCTATATCCATAGCCCTTTGGAAAGTGGCTCTTGTATTCATTAGTCCAAAAGGAATTTTCACATACATAAATGTGCCCCAAGGAGTAGTGAAGGTAGTCTTGGCTTGGTCATGAGGATGAACTAAGATCTGATTGTAAGTAGAAAACCCATCCAATAATGAGATTCTAGTTGATCCAACTACCCTTTGCAAAATATGATCCATTTTGGGGAGAGGGTAATTGTCTTTAAGTAATACTTTTTTGAGGTTCCTAAGGTCCACACAGAGTCTATTCTCACCCATTTTCTTCCTAGTTGGCACCAAGTTTGAAACCCAATCAGAAAATCTGATTAGTGCAATTATCTTAGCATCATACATTCTCTGGATTTCCTTTTCAATTGAAGGTAGTAGGACAAGATTAATCCTTCTAAGCTTTTGTCTGAAAGGTTTTTTATTTTCTTTTATAGGGATTGTGTGTTGTATGATGTTGGTGTAGTAGGATTTGAGGTCCTCATAACTCCAAGCAAAGACATCCTAAAATCATTTCAATAACTCAATGTATTTTACTCTTTCAGTGGGAGGTAATGATTTAGAAAGTTTGACCAATTTTGGGTTTCCACCAGTGCCTATATTACACTCCTCTATATCATATTTCAAAGGATCCATTTTAGGCTTTTTTAGGAACATCATTTGAATCAAACAATTCTTCCAAAGCAATTAATCCTTTAGGTAAGAAATTGTCTTTGAGGTTGATTACTTCAGTGTCTTCGTTAATAATTTCATCAATCTCAACTTGCTCTAGGTTTTCTACATCTGATTTTGTAAATTTAGTGGGATGAAATCTATCTATCTCTTCACCTTCTATCTCATTTCTTTCTATTTTTTCTTCTAATGTTAGAATCTATTGATGTGTCAGTATCTATATTGCTATTTACAAATTCTTCTTCCGAGATTAAAAAATTGTTTATTCGTTTGTCATCAGCAAATATTTGCCAATTATTCAAATTATCTGGAATTGTAGGTCTGTGCCTAACTTCAGTAGTGTACTGATGGTTAGGTTGAAAGGGTAACTTGCAAGTGTTGGCAAACATTGCTAAACAATGAGCCTGCATATTATGCTTTCTAGGAATTACAACAACCATGGTTTCAAAGAAAGTGTTTAGTATTTCTACAATGCTTCCTCTGTAACAACTTAATCTAGGGTCTTTAGTCATATATACAACATTAATTTGTTTTATAACTAGTTCAGAGTCTCCCATGACATAAAACCTTATAGCTCCTAGATTCCTGACTAATTTAAGACCTAAAAGTAGTGCTTCATACTAGGCCATATTATTAGTACATTTAAAATTTAGTCTATATGCATGACCTTTTGAGTGATCATTCTCCAGATTGTATATCCAAACTCCTTCTCCTACTCCAAAATTATTGACTGACCCATCAAACTCAAGATGCCACAATATATCATGTTCATAATTCACATCATCTGTTTCAACAAACTTTTCCTCATTTTCACTACCTTACTTAGTGGAAAGTTCTAAAGTTTGGATAGTGTCCTCTTGTTTTGAAACTGCAATTTCTTTTGGTTTTATATCAACACTGTCTAAAAGAGTTTCTTGTGTTAGCATTATACAGGATAAAATAATCAATGTCTAAATGTACAGAGTAGATAGGAAAGTTTTGAGGCCGATCCTGGCTACTCACCATGTATTTCATTAAATTTTCTCGGTACAACTTCTTGGGTTGTCCAAAAATGGAAATTGTTGCATATGACATATCAAGTTGTAAAGATCCCTGAAGTTTGGCTCCCCATGATCTGGATAACAACATGTCATACTTCAGTGGGATGTCAACAACCACAATATCCATGAGGATTCTCTTGACCGGATATTGAACTAAGGTAACACACGGGTCTTTAATCAACCCCAGACACTTTACTTGACTTGAGCCAAATCAAAATAAGTCCTTGTAAGGCCTTGTAATGTCCAGGTTTAATTTCTCCATTACTGATTTGGGCATCAATTTGTGGGAGGCCCCAGAATCCAACATTGCATTATGAATAATTTTGTCATGGATGCTAAGGCTAATGTAGAAAGGTGGTATTCCTCCTTCTAGTGGTTTGCCATTAACATCTAGACCAAATATAAGTTTTGGTTGGTCATCGAACAGGTTAACAAAATCTTCATTTTCGGCAATTTTTAGGGTCTGGTTTATCTGTGTTTTGTAAGTTTCATTCTTGATTAACTCTGTCAAAGGAGCCGAAATTTTTAGTTTGGCTACCTCTGCTCCTAGATTAAAAGGAAAAGAGGCTTTCTCTATTTGAGGTTTTGTACCTTTGACAACATGATTTCTAGTGGGATGGTCTTCTTTTCCTTTATTGGGGACCTCCTTTTGTGAATTTTCCAATCTAGTGCTTTGAGGTGTGTCCACTGGTTTTTTTTAGGGGGAATTGAAGTAGAGGGTTGATCATCAAGAGGTTGATTAGGGGTTATATCTACAATGGTGGGCCCAAAAGGATTCTGGTTTTGTCTGGGGAGAATCTAGAGGATTTTAAAAACCGGGGCTTCTTTGATTTTCTTGGGTTAATTTGGCACTGTTTTCTTGGTTTGGTCAGGGATATCACAATTGTTTTTACCGCTTAGGTTATACTACTTATGTACTTCAAAGATGGCAGAATCATAACCTTGTTTATAATCAAATGATTCTCTAGACTAGATTTGCAATTGCCGCAACATATGCAATTCCTGATAATCTTGGGTCAAAAAAACAACACCTTCATCACCTAATCCAATTAGGTTAATCTATGTGTCTTGCTATGGGTCTTTAGGATGGGATGTTTCTACATAATTTTCTTGGAAAGGAGGCCCAATATTTTGATCAGGTCCATTGTTCCCAGTGTTTTGATTTTGGTTTTGCTTTTTCTTAAAGTTTGGGTTTCTAACTGGAGGTCCTTGTTGATTATCCCACTGGGGTTTCCTCTCTATATTCTCTATTCTATCCATTAACTTTTCCATGCCTTTCACTAAGCTATATATTTTAATGTCAGAGGGTGAAGGCTCATCTTTAGTTGTTCCTCATCTTTCATTTCTAACTCTAGCTCATTTCACTAATAAATTAGCCTCTACACTTACAACTACACTTTGAATATCTTCTAGGGTTGGGGTGCTTCTTTCCCTGAGTTGGAATGCCATGTTTGTGTCAAAACCATGAGGGAAATTTATTAAAGCTAAGTCAGGTAGGCGTCTAAGATTAACTAGAATTGCATTGTATATATTGTTAAATCTGGTGCAGTAATCTTGAATAGTCTCATTGGGTCCTCTCCTAATATTTTCATATTCTGAAAGGATCTGTAAAGGATTCTTTTTCCTTTCCCATCTATTCAAAAATTGCTGCTGAAATATTTCTAAACTATCAATATTATTATCAATCGATGATCTAAACCATTTCCTAACATCACCAACTAAATTCTGAGCAAACAATCTCATTTGGACATCCACAATATCAATTTCATGACGTTCAAAGTAGTATGTCATCTTATTAGCATGGTGTTGTGCAGTGTAGTGTCCTATGCCATCAAATTGGATGATTTTACTCTCGTAGTCTACTGGCATGGCACCCAGTGGAGCAGGTAAGAGAAGGGGAGCATATCTATTTTCCATGGCTATAAGCTGGGAAGGGTTAAGATGTGGGGTTGAGGCACTGGAAGATGATACAGTAGTGGAGGATGAACTAGGACTAGTGAGTGGTAAATGAGCAGTGCTAGGTTGGTAAGGGAGTGAGGGTATGAATGGAGGTGGGGAATGGACTTCAGATGTTGAAGGGAATAGAGGTGAACTAAGAGTATTGGACGATTGTTCAAAAATCTCAGGGATCTTGGCAGTACTAAGGGATGAATGTGGTGAATTCAGAATGTACTCATCAATTGATTTGTTAGCTTTTTGGACTTCAATGTCTACAATAAACTCAAGATCTAGGATAGTGTCACAAATTTCACTTTCAGACTTTGACTTAAATAATGACAAATCAAACTGCTCATCAAAGGGAAGATCTTCTAAAAACAACCACTCATTAGGGCATGGATTAGCTTTAACCAAGGGTGCATGACTAGTTGAACGTTCTTATTTTTTGGTTTTTCTTGAAATCAAGTTGGGATTATCAACTAATGGGGGAGGGTTTGGATCTGGGTTAGCCCTAGTATAATGAGTTCTCCTCGAAGCCAAAATTTCAAAATTTTTCTAATTGCTTTCTTTTTGTGAGAAATAACTTCTAATAAATTACTTTAAGAGGCTCAAAATACAGAATTAAAAATTTCTTGAAGATTTATTAGGATTGAGGGTTCTCCCCAATATAGTCGCCACTATGTTATCACTCAGAGTTTCTCCCTAGAAGTTATCAGAAGAAGGGAAAGGCCGAGGTAAATACAAACCAATCTTTTAAGTATAGGCTCTAGCAAACCTATGACTCAGAGGGGGCTCTCTCTATATAATTTAGCTTTGTTTGCGGAGATTTTAGGCTAGTTCTTAAAGTTCAGGGGGCTTTGGATTTGTATTGGAATTTGGATGGTGGAATCCTTACACAGATGGATAGAATGATGTCTCTGGCTATTGGGCTATGGAGTCAAAGAAGGTAGTAGAACTAGGATTAAATCATTAAAGGGAGTGTTCAATGGGCAAGCTAGCAGAGTGAAGCACAAACTTTTAGGTCGAATGGGTGAAATGATCTTAACCAGGGTGAGAGAGCACTTAAGAATCCTCAAACCAGGATTAAAAGGAGGAACAGAGGATGATCATGAGCAAAGGGCAGTTAAGAATCCTTTACTATAGACCAGAGGGAAACTACTTGAACTAAGGGGCGATCAAGAATTCCTTAACTTAGATCATTTAGTAGAAAACATAAAAATTGCATAATAGTCAAAACAGAGAGTAGTGAAGAAAGTTCTAAGATATCATTCCATACTATAGCATTTAGATTTCAGATACATTTAAGATTATGGAAAAACTTTTAAAGAAAAGTGACAACACAAAAGAATATACTTGTCTGTATTTCGCACTACACATGAATCCAGTGAAATATCTTAGCTTTATTCAATAATCTAGCTTGTCGGTCCAACAATGATACAATAACTTGCAGTGTTTGATCAAGAAAACTATAGAAATGTCTAAGAATACACCCTACATACTTCGAATTGTGAAGTATTTATACAAAAAATTATTACAAAATATCTCAAAACAACTTGAGGTTTAATCTAGGAAATACAAATATCTTATTGCATGAAGATAGAGACAGCTAATGAACTGTTTCATGTTGTCCCTTTTATTATGGTTGTGCTAGCCTTTATGTTGAAGTGTAGCCTTTTATGCTGGCTTGTTGTTGTAGAGTTTCACGCAAGTGTCTTTATTACTTTCATCTTTCAACTAATACTCTTTGACCCTGCTGCCTTGCTTTCACCTGTTTTACCTGGTTGCTTTCATTTTTACTGTGCAGTAAATTTATACTATAAATTTATCATATTGAATCTGTCATTTTCTCCCACCATTCCACATCAGGTAACTTTACATTCACCCTTCTCCTGTACATTTCATCAGCTTCAGTATATTTGGAAAAATTTGGCTTGGTGAAGAACAAATGTTTTACCTCATGCTCAAGGAAAAACAAGTTTTCAAATGTGTCATATAACACTTTCCTTGTTGGTAGGGATTTTATGGATGAAGAGCTGGCTTGTTTCTTAGCCAATTTTCTGAGTCTATCACCATAGTCCAATTGTGTCATGATCTTGTCATTGATTACCATAGGACTGGGCAGACATTTCTTCCTTAAAATCTGGAATTTGGCCACAAACCTAACAATGGCTACCTGCATATTGTGGCACTTTTCTTCCAAATTAAGCATAAGGTTCCTTTTGGAGAGGACCTTCATTATTTATAAAATGGTTGTAGTCCTATCTTCTATATTTAGCTCTTGGAGCTCATATCTATTCTTGTTGTTGAGGAAGTGGATGAGTCTACTTTCCTCCTCTGGCTTATCTCTCAACTCCTCCTTCACTTTTTGGATAGCTTCTGTAGCTATCTTTACCAGCTCTGTTTGTTCAAAAATTACTTGGATTGATGGCCAAATAAATCCTTATCTAGGATTTTGATTCTCTCACCCATTCTCTAGGCCTTTTGTGCTTCTTCGTTTTGCTTCAGTTGGGCAAGTTTGCAGTCTGTTTCCAAACTTGGAACCTTTTCTCTTAACTTGTTCATTTCAGTAGCCTGGATGGACATCTCTTCCATGGATTTGACTATTTCTGTTGCTTTCCCTCCTGATGCACCTGCTGCTGATGGAGACTCTGTTGTTGCTAGAAAGGCTATTGCAAGTGGAGTTGTAGGTGCCAAAGATGCTGCTAGTGTGGATGGCACTGCTGTGGAGACTGTAGTGATAACATTTGTTGAAGAAGTGGCCACATCTTCTTGTTTTAATTGGATCAAAGCATCTAATTCCTTTTTAGTATCTTTTAGTTGATCGTTCAGCTTCAGGACCAAGTCCATTAGTTCTTCAAGCCCCTGCTGGGCTTCTATGACTTCTAATGTTTGTGGATGTTGTAGCTAAGGTATTTTTAGTTGTTTCTTCAATGCATCTACGTCATCTTTCTTCTTGTTAATAAGCAGTTTTGTAGCTTTTATATCCTTGGGATCATGTCTCAATTCAATAACTAAGTCCTCTAATGACTTGATCCTAGTATCCTTGGCCAGTGAGGAGGCCTTTTCTAACTGGAATTGAGCTGAGATGTTGTTCAGAGAGTTCTATAGCTGATGGGAAGCTATGGATTTACATGTTAGGGTGGAGTATATCCTCTCTCCAGCCTGTTTCTGTAGTTCAATCTGGTCTATGGGATGAATATCCCTTGCCAACACTTCAAAATCTACCCTTTTGAAATCTAATGTTGTCTTTGGTTACTGGGTTGTAAGCTTAAAAAAGGTATTCTACAACTTTCCCTCTTTAATTTCAAAGGCTGACATTAGCCTTGTTTGATTGGTGGGAGTCAGCTTCAGGTATTGTGCATAGGTTTGGGCCTTAAGCCTCTCATTTCTAGCTTTGATTTCTTTATATATTTCCTTGATATCTTAGTCTTTGTCAGTAGGAATTTTGAAAGAAGATACTTGAAACACTAAGTTGCCTTTCCAACATCTGAGTTTGTGATGTGGAAGGCTCCTGCATGCCTCTAGATGGAGTGGTAGGCCTACTTCTTTCTGCTCATGTATTTGTGACCTGAGCTGAGTCTTCAGTATATTCCTTTTTAGAGGTTGGATTTAGCCTTTGCCTCTTGTTTGATTCTTGCTAAAAATTTGAGGTGGCCCTTCCTGAAGTGGAAGCCCCTTCTCTATTTCATTTTGGGAGCTTCTCCTCATTCTGAGGAGTCTGCATGACTGGAGGGGTGCTAATAGTAGTCTCTAGTTCTTCTAGTACCTGCAGAAAAGAGCTATCATCAAGCTGCTTTTCTAAATAAATTAGTGCATTCTCTACGTCTACTCTGGTGTTGTCTTGGTCTACTAGGGTACCCTCCCCCCATTATATCTGATTTGCATATGCTTCTATTTCAGGTATGGGATGGTGGATGAAAGGTCCTAGCTTGACCTTTTGTCTCTTCTTTGTGATGAATTCCAAAGGATCATATCTCTAGAAAAAAATCCTTTGGAACTTCATTCTCTATAATATCAAGTCTGCTTCTTTGCCTACCTCCCTAGAGTTGCATATGAAGTGGCCTAATTGGTCTTTTATTTTGAAATTGGCCTTCTTCTTGTCATTGACAAAGTTTACTTCATCTGCATTGATGATTTGTCTATAGTATTCTAATGCAAACAACCTCATTAGGAGGTATCTTGGTAGCTTGTATGGTGCAAGCATGCAACCATATATCTTGATTTATGTATGGTTCTGGTAAAGGTACTAGTCACCAACTTTGGTCTGCTTAGACAATTGAAGGACTCTCTTTATTTTTGGTATGATTATAGGAGGACGGCTTCCAGTCAACGTTGCCATGACTGGATGTACAAATAAATCAATGACATCAGAGTAAGAGTATGGAGACCGGTATTGGTGGATCAATGGGGTCCAAAAAATGATTGACCTGGGCCCAAAAAATGATTGTCCAAGATTTTGAAGGGTGAATGGGAACTTCTCTGATTGATAATATAAGAACATATGGTATGAAACTGAGCAGTACTTAAAAATCCTTTCATTGTTCATTCTAAGGAATTTCTCATGCATCCTATCAGCTATAAATTGGGCATAGCCATAAATGACAGTAGGAGGCTTCCCTGGAGTGTAGATGGACATGAAGGCAAGAATTAATTCATCAATGTACTCACTAGTGGAGTAACCCAAAACAAGAGATATCATGGCCACAATATTCTAGCCCCATGGAGAGACAATGACTGATACATATGGAGGGGAGTCCTTAGGGATGTGTTTCTTTTCTCTGATCAAGGTTTGGAACAGTTGGGCCAGATTTGTAGAGCTAAGTTTGGGATACAAGTCCAACAAGTCTCAAATTGAGAGGGGAGTTATGTTTGGTCCTGGTTGGAGCTACAACATTTCGTTTATGGACTCAACTGTGATGGTGAAAAGTATGGTTTGGTTTGGGGACATGACTACTCTCTGACTGGGAATGTAATTGGCATGATAGTAATGGACAATCTTTAGGAAAATGTGAACTTGGGGGAACTAGTATTTTGGTAAATTTGACTCCCAAAGTCCAATCTCATCAGCATGGTTTAAGAACTTGTCCCTACTTTGGAAATGTACTTTGACCAAGTGTTCTAGGGCGGTGGTATCTTTTATTTGGAAATTTTTATCCGCTAAAGGAAGGTGGTCTAGGTCTAAATGAAGTGTAGTGATGGGCCTTACATCCATTGCAATTGGGGCTGCAATACTCAGTTCTTGTGGATTTGAGTGTCGGGGGTGATTTAGAGTTTTTAGGGCAACAAAGGTTTTGCAGTTTTTTATGGCTCACAGTGTTAAAATTTAAGTAAATTTGATCTTTTTTACTTAACTAACAGTGTCACGAGGATGACTTGACTCTGAATTTGATAATGGAGTTGGAATTCCACAGTTAAATACCCAGAATTAGGCGGAATTGACTATAAATGGTGGTTGGAGGCAGCTGTAGAGGTTCGTACGATACTAGTATGGACTGATGAACGAGCTAAGCTGTATGCAGCGTCTGTGGAGCGATGGTGGAGGTTTGTAATCAATTAGGCCGTTTGTAGTGGTCGCAATGACTTTCTGAGTTATCCAAGGCAAAATGGGCGAAAAGAGTGAAAAGAGGGGTAATCAGGCTTTTATAGAAAAAACAGTTAATTTTGGCAGGTTCACCATGTGATGAATAGTGACGGTTTTTGGTTGAAAAGGGGAAGCGGTTTGGGAGGTCCATTGCACTACTTTTCTGGTGCAGGCGGTTTTTGGGAGGGGTCGCCCCGATTCCATTCAGCGTTTGCCACGTAGCGTCGAGGGCCAGGGGGAAAACCGCCTTATCAGGTGGGTAAAGGGCGGATGTCGGGCCGGCCCGATATGCTTGTGGGGCATTGGATGTGAAGGAGGGATAATCAACGGTGATTGGGAGATGGGAGTTGCGTAGGGGTGAATGATGGGTTTTAATGGGGGGCCCTGAGATTTAATTACAGTTGTTTCAAGACTAGTTTAAAGGCTAATCCAGGTTTAGGGGATCGGGCCAAACTGTAATGAGGGATTAGGGACTGAGGGCAGGGTTTTATTGTTTTTTGTGGGATAAGGGGTAGTAACATAGTTTATAGATAAACTAAGGGCTGGGGTTAATTTATATAAAGAAGTAAAATATATATGGGGTAGTGGTTTTATTGAGATTTTTTCTATATATTTAATTAAAAATTTAATATGAAGTGAAGTGAGCGGAAGGGGTATTGTGCTTAGGTACATGAAATGTTTTGTGTTTTCCATATACCTAATACTTAGGATAAATGTATTTGGTGGGTTTTTGTACATAAAACATTTTTATAAAGGGGTTTTCCTAGGAAAGAGAACTTAACATTAGAAAAAGGGGTTTTGTGAGGGGGATGGATGAATTATAAGGGAATTTAACACCTTTCCTTCTTAAGTCATCAAGCCGAGGGTCCGGTCCCACCAGAAGTCAGAGAAATTCTCTGAGCTTTTTTTACTTAAAAACTATACGTGTTAATATTTTTATTATGGAAGGGAAGTTAGTGAGAGTCATGGGGGTTAAAATGAATGAGGGGATGTTAAGTAAACCAAATTGTGAACTATTGCCTTTGTTTTATTTACCACTTATGCACATTTCAATGATGCATTTGGAACAATGATATAAGTGTTTTTTGTAATCAATTCCATGACATTTCGGCAACCTTTCTACTACTTACTCACTTACTCATCCTACCATTTTTTTCTTCACTTTATTTGGGTGAATTTAGGCTAGCAAACCCTTATCAATCTTTTTTTTTCTTTACAAAATAAAACTATCTAATTCTAACCTTATATCCTCCAAGGGCTTAGCTTTAACTGATGATCTCTTTTTATTCACTCTACCTATCTAATGATCTGCCAAGATTACACTGTTTGGTCATATTTATTCACTACCTATGAACATAAAATTTAAAGGATGAAATAGCCAAGTTTAAACATTTTGACTATCATGGATTGTGGCATAAGTAACAAGCTACACATAATCATTTATTATGCATAAATAGTAAATAGTAGTGGCATTTTGACTTGCACACTTTCATGGTCTCTTTTTGTCTTTTGGGGTTCATATATTTCATTTTTTGACCTATTTTCATTGTTTTTGTCCTTTGATTATTCTTTTAGGATATACGCTCTTTACATTTCTTAATTTTCTAATAGGGAAAACATTTGCAGAAAGCAAAAGTATGTACAATATTATAGGGCTCAACCTTAGTCATTCAAAATTATGACTCCTATTGGTATAGGAACCTAACAATGCCCATATCATCCTTTACTCCTAAGAACTTATTCATATGGAAATTTGGTATACATCGTTAATTATTTAAACATTCAATGACAAATATTTGAACTTGTTTTAACATATCAATATTTCATTCTTGACGAGATGATATTGGGTTCTAGTAATATGAGAAACAACGGAATATAGTGGTAGTTCAAAATATGATAATGAATTAATGATGAACATAAATTTATTTTCTAATGACTTCCATACCTTGTGTTTGGGAGCTTGTAGTGGATTTCCTTTATGTCTTGTCAAGAACTATGAAATGCTAATCTAGAATTTTAGACCTTGTCATATCTAATTCTCAGTGTTTTTAACATAGAGATGGATTTGTGTGTTACAATATATGCACAATTTCTTAAATGCCTTAATATGTCCAATAGGCTCCCCTGTAAAATGAAGTGTGAAATACGATGTACATAATCGAGGAGCTAACACATCAGTCTAGTCTTCTTATATTATGATATTTATGTTGTGTAAAGTTATAATTTTTCTTCATTAAACTATTATTACATTAAACTATATTTTTTACCATGTTCCTCTTACAGAACTTAGCCTTATAACATGATCAATGGTTAATGTTTGATTCCTACACCCAGTAACACATGATTTGTAAAATAATTTTTCATAGAGTGCACGACTATTTTTGGAACATAGAGTTCCCCTGCTTCCAAGAGAGACGAGGCATGAACTTGATGATATGGAAGTAAGGATTGGACACCAACCAACATAGATCTTGTCTTACTAATATCAAGCTAGAAGAAGAACATATAATCCAAATATGCAACAAGAAAACATTTACATACCATTTAGTGTGCCTTCCTAACAGTTTGACTAGAGAAAGCTTTCCATTTAGTGCCCGTGTCCTTTCTACTGATGTTGGGTAGATGAAACTCTTCCATTTTTCTTTCCATCTACCTCTCATGAAAGGAGTGTCTATTGGCAATTTTTTGTGTGCACAATATTGTGTTCTCAGGTATGGAATTACAGTATCGCTAAATTTCTACGCCTTCTCTACGAGATACCCTTTGTGAATAAGCTAAATCTATTTCATATTGTCAAATCTTACACCTATCTTATGTATAATCAAAGGGGATTCTCCATTCACTACAAGGAAAATAACTTCTATCAGAGGTTATAATGGAGGTTTTTAGTGCTATAAAATTGTCAAAATTTGCTAAAAAGACTCTTCTACAACATTCGTTTGTGGTAGCGGATGTTCTAGTGGAGCTGAGAATGAAACTTCAACAGAACTAAAAAAATATGGGCGATAATAGGTTTTAGTGGATATTTTATTAGTGGTGCAATTACTAGACAAATTGCATTGGTGCGCTACCAATATAAAAGCATCAGCACTATAAATTTAAATAAAAGCACCAATACTGAAAACAAACGTTTGGAGCACCAATGTGTTAACTTGAAAAATGCATCGGTGATTTAATAATAAAAATGCATTGGCTCATGCAATATATGATACCATGCACTAGGGCATTGAATGAAAACAACATTGGAACCTTGACAGTATACCACCCAAGTTCTTATGTCTTCTAAAAATGCCTCGGGCATTACTTTTCAAGAAGGGTACGGCACAAGAAAAACAATCTTACAACTCTAGTTCTTTTATCTTCTCTAATGCACTGGGTACTTATGCGTAACGATGCAATAGTGTTGATGAGTTGTATAAACAACAATGATTGAAAATTATAATGCCTCAATGTGTTGGCAAAAGCCTCGTGTTGTAATTTTCACAAAAGGCGCTGAGGTAGGCCAAAAATATCTCCCGATACTAGTGATTTTACATAATCAAATGCATTGGTGCATTAAAGGTAATGATACACTAGTGCATTAAAGGCGAATAATGCCAGTGCATGAAATGTGTATCTTCCCTGTGCGTATTTATTTTACAAACACACCAGGATTTTGTATGTACGAACGCACCAGGATACCATTTTTTAATATTATAAATATCATTGTTGAAAAACTTGTATTCACAGTGGTGCACACTAACATAGGATGTCGTGGTATCCATTTTCTATTTTTTAGAAACATCAATATGTGACAATGCAATTATTGTGATTTTTTAAATCCCTTATTCATCGAGAAGTCAACATATATCTTATAACAATATTCATATAAATTATTTTTTTATTAGTGCATTTGTATATGATGTTTGGATTAATTTGTTATATCATCATATTTCACATCTCTTCATTATAATATTTAATCAGTCGTGTATCATTTCACAGTAACATTAGACAATTGAATAAGATAAATTAAATGTGTTTTTCTTATATGAATATGAGGCTCTTTGTCATACAAAATGGGATAGTTATTGGTAACCCCTTGTCTTTCAATTAGGACACTATAAACATTACATTGAACAAAATGTTTGATTTTCATAGACAATTATTTCAAAAATACAATAGCTTGCATTGATATCCAAATAGATCATCATTATTTGCTCAAATTATTGTCAGTGCTCGCACTATTTCCATGGCCTAAGATGTTTGGACAAAGCTTTTTTAATTGTGCCATTTTCTTTTTCATCAAGTTTCATCTAGAAACATGAAAATAAGGTGCAATGAGCGTATCTATATTGGTGAGGATAATGAAAATTGAAATAAATAATATACATCAACGTAAATTGAAAAGCAATGTACAATAGAAAGAATTGAGTGCTGAACTATACACATTCTTTCAAAACCAAATCTCATGAATTCTTTTAACAACTCTTTTGTTGGCACAGTTCCATACTTTATTTCGTGCAAGTTTTATACCCCATAATAAGTCTTAGATTGAATATAAGGATTTTTTTTTCTATTAATTATAAACTCAAATTACTAAAACAACATAAATAATTACAAATTCCACAACTAAATTTGATATGCCACCATATACTGACAACCCATATTTAACCCCATTTCAATCAATTCTTTTGATGGCTCTTCTTTGCATGTTAGCACCTATTTGAAGACATTCAAGGATTGTTGCTATAAAACAACTTAAAATATCCAAAAATAAAATCTTAAGTTATTATAAGGAAACAGTAACAATTATTCATAAACTTTGATATCAACCATTTTTTTCCTTATCATCCTATTCTATGTGATGAATGAATTCCATTTTGTTTTATTTTCTATTAAATTATCTATGTATATGTACCTAATAGAAAAATCAAATGATTACATACATTTGAAACACATTGTTGTTGAGATGGATCCTCTTGTGATGCAATTATGCACATTTCTTTAACCATCCCCTTGTACACTTGTTGGACATTCCTACTCACATGTTTCATATATTAGCTCGTTGATCCTTTGGTATTTTCATAACTAGTTTTTGTAGTAATATATACATATAATTATAGAAAAGCATTCTAATTACAGTACTACTTTTTGACGTAAATTTTTTTGTTGTTGTATGTTTTTCTATTGTAAATTTGTGATGTATCATTGAACAATGCTTTTGAAATGCTTCATGTACTTTAATTCTAACTTGGTTCTTGGAATCATTGGATTTATTTCTACATTTTAAGTGGAAAATACGTCTATACATTCGTTATACTATATGCATGATAGTTTTGTAAAGTTTTTCCCCTTTTCATTGACCTCCACGACCACTCTAGCTGAGCTAAGGACCAACTCGTCGTCATTTACATGTTTTGTAATTCTTATTTTCTTAGAATGACATTATTCTCCTTCGTTGTTGGTCTCTAGAATGTTAAACATATGTAAATTAATAGATTGATTGAAACATGTTATCTAATTTTCTGAAGTATGTTATTAGTGAAAATTCAGGAAGGGAACTCATATTGAATAGTATCTTTTCATTTACATGATTCATCCTTCTGCAATTTTTCCATCAAGGTTTTACACACTTCTTCAATTAGATTAGAAATAATATTATCGAGCTTCCTCATTTTGTGGCTCTACATGACACATACTAAGCAATACATATTATTTAAAATTACATATAGTTCAAACATATTAAATTTGTTAATAATGTACAAAGAACTTTCATTTTTTTCTTTTTTGGATGTGCTATCATTGTGCTGATCAATATTTTTGTTAAATGAGCACTTCTCAGACATTTTTTAATCAATATACAACCTGTATCATTCAATACAAAATCTGTTGAATATATTTTATATATAAATCACATAATTTTTAGCTAAAAAGAGGTCTAGTGACTAGTTCGCTTATGTGCATAAATGCATCATTGCATTTAATTTAGTAAATTATCTAGGGAGTTTAATTGTTGAGCAATGACAGTGAAAATATTTTTTTAAAACAACTCTGAATTATGACGGTGCGATATGTAACAATAAAAGCACCACCATCATAGTAAAAAACTAAAAAATAAAAACTTCAACACAAGGATTTTAGATACAATGATGCCAGTCAGTATAGGTGCACTAGTCCATTATATTATAGAGGGCACATCGATAAACAAATTATTTTTTTTCTTAAATGGATAGGGATGACAGGGCTTATATCTGATTCAATAAGTAGTCCCTCTTCTTTACATGTCAAATGTGTTATATATAGTAACACAAATCTATTAAATCTAAAATGCCTAAAATGAAAAGCCCTAATTGTGAGTTGTTGGAGGCATTTAAACCCTAAGGTGAAATTTTGCAATCACATTAGTAAGAAGAAGTAAGGGTTTAAGGTAAGAATTGAATTATTATTATTTATTTATTTATTTATTTCTAAATTTTAATTAAATATAAATAAGAATGTAGATTGTAAAAAAAATATTAATAAAATCAATAATAATTTTTTTACTATGCAAGGTTTGTTTGTTTGTTTTTTCTTTTTGTCTGAATTTTAATTGAATCTAACAGAAATTGTAAAAAAATTATTAGTAAAATCAACTGCGGAATTTAAAATTTTTACTATGCAATATTTTGACTGAATCATCATACGTTTAAATCTTTTTATCTTCTGAATAGTTCTATTGTTCCAAAGCATTCTGCTACTTCATAATGCTCTTAGTGTGTCTCTCTTGCAACTCCCTTGGAATTTTGGAAAAAGGAATGAAATAGTGAATAATTCTTACTATTTAAAATAATTTTTGAAATTAGATTTTGAAAAATCAATTAGTGCTCATTTTTCAATTTAAAAAAAAAAAAAGTCATTTTTTTTTCACTTTTTTCGAAACATTGATGCGTTTCTTAGTAACACACACCGATAAAGATAATTGATTGATGTGCTAAGTTTTTTTAATGCGTCATTATGATAAAATTCCTTTTTATGTTTTTAAAATCTTGGAGACCGATGCGGTTATTATTTTAAGACTTCAGTGTGGTTATTATTTAAATGCATTAGTGCAATTAGTTTTATAAGAACACATATATGCTTTAAAATTATCTAGATTTTTATTTTCACATAAAATACCATATTCATCTCAAATTATCCTTTAGGATGCATCCACATGAGTTAGAGTAGTTCATAGTATACATTTTCTACTTAAAGTCACCTTATTTTTGAAAAAAGTTTGAAAACTATATTGAAATTCAGATTTTAGGTATATGGTTCTCTAAATTAATTTTCAGTATTCACAAAAAAAATATTGTTGATTTTTCTCAAATGTAGGGAAAAAATCTCATAATATAAAATGGCCAATTCTTCAAATTCCATCTTGTTCGATACTACTCAAAGTCCTTCGTGGAGTTCTCCCTTCCCATCTCTAGTAAGTTCATATTTTATTTATGTTTTGATTAACTGAAATTTTTTCATTCATGTAAATTTGGATAGAAAAGTATCCAAATTTGTAGGATCCAAATTTAGAATAGAGTTCAAATGCAGAATATATTCTACTAATTCAAAAATGTTAGAAGCTCTTATAAGGAGTCGCATACCACAAGCAGTTGGTAGATGAAAATGGATAGTCGCCTTACTCTTCCAATTGTAACATGCCATGTTTTAACTATAACCCTAGGTCAATGATGGTATTAGTTATTTGGTTTAATGTAATGTCAACAAACCAATTGCATTTTTCTTACCAATATCATTGATGTACTAATGTTCAATAGTTTTTGAAATTAGGATTGTGGTGATGATGAGCGACGCACTTTCCATCTTATGGTTCACCCCACTATAATGTCAAATCGATAAAATGATACATTAAGATGAAAACTCTGATAGGAAGCATAGCAAGAATGGTTGAATCAACCACTTATTCAATTTCCACTACATCCAGATTTACCAATCACGAATGACTGCAAGAATATTAGTTATTCATCACAAGTTGGCAGTGGAGGCAGTCAAACAGAGTTTGGTATGGATGATAGCTTATAGGATATCACTTCCATGAAGACAATGCATTTTTATGCATTCCAAAACGATGAGATAGGGGATCATGCTCATGTCACTAATACGTTATTTGAAAGCCTGTAATTTTCTTCCACCACCCCTCTCTTTGGACCTGGTGGCTAGTCAAAGTCTACATATATGGGGACAACGATGTTATCGTACAACCTGAAAGAAAATTTTGACATGTCAAATGCATTTTTCTTCGCAATATTGAGGTAATTGACCATGATCAAGTCCCTTATAGTTTGAGAAATCTTGTCACACAATGAACATTAAAAATGATCAATTTTATGAACGTTAAATATTTACATTGTACATTTATATGGCCCACCAATTGCAAGTTTTCCAGAGGAGTGATAATGTCTTGATCGGTAGTTATGAAGAGATAAAGCACTTGTTGAAAATCTTGGTTGTTGAGTAAATATCATATCATTCATGCCTGAATGATTGTATTCTATATAGAGGAGAATATGTAGACAAAGAGATATGTCTGAAATGTGGGCATGATAGGTACCATAAATAAAAAAAGGGTAAATCACATGGTCCTCCTCATAAGATATTTAGGTACATGTGTATATTCCCAAGGATTCAAATGATATTTCATTGCAAATAATTAGCTATGTTGCAGGGATGACATGCCTCACGTAGAAGTGAGTTAAGAGTTATGCAAATCTAAATAGATTCAATAGCCATGGAGCATATAGATGATACATGGCCTACAAAATTCAAGGATGAAGTACGAAGTCTATGTCTTAGCATACCCATGGACAACATCAACCCATATTCCCTCCAAAACACCAAATATTCTATTTGGCCTATAGTAGTGATTAATAAAAATATCACCCCATGGTTGTTTGTAAAGAATGAACATCTTGCCTTTTCTCTCATAGTCCCTAGTAGAAGACAAGTGAAGAATATGGATTCCTACTTCAAACCATGGTAGATGAATTGAAGGAATTATGGGAAGGGATACATGTATACGATGTACCAATACCCATCACAACAAAGAGGAGTTTTACATTGTATGGCATATGTGCTTACACCACACATGATTATCCAGGATTAGGAGTTTTCTCTAGTAAAATACATGTCTATTGATTTGTTTATATATGTGATAATATTGTGTTGCATATTAATTTCATTTTCTGCCATTTTTATGAACTTCATGATCGTTAATATGCCCTATATGAATTAATTTCACAGGTCTTGTAATGAAATGGTATTACGGATGTAAATGTTTGTACCTTTTTTGAAGGCTAGGTGGTCCAACCACCTATGAAATCCAGTGTATGACTACTCTAGGGTATTCCTCCAAGAAGAACACCGTAACAAAGAGCAACATCCATGTTCAATGGTATACTAAAGAGAACCCAAAGGCCTACAATAATGACACCAAATGAATGGCTTAAAGCATATGAGAGCGAGAAGGAGAAGGAGATTACATAAATGTTCGATTCAAATATGAAGCATATTTTTCATGATATAGAATTATTTGACACCTATGTTGAGAAATTACCCATTAGGATGAAAATGAAACTTATCTTTAATGAGCTCCCATATCGGGAGCATCTTAAGATTTCCCACTTACTATATCCCATGCATATATTTAAAAATGTTTCATATTATTTATGGAGGCACATATCATCAAAATAAAATGACACATTGGTTGTTAGGAGAAATCTTATTTCTTCAAAAACTAAAAAGAAACATTGGCCAAGACAAGAAGGTAGAGGATATGCTAGTCCCTCTTGTTCTCTAAAATAAGGTGATGTTCCATGGATTTTAAAAAAAGATCATCTTTCTTTGCAAAAGGGAATTATAATGGGTGTGAGGGTAACTTATTTATATCGGTATTCACTATGGTGCTGCTGTTATATGGGATTTACGATTCTGGACAAAAGTATCTCCCCTAGGTCAATCGTTAACCTAGAACAACAAAGAGAGAAGGACCACAATTATTTTCCTTAAAGTAAATAGATGACAGAGTGACGCATACATGGAAATATTTTCACACTTTGCTCCTTCTTTATCTTGGAAGCTCTAATTCTAACTCTAAATGCCAAAATTAGAACCTGTGTAGTCAGATAACACAAGCCAAGAAACTACGAGATCTATGTAGTATCATCTAAGTACTTCATTCCATAGATCAACATGTCATTGAAATATATGAAATAATAACATCACATATAGGAAAATAATGAATTATTTTCATTAATATAAAAGGAAGGAGAATACAACCATAAGTAGCAGTTAATCTTGTAGAAGAGCTCATCCAAGTTGTTCACTTGTTCCTTCCTTGTCACAATATGCACCTCCAATCACCTTGAATGCATGAGATAATAATCACTCACCACAACAGCATAAGGGTATAATCACTCTCCTAAATCCAACCCCTAACCACATAGAAGTCCAAGAATATATAAAGAAGTAGGGTCAGTTGGGATTTTTTCTCCAATTACCAATCTAGGGTAAGAGATCCACCTTTGATGGAGGGATATGATCAAAGGATAAGTGGTGAAAACTCCAAAGTAGAGAATGATAAGATCTAAATTTTTTATCCAAGGTAAGTAGTTGAGACAACTTTTGGAAACTCCTAGAAGGGGAAGCTTCCGGAATCCCAATGATTCTCTCAAATTTCTAGAACCAACACTAGTGCAAAGTGGATAAACCTGTTGGTGACCAATGCAGGCCACAATGGAGAAACCTGTAGGTGAACACACCCTAGTAGGCTTACAAGGAGCATTGGTCCTCAAACTAGCTCAAATGAAGCAGTTTAGGGTTGAAATTCTAGGGGATGCATTGGTAGAAAATAATGAAATTAGTGACTAGGTGACTAAAAATGTTAGTAATCACAATTATTTCAAGTGAATTACTACTAATTTGAGCAATTTTAATTAAATGAACTAAAAATTACTAATGTAAATGACTAATTTAGTCTAGGGATAAAGTATACGACTAGACAATAAGTGACTAAACTAAAAGTGACTAACTTAAATGACTAATTTAGTCTAGGATTAAAATATATGACGAGATAATACGTGACAAAATTAATAATGATTAACGTAAATGACTTTTATAGTCCAAGAATAAAAATACCACCCTATAAAAAGTAGAACAAGGACATGAATTAGTCATTTATGTTAGTAATTTTTAATTGTGTCACTCTAGAAATGGAAAATTGCAATTTTGGTACCGAAGTGTTACATTTCACTACAGGGGTCTTCGAATCCATCTACAACATTAAAATTTAGAGATAAAAGGGGTCTTTAATCCATATATAGTGTTAAAATTTGGAATACCCTTTTGTCTCTAAATTTTAACACTACAGATGGATTCAGAGACCCCCTTCTTTGAATACAGGGAAAATTTTAAGAACCCCCCCTAAATTTACATGTATAATAAATGGGCGAATCTCCATGGTATATAGGAAAAATAGAAGGCAATTTTATCAATAATATGATATGTATATATAATTTTTTAGCAAATCTCTCACCAGGGATGGTGAATATTTTACTCAATTATAAAATCTTGTGTTTATTGGATACACAAATGAAATCATTGCATTTCTTTAAAATGTCTTTTGAAATCAAAATTACTGAAATTACATATCGATAACCTAGTGGGTGTAGGATAAAATTCACCCGTGCCATTCACAGAAAGCATGAGAAAAAACCTAATACTATATATAAAACCAAGAAAAATTCAATTCGTCACTTCTAGGGACCTCGTAACCACCCTGCCAATACACAAGTATGTTCCTATTTGCAATTAGAAAAATTACCCAAATTACAATCTGTTTACTCCAGCATAAGTTGGAAAGCCAGCATAAGTTGGAAAGTTATATAAGGATGACTAGTGCAAACAATCCATTCCTTTTAGCCCTGGATTTGTTTCAGTTTAAAACAGAAGTATACAAATATACTTGTCCAATGTCTATGCTTTAACCATTCACCTTAAGATGTTTTTACAATATAATTTCCTAAGTCTATTTAATATCTTCATTATCATAAAAACCAACCTATATCCATCTTAACTCCACATCTACCACTCTTAGGGGATGAAATCTATTTATCCCTCTGAGCACTTGGTAGACCAAGAATTAAGATGGATATAAGATGATAGAATTTCCCCTTTAAATAGTCTATGCTCACATGAATACCATGGTATTACCATGGGTCAATACCATGGGTTATCATAAACCTGGAGCTTAAAAATTACTATTAGTAATTTATAAAAATTAATAAAATTAATAGTTGATTTTTATTTTATTTTTTATTTTAACCAAGCTAAAATGTTTAACATACATTAAATTACAACATCCATTTTTACTCTTGATTGGATCAAATATTTTTTCACTTTATGCTAGTTTGCATATCACAATATTTGATACCTCTCGGGGGTTAGTAGATCTAGAGTAAAGATGGATCTATGGTGGTTTAATTCCCCCATTTAAATAGGCTACATTCCAGGTGAATACCATGGGTCAATACCATGTGCCATTTTGGTGAATACCATGGGTCAATACCATGTGCCATTTTTATTTTTATTAATACTAATATTAGGGTTAATAATGTTTTTTTGCATGGTATTAATAACAATATAGTCCATGGTATTTGTCCCATAGTATTTTGCCCATAGGTTTCACCTAAATATAACGCATTTTTTGAGTTTTCGTAAATATAAGGTGACTTATGGAGTAAATATAAAAAAATGTTTTATTTGTTTACCATACCTCTCGTTTATTTATATTTTTATTAATTTACCATACCTCTTTTACAAATATGGTATTTGGCCCATAGAATTCACTGAAATAAAACCTCTTTCTTGAGCCTTCATAAATAGAACGAGGGTTATGGACTAAATATAAAAAGAGGTTTTATTTATTTACCATGTGTCTATTTTATTTATATTTTTCCTTATTTACCATACCTTTTGAGTAAGTATAAAAAGAGGTTTTATTTATTTACCATACCTCCACTTTACTTATATTTTTATTTGTTTACACCCTTACATGTATATAAGGTGACTTATGGAGTAAATATAAAAAATGTTTTATTTATTTACCATACCTCTCATTTATTTATATTTTTATTACTTTACCATACCTCTTTTATAAATATGGTATTTGGGCCTTTGGCCCATAGGATTGACTTAAATAAAACCTATTCTTGAAATGGGGCGAATGGATTCACTTAAATAAAACCTATTCTTGAAAATGGGCGAATGGAAGGTTGTAATATGGTATTTGGGCCTTTGGCCCATAGGATTGACTTAAATAAAACCTATTCTTGAAAATGGGTGAACGGATTCACTTAAATAAAACCTATTCTTGAAAATGGGCGAATGGAAGGTTGTAACTCCTGATTTCAAGGGCTAAATTTGCCTTTTTTACCCTCTCCCTTAAAATAAGGTGGGCTATTTGAGGTGATTTGTAAAAATGTACTATGATACAAAATATTCGCCCACTAAAAATTCAAAACCCCTTAATTTCGCCAAAGGGCGAACATTCGCCCCTAAAATTTTCTATTTCTGAATCCATCTCCAGTGTTAAATTTTAACACTTTTATACAATCACTACTAAACCAACATAGAAGTTGTTATTAAAATGATTAACCACCACACATATTAACATACTCAATATCATTTTCATAAATAGGAAAACTTATATATATATCTATATATATATATATATATATATATATATATATATATATATATTGGTTTCATCTCAATGACTATCATGACCACCACATTTTCACTATAATTTAGTTTTTAACATTTCAATATATAAATATATACAGAATGAAAAAGTGTGTATATCAATGTGGAATAAACACTTGAACTTAAGAAATTGTTCCTTTTTTACTATTGAAGTATGAGGTTGGTGAAGCTATAACAAAACCCTCTTTGTTTCCTTCCCTCCATATATTTTTAGTGATCACAATTTTAAATTTCCCTCTACACATTTACATTTATTTTTCATTTTAAATTTCCCTCTGCGATGTGGTGCTTCCCAGGACACTTGAAAATCACTAATTTGCTGAGTATCAAGTGAGAAAGAGAGGCATATGCCCTATAGCACAAAGTGAAACTACTATATGTTGAAGCTGAAACAATCTTGGATCCAACAGTTCACATTTGCATTTATTTTTCATTTTAAATTTTACTCTCTGAGGTGGTGCTTCTCGGAACACTTGAAAATCACTCTTTGGTTGAGTATGAAGTGAGAAAGAAAGGAGAACGCCCTACAGGACAATGTGAAACTACTACAGGTTGAAGCTGAAACAATCTTGGATCCAACAATTCACAAATTTAAGCTAGAGGAAATTAACGAGTTGGACCCTCAAAGACTTCTCATCGATTCAATGTGTCCAGTTACGAATGAAACTAAATATTTTAGAATAACTGGTCTTCATGGATCCTACATTGATTCTGGATATTCATTCATGGACTATGAATCATGGAAGGCTCCTCCTAGACCGATCTAAGGGGATGGGGTTATATCAGTATGATGGAAGTGAAGGAATTATCTGTACCTGACGTGGTGAAGTCAATGGCATGGTGCGGGGACAATTGTTACCTCAGAATTAGGAATGAATATGTTATTTTGGAGCCCTTTTCAAGCTCTTCCCTTAGAAAATAAGTTTCCTTCCTCTTTTTCTATCTCTTCCCTACAGAGGGATTCTCCTGGAAAAGGTACTACCCTTTCAAATTCACTTTTCTTCTGTTCTCTATTTTTTTTTTCCATTTTATAATATCAACATGGATTATCAACCTGATTTGATGTAGATTATTTCCTAATAAATGAGGGCTACATCTTCATCATAAATTCAAATTCCATAGCCACTATGATGGCCCTGTACCCACACCGCAAATTCATTGCCTCATGCATGTAGGTGTTTAGTATGAAAAGGAACTTCTCTACTCATGTCCAGAGCTCCCACCACTACCTTACACACTAGGAGTTTTATTACTATAGCTTCTTCGATAGAGGAAAACAATTTCTTTAGACAATGTATTTGTAGAGTTGTACATAATGATTTCCTCCCATAATAAGGGTCAACAATTCTCTCTGCTAACCTAACACTAGTTACAACTTTTAAGTTTTGAGCCTTGGAACACCACTGTATACTAGTGACTGTATTTAGTTCAATATAGAATGGGAGAACATATAAGGTACCCTGTCATGTAAACTGCATAAAATCAAGGCATCTTATATCATACATTTGCCAAAATATCCTTTTTATTCACACTATGTTCCTAACATGGTGTTGCAATGATCATTGGACTATTAAATTCATTCAATTTTAGTTTGTTGTTTTTATGACCAAAGGGTGGAAGGAGACTATCCCATAAACAACATGGCTCAACATTATAGACGAGTCTTTGTTGGAAAGTATTGTCATAGAAAATAAACACAAAAAAACATTGTACTCCTTTATTGCTTTGAAGAAATGGCCTTTGGTTCTATGCAGCACGTGGCACAATAATTTTCAATTTTTTGTTTTTATTCATCCTAAAACTGTGAATGGACTGGGAACAAGTACTGAGTGGTCATTTCCAATCTAGAACACATGTTTTCAAGGCTTTATATATATTGTTAATTCAATATTGAGCAAGTGGTTCTATGATTCTGGCTTGAAGGACTGTTTTTACGTTAATCCTCTATATTTATTCTTGGTATTTGGCAGAGACATCAAGATTTCTGATGTCCCTTTTACTATGAGGTTAGAGGTAGGTTTGTCTGCCTTTATTGGGAATTGAGGGGTTCCCTAACCTCTTAATTCCTCCATCTAGACTGAATATGCCTAGATCTTAGAGGTGTTAGGGCATGGACTTAAGATCTTATGAGGACTTCCTCTAACAAATTCCATCAGGTATATCACTTCCTTCTTTCCTTCTGTCCCTTCGGTAGTTCTTTTGGTGGCGGAAGGTGACAAGTAGAGACTTGGTATACTTATGGCATTAGATTTGTGAAACCATGGATCTCCTCTCCCTCTTCAGCTAGTAGACTGACCCCCATGACTCTTGAGGAATTTCAGTTCCTGATCTTAGCAGTGAGTACAAGATTTTTGGTCCTTTCCCCCAACCTCCCAGGGTCTTTCATCACCATGTTCTTTCTGGTGGCCTAGATTGTTAGGAGATTATCAACAAGTCATTCTATATTTCCTTGCAGGGTTTTATTGTTTGAACCTCTCAGACCTAGACTCCCTCTTGAGGAAATTCTCAGATAGTGTATTGGATCATTTCCCACTACTAATGATCCTACAGGAACATTTCCATTCTTTTCCTCCTTGATTTCTTCCTCTATCTCTATTATGGGTAGATGGCATCCCCCTCTCATTCCTCTCATGCTTTTGGTGATGCATAGAATTTTATCTTGTTATTTTTAGGGCCATGTTTAGTAGTTTAGTTTATGTTATTTTATGTTTGACCTCTTAGAGATTAGATTACAATAGTTTCTCTGGCACTCCTACATTTTTTCACCACTGATTGTACCTTTGCATCCCATTTACCTACCCTTTTGGTCATTCATGGACATTAATAAAACTATCTTATATCATCTTTAATGCCAATAAATGATTTTCTATTTCTCTATTCCAAAAAAATCCCAATGTACCCTCACAAATTCCTAAACTGAATTCCCAGGTATAACCTAATAAGTTACTGAATGGAATTCCCAGGTATAACCTAGCAACTTCCTAAGACCAAATTCTGAAGAATAACCTAACAACTTAGAAATGAAAACTAAAAACTGCTGGAGTTAGTAGATATACTTTTAGCTGGTGAGTTGATATTGTGAGGACTATGTTTCACTATATTCTAGGTGCCATTTGTCAACCTGACTATTGTTTGTGAATTCCACCCTATAATTGGCATGTTGTAGAATTACGAAGAATTTTGCAGCTACCCTAAGGAAGTGATTTTAGAGATTCTACAACCGTCTTTAATCATTCTCTGTAAGGAATTCTATGGTAGGTGTTAATTCTACACAAAATGTTCATGAACACTCGTAACCTTCAACATATCATAATTGGTGAGAACTAAGACATTTCATTAAAAATCTTCGTAGAGACTATCAAACACATTAATTTTCAATGCATTACTTATTTAAACCAAATTTCTATAATAAGGTGGTTAAGAAATCTATAAAATTGGATGTGTTAGGTTTTTTATACTCATGAAAATGTCAGTGGAAGATGTGAAAACCAAGACATTTATGAGGTTCAACATCACCCCCTAACTTTAGGAATTGTACACCCTTGTGCAATAAATTAGTCCATGTCATTCTTATCTAATTTCCCTAAAATCATCAATTTCAAATGGGTTATGCATCTTTTTTTTTTTTTATGATAGCCCATGATTGATTAAATTTACTTCAATAGTTAACATTCACTTTCTGCATTAATGGGACCAGTGCTCTTTGAGTTCAAAATTAGATCGCATAGTAAGAGAAATATGAATCCAAGTGCTATCCAATGTATTCCAAGATGAACTATAAAGCTAGTGTAAAGGTGAGCCCTAAATATAGCTGGTTTGAGATTTGATATTGAGTTGGGTTCCCTTCTCTTCAATTCTTATGTAAGTTCACTCCTTCTCATTTGGTAATTCATAGCATGGTCACTTCAAGTATCAACAAAGGCTTAGAAATGCTCTAATAATTGTTGTTATTCTATTACCCATTGGGTCTGAGAATGTGAAGCGTTTCAGTAATGCTCATAGATATCCTTTGATGGGGTATGATCTCCACTTAGACAAGAAACTAAAACTTGGATTTGTAATCGTTATAGGCCAAAAATTCTTAAAACCTTTGAATTCCATTCTATAGAGTAGAGATAAATGCCTTAAAATACCATCCTCCATAAAAGTATAAGGAGTCCATCGTGTGAGCTTACACAGGACATAATCTTGTAAATATAGCTCACGTTCTAAGTTCTGCCTCTCAGGAATGCCTATGAAATATACAAAAAATACCTGGTTCATCCACATTAACAGTTGGTAGATTTGAATCATTCCTTTCTAGTAAAATTTGAACCATTTCTCCTTAAAATATAAGGCATACACTTTGGCAGGTGGCCTACATTTTATCTCAAGCCTTGATTTTGGCCATCCAAATTGATTCCTTTGATTTGAAACACAATTTGAGAGCTAAATGCATACTTACATTCAATGGCTAAAGCTCGTGGTTGGTGTGACATACTAAACCACATGCCCCTCCTGAATGGTAAGCTAGAGAAACATAACTCCCATGTCTATCAAATGTATGAAGGTGCCTATTTGTAGTTGATATACCTTTTGGAATTAATTGCAACTAATTAAGGAATGGTCCCTTTAATGCAAAGCATGAGGGTGTAAGCATCACAAGAAGAAGATTCTAGGAAATTGTTGTAAGCATCACAGGAATAAGATTCTATGTTGTAAGCTTCTCATGAGGTTAGAAAGTTACTCTCCAAGTATTTTAGCATTCACGTTAAATTCGTTCTAGAGGACCTAGAATTTTCAGGCTGGAGAATTTATGTTGGATTAATGGAGTCATTCAGAAGGTTCATTTTTGTTCAGTTTGTGTCCAAAAGAATTGATAGAAAGATCCCTTTACCTCAAAAACTCTTACACCTGTAGGATTATATCTGGGATTTGGATAGAATGAGGCATGTTCACTGTTACAATATTACATGTTCATAAAAACATTCATGTGCAGTTATGCATCATTATCACTAGGTATTAGGTGTTAAAAAATTCAATACATTTTGGATGAAATACCTATTTTGAATGCACCGGTCTGGCATTTTGGTGAAGGGCCCATATCCACTTGTAGTTAGTCTCAAATTTGATCCCTGTAGTGCATTTGCATTGCTACAACTTTATATACAACTCCATGGATTGAACTTCTACCAATAGCATGGGTACTTTGTTGAATGCTCTTCTCTGACATTCTAGTTAAGAACTCATATCTACAGTTACGGTGCTAGTACATTGCTACAATGCCACATACAACTCCATGGATTGAATTTCTACCAATGATGTGGGTATCCCATATCCACAGTGGGTCTTAATTATTTAGTACAAAGGGTACATTCAACATTGTAATTGAATGTTGACAAGCACATATTAAGGGGGGATAAATTTGCACTGAAAGCTTTTGGAGCACTCTGGAGTGATTCCATGCAGTTCACTTACATGTACGCCCATTAGTGGTAATCACTGCTAAGAATTATTATAGAAGAATGTATATCTGTCAAATATTTCTAGGGTTTTGGGTGTAACAATGACAATCCAAATGTTCAGTTACTTTCCTCTGTTCCATACATATTTGAGCACTTGAAACATGTTATATAATTTATAGCACAATGGCTCCAATGTTTACCTATAAATGACATTCAGGACATTATGATGGAAAGCATGCATCATAGAAATTCTCACCAAGATACAAATGTTGTCCTCAATGCATAGAAGAGAGCACAATATTCTTGCACGAATACAATTCTTCTTATTAATGTGCATGAAATAAGAGAATGAATCTATTTCATTATTTCAAGATCTAATTTTTTCATTTTCAATCAAAATATGTGTTTATTTGTATTACATTATAAGGGATTAACCAAGCTTTGTTAATCTAGAAACTGCCTTCGAGATGCCAGTCCCTAGGTTCGGTTGGTTTGATGTGATAAGCATCTTACATGAGGTCCAACACTAACATTTTATTATGCATATTTCATCAAGTAATTGTTGTAAGTTCAAGACCTTACTATGTGCGTGTCTCTACAATATAGGTATTGAGAAATTTTGATCCTTAGCTAGTATTGTAGATGAATTATTGTCCCAAGGTTGTCATCCTTTCCCTTAACCAGTCGAGAGCTACACCAAGTTGGCACAATATCATGTCATATTATTTTTCTCTATGCACTATTCTCTCTTTTGTTATGTTCTTTGTTCATCTACCATGTATGTTCTCTCTTATTAGAAGGAAGGGTCAACATCATTTTTAATATATTCAATATCTTCATCCTCCGCCCTATTGGTATACTACTTAATATTGGACTAATGTTGAAGGATAAATGCTTGCCAATAAGGATGGTGTTGAAAGACTTTGGTCCTCATTTTCATCAAATGATTATCCCATGATCATCATCATTTACCTTAAACAATCTAGATGGCCACACTAAGCTAGCACAGTTGGAGAGATAAAATAAGGTAAATGTATTAGTGGTTGAGTTATTTCAATGAAAGGTTTCAAATTCCCTAGTTTTTTTTCCCACTCTTATAAGCAAGAGCTAGGTTTCATCTCATTTTAATTTTGACATACCTTATTAAGTGTGAAAATTGATTATTTGTTTATGTTTCATAGGGTTCTCCTAGAGGGGAATCCATACATCCTTGGAATCACATTGATTGTTTCATTTCTTCATTCCTTCTTTGATTAAATTTTTGCATTAAAAAATGGTAAGTTGGGCCTTTTTACTACTTTATTTTCAATGTTGGTTTATTCAACTATATTAACTATATTCTAATATTTTCCATTTTTTCATGATATTGTTTCTTATTGGTTACATATATTCAATTTTGAAACAAGAACGAGTCAATGTAGGTTGGCGGTGTAGGTGTTAGCAAATTGTTCCTTTGTTGTAGCCCTTTATGTAGCCTTTTGATTCTCTTAAGTTATATGTTTATCTGTTGGTTTCTTTATGATGTCCGTGTGGTGAAAACTAAGTATTGGATGGACCAAGGAATTTTCCTGAATGTTTCTCATATAGAGTAGAGGGTCATGGATGAAGTCTCTAGATCTGAAATTGCAAGGGTGTAACAATAAAACACACAAGAATACAATAGAGCTGATATGCTATATTAGAATGAAAGTTCCAACTAATAGCTTTGATGGAAGAATGTACATATTTTAATGAGGGAAATTAGTTGCACGATGAATGAAAACATGGTTTTTAACAAGGGAAACCAAAAGTTGTGCAATGGAGGAAAAAATAGGTTTTAACAAGGGTAGCAATTCGTTTTCAAAAGTTATATCTTATCAAGATCAAGGATTTCTAAATATATGTGTGCATTGACCTCTTGTCATTAAAATGGAAATTATCTGGTTAGTAAATCAACTTATCACAAATTTTTTGCATCTCCATTCTATGTCATTGTAAGTGCTAGATGAGTCAGAACTCCCATGCTAGTTGTTGTCCAACTCAATTAGTATGAATTTCCATATCCTCAATTTTATATATGCTATACAGAACAAGAGTTGAGATGTCTCTAACCACTATTTTTTTGGATTTGACCCAACTGGCAGAGGAAATCTTAAATGCTTTCCTACTTTTTTTGGTTTTTATTTTTCAAATATTTTATCATTTTGACTTGTTAATTTGTTAATCAAATGATGTTATCCTCGATTTTGTATTTGTAGTTACATCATGTGGGAAAGCAATCACAACCCTGAACCTATTAAGGGAGAATAAATACAAATTTGACCTTGTGATAAGTTATGTCTATATGCCTGACATGGATGGATTCAAGTTGTTGGAACTTCTGGGACTAGAAATGGACCTTTCTATTATCAGTAAGTGTAGCGGTTCATTTGGTAGACCTAGAAGTTTGATTTCTTCTAGTTCCATGTTACTTCTTTTGTCTTTTAATTCCCTTAAAAGGTTTATGGTAGCTAAAATATGGTATGTATTGATGGAATGGTCCAAGCCAATTTATCTTTGGTAGACCAACGACTAGAAGTAGTGAAGAAATGTAGAGGATTCACACCAACTTGCAATGTAGAAAACTGCTACCTAAATACAATAATCTAAACTTATCTCTTTTACTTTTGAAAGCTTAAGCCCTAGATAAGGCAACATGTTTTATATAAAGTAGGAATTTCCAAGATAAGTTATGTGTTACATTTTCCATGATCTTTTATAACTGAATTTGTGTTGGTACTGAAGTTAGGGGCATTTAGAGAGGATAGCTTGCAATTTTCAATTATTATAAGGAGAAATATTTTCCTACTTTAATTATCACTTACCTTATACTGGAATCCTACATAAGTGATCCTCTCCTGAGTCAAATGGATAGATATTACAAAAAAATTGAGTGTATATTATTTATGTCTATTGGGTCCCTATAATACTAGTGATTACCCCATTACTATTGTAGTTATACCCCTTATTTATATTGTTGTGCCCCTATTACCCCCATATTGTTATTTCTGTGCCCCATAGAATCCCTCTATTGTTATTTTTGTGGCTTTATATTATTATTGTTAGGTTGGCTGGATTATATTGTGACTCCTTAGACTCCTATATATAGAAAGGAGGTTTTGTCATTTGAATCATCCAAGAATTGTTCATTTATGTAATGTAAAGGAGGTTGCCCCCTCGAAGAGGCTGAATTCTAAGGCGTTGATCTATCTTTTCTATCTTTTTTTGAGCTGGTTTCATAACATTTGGTATCAGAGCTTTGGATTCTAGGGTTTCGCTGCTCCAAATAGGTCATCGTGGCATTTTCGCTATAACTTTTTTTCTGTGACGTTTCAGAAGTCGCAAAAAAAACCCATTTGAGAATAAATTGCACTGAACCTTGGGTACGAATTTCAGATCTTTTTGGGTGACATTTGCAGAGATATGATTTGAAAAAGTTGGTCTTTTTGCAGACTCCTGAATTACATTCAAAATAGGTGACTTGGGGAAAATCGTCATAACTTTCTCTCTGGGGATTGGATTGAAATTTCATAAGAAGGTACAGAAAGAGGACGGACTGTAGTTTCTGTTAGGCATTTTTCAGATCCATAGGTTGAAACAGTGACTCGGGGCACGTCGTACAAGTTTGCTCTACTGAACTAGTCTATAATCAAGTCACTGTGGGAGATTTCGCATAACTCTTCCTTGGAGAAATTAATTTGGGTCATACTTGTGGCATTGGAAAGAGGATGAAGAAGGCTACCGTAGGTTGCAATTTTAGAACTTGATGATCTAAAAGTACAGAGATACATCAGATTCAATATTAGGCTTCTACAAAGTGAAAAAAAGGTGTGTAGTTTTTTATTTTTTATTTTTGCGTAAGCTTGGTTTGAAGGAATTCAAAGGGCATAGTAAAGCATTATTATCGGTAACTGATGCCCCAAGGAAAGAAAATGCAAACACCTAGTAAGGAGCCTAAAAGCTCTAGCATGACTCATGAAGAAGAGGAAGAAATGCTACATGATATATCAAAATTACAAGAACAAGTGCAACAAATGTCATGCTCACAAAAGCTAACAGAAGCTAAGATAAATGGCATGAAAACTAAAATAAATGGCATGTAATCTAAGATAAAGGGCATGGAAGCTGAGATGGATGATTTGAAGACATATTTGAAGACAAACATGGCAGATTTGAAGACAGATTTGACAAATTTTCTACATGAAATACATACTAATGGTGGAAAGGTTGTAAAGGAAACTCATGATGTGAACCAAAGAAATGTTAATCATGATTCCATAGACTCTAATGTTGGATCGAAGACCCACCATATTTCAAAACTTGATATGAGGAAGTTTGATGGCAAGGATCCCGCCACATGGATATTACAGATGGAGCAGTTCTTCGATCTCAATAATGTGCAAAACACACAAAAGGTACATATGGAAACTGTATATTTGGAACCAAATCAGTTTGTATGGTATTAATGGCTTTGTTCTCATAAATAATTTATCACTTGGGAAATTTTTACAGAATAATTGATAGCACATTATGAGGATACAAAAAGCAACACTTTTTTTAGCCAATTCATAAGTCTCAGACAAAAGGGTTCAATAATGGAGCACATCGAGGAGTTCCAAAAATTGAACATAAGGGTAAAAGATATTCTAGAGGAGCATAGGATTAATGTGTTCATAGGGTCTTTAAAGGATAATATCCAACATGATGTTTGCCTTTGGGAACCTGATTCATTAGAGAAGGCATTCAGGTTAGCAAGAAAAATGGAAAGCAAAATTATGGCAACCAAGAAGCATACCACTCACAACTATAAAGACGGAAGTGTTGTTGCCCCTAATCTTCCACAACCTATAAGGTTGAAACCACAACAATTGGAAGAAAAAGAGCAAAAGGGCTTTGTTACAGTTGTGATAGAAAATACACTAAAGGTCATAAGTGTGCTGAGAAGAAATTATTCTACATAGATTGTGAAGAGGAAGAAGAAAAGGAGCAAGAAAGGTCAAAAGAAGAGGATATACTCCAGGAACAAAGCCTAGATGAAGAACAAATAAATCCAACCATATCTTGTAATGCATTGGTGAGAATTACCACTCCTCAAACCATCAAGATAGAAGGACAAATCAAGAAGAAAAAGGTAATAGTGTTGATTGATTCAGGAAGCACCCACAATTTTATTCATTGTAGGGTAGCAAAAGAATTGAATTGCTTCCTATATCCAGCACCAGAGTGTCAAGTGATGATTGCAAATGGAGGAACAATAAATTGCTCTAGAAAGTGCCATAATATCAAGCTATCCATGGGAGAATATGTATTAAATAGCCCAATGCTTTCCATTCCAATGGGAGGTGCTGATGTTTTACTAGGAGTCCAATGGCTACAATAGCTTTTAATTTTCAAGAACTTTTCATCAAATTTTCTACGGAAGGAAAGGAAGTTGAATTAAGGGGTATCGTAGGGAAACTAGGAAAGATAATAAGCTCTAATGGTATGACAAAGCTTCTAAAAAAGGAGCAAAGAGGTGTAATTGCACAATTATGTTCGCTAGATGTTTCCACATTGGAATCATCTATTTATCCAGATCTCGAAAAGGTCCCGGACAATCATTCCAAGGTATTTGAGACTCCCAAAGGTCTCCCACCTATGCGTGATCATGATCATGCTATTCATCTGATTCCAGGAAGTGTTCCTCCAAACATCAGGCCGTACAGATATCCTATGTCCAAAAAAGTGAAATTGAACGTATGGTTGCAGAAATGCTAGATGCTGGTATAATTCAACCAAGTAAAAGTTCTTTCTCTGCTCCAATAGTATTGGTGCACAAGAAGGATGGATCATGGCACATGTGTCTGGATTATAGGGAGCTCAACAAGCTCACTATTAAAGATAAGTTCCCCATTCCTGTCATTGATGAATTACTGGATGAATTGCATGGATCAATTTACTTCACCAAGTTGGATCTTCGTTCGAGATATCATCAAATTAGAATGAAGATTGAAGACATTCCGAAAACGGCATTTAGAACTCATGAGGGTCATTATGAATTTTTTTTCATGCCTTTTGGCCTTACCAATGCACCTTCAACATTTCAAGGTTTGATGAATTCAATTTTCAAACCATTCCTTAGAAAATTTTTGTTAGTATTTTTTGATGATATACTAATCTACAACAAGTCTTGGAAGGATCATGTTGAACATGTTGACAGGGTGCTACAACTATTGGAGGAGAAACAATTATATGCAAAAAGATCCAAATGTTTCTTTGGAGTCCAGGAGGTGGAATATTTGGGTCATTTATATCTCATGAAAGAGTTAAGGTAGACCCTAGCAAAATTAAAGCCATTAAGGAATGGGAAATCCCCACATCCATAAAGCATCTGCGAGGATTTCTTGGGTTGATAGGTTATTATTGCAAGTTTGTTAAGAATTATGGGAGAATAGTGTAGAGCTATAACAGGGGTCTCTTTCACCTCTAGTTATTCCACATTAATAAGTCAATCCGGGAACGCTTTGTTATTGCAAAGAGTATCTCAATCCGAGGCTATTCGTCAGAGTAATGCTTAGTAGTACAGCGTTCAAAAAATACAAGAGTAAACGGATGCTAAACTATGACTAAATTACTTTAAAAGAAAAAAATCACACAAGGCAACTTATCAGTCAAGGGTGTGGAAGCGATAACCCATCCCTATAGAAACTGATGGAAAGGAAATTAGAGCATGGACCATAGGTCTGGGAGCTAGGCAACGACTGCTGAGGCTCACTACAGCCTTAGACCTTCTCTCACACCAAAGCAGTAATTGCAAGTAAATGGAACGGCAGAAAGTAAAATGGAACAGCAAACAGGAAATGGAACAACAAGTCTAAAATGGAACAGCAGTAAATGGAACAGCAATCAAATAAACTAAGTCTCGTGAGTCAGAACTAATACTTGCTATATTGAACCAAACTCACATTCTGCAATAAAATAGCAATCATCTTTCTTAAGGAAAATTGGATGGAATGTATTTTATGGAATAGCAAGCATCAACCATATACACACAACACACTAATATAGTAATATGATGATTAAGGAAAATACGACTATGTTTCCAAATAGAATAACATTACTTCCGGATTCCAATAATTGGGATTTCAAATGAATCCAATAACAGTAATATTCAGTACAAATTCTCTGCCACAGAAATAGCTGGTTTAGACTAATAATATGCAATCAACTCTGAAAAGATTCACTCATACAATACAGAGTCACTACATAAATCTCCTAAAGAAACCATTAATGAATTAATCATAGCAGAGCATGGAATAGCATATGAAAAGCATGTTAGATTACCGAGCAATAAAGATAAGCAAACCACGCAGAAATCAAATTATAATGATACAAAAGCAAGTGTCCTTCGGAGCCGAGCCCTTAGCTTCCAATGGTACACCGCCTTAGATTACTCCAGACGCAAAGAGGAAATAAACACCAAGTCTTTTATATTAACGCATCAACAAACATACAGCAAACTAAGTCTCAGTGAGAATCAATGATCAAAGTTTAGTTTGAAACTGAAAATTACATCAAAAGTCTCCTTGCTTAACGATGCTGTTCCTTTTTATAAAAGTAACGACAGAGATATCTAGGTAACAAAAATAAGTAAAACAACGATCCCTCAGGATCAAAGATCCTGAGGGATTCGCCAAGCCATTAATTCTTTACTTTTCTTTCCCTATTCCGCCAAATTGGTAACCCTTCTTTCTTTCCTGGGTCGTTCTGTTTCGATCTGTTCGATCTCGTTTGCATCCGATTCCCTTCTAGAGGGACAGCAGTTATTCCTCCTTTGTCTTTCCCTTTTGAACGGTAGCTCTTCGTTTCCACCTTTTCCTGCATAGAAAAATGACAATTAACAGCGATTAAGCTTTCCATACTAATTCTCACACATTCTATTAAAATTCTTTATTTCTTTGAGTTCATGATGCAGAAAGGGTTACAATTGTTACTGAAAAGTCACTAAATTGTTTGTCAAAAATGTACCTTTCCAGTGCTCCACACACCCCCCTGCTTACCCTGTTTCATGCCCTCATGAAAACATTATAGTTGACATGCAAGGCGGTATGAGAATAGGCTGGAGAGGGAACCTCGTGTGGAGGCCTACAACCGTGATGAGCAACTAGATCATCAAAGAACTGATTTATTTGACCTTCAGGCATTTCATACAAGGCCTGATATCCAGGTGCAGGGTGCCAAATGATTGGACTATGAAATCGATACCCTAACCAAGATGGCCCTGCTTGCAAAATACGCTCGCCATAAAGGTTCAATCGGCTGGCAGCCAGCTCAAAATTTTCGTATTTGAACGGTTCCCTGAGCTGGATGTTTGGGTTAGAAATCCGGTATCGAAATTTTGCAGCGTCGATGGCAAGGTCTTTAATAGTCAGAAAATATTCCAGACTGTGTCAGATTAGGTCCTCGTGCATGGGTCCTAATGTCTCCATAACACCCGGGGTTCTCATAAGGTTCCTATGTGCTCTCCATAACAGTAATGGATCTCTAGGCTTGGCTCTCACCGATAAGTCTAGGCTATTCTCCTGTCTCTGAAAAGTGTTATAAGCCCTGAGCCATTTTAGCTGATTAACCCCAAATGAAACGAAGGCTTGCAATTGTATGTCCCCAATAAAAGGGCCAGGATTTAAATCAGTTTCCTGGTCTAGCACGAGGTTATGCAAGTAAAATTCACACAATAATCTTTGAACCTTAATTCCGTAATGCTTGCAACAATCTATGAAATCATTAACAATATTGATTTGTATAGGGGCACCCGCCCTGACAGCTTTTATCTTTAATCGTAAATATCGTTCAAGCAAAAATAAAGCATAGTTTTTAGCAGGGGCCCTACAGGCCAGAACGTCATTATACAAAGAACACACAGTGTCCATCTGCCTAACAACAATATCTAATCGATGAGTTACCTTGGCAACCTTTTCTTGCTCCTTTTGCCAGCCTTCGAAGGCCTGGCTCTCGGACTGACTAATATCCCGAAGTTGCTATTGTAACTCTTCATATTTCTCCCGGGGGATTGTTTGTTCTCTCAGCTGTTCAGCTTCTTGCTAAGCTTGCTTCATCATCTTGTGCAAGGTTCTTGTTTTCAGATCCTTTTTCCATAGAGCCGTAGAGGCCGGGAGTTTTACCTGAACCTTTTTGTTATACTGTTTGGAGTTCAGAACCCGAATTACCCTTGAGGGTGGTGCCTCTGTTTGGATCTCCTTATTCTCCTTTTCTTTCTTAACACAAATGAAAGGTTGATGTGGTTCCCCTGTTAATGGAACATCATCCTGTCCCTCTGCCTCAATTGGAACGACAGTCCGTTCTTCAGTGTCAATTGGAACAACAGTTTGTTCTTCAATGTCATTTGGAACAACAGTCTGTTCTTCAGTGTCAATTGGAACAGCAGTCTGTTCTTCAACGTCATTTGGAACAGCAGCCTGTTCTTCAACGTCATTTGGAACGGCAGTAGGTCTTCCGGCAGGGTTTTGACCAACAGGGCGGCTATAAGTCCTTTGTCTTCTTGTCCTACGGGATTTTGCTGCAGTGGCCCTTTTTCTTTTCCTTGTGGTCCTTCTTATCCTAAGATTGGCTTTCAGAATCCGAATTTGTTGTCGGAGCTGGGCTATAGTGTTCAGCAGCCTTTGCTGTTTCCTCCTTACTTTCTTGATTTCTATTGCCTCAGCAGAGGGCTCATGACTGGCCCTTAAATCTGCTCCTACTCCGTCTAGAATTTCTTCTGGTGTCTTGGGAACAGATTGTTCCCGATTGGTGTCTCTTATTTCTTCCTCATGAACGGGCGAGTTTTCTTCTCCTGCCTTTTCTGCATGTGATTTCTCAGGTATGTCTTCCTCTGGAGGTCCATCGGGGGGACCTGCTGGGCTGGAGGGTTGGCCATACTCACCCATATTGGCCAAGATTGCGGCCAATTCATCTTCACCCACAGGGTCTCACAGCAGGCTGCCCTCTGGCTGTACTACTTCCTCCTCCTGATTGTCTTGCTCAGTGACTGCCTTGGGGTGTTCAGCTTCCATTTATGTTTCGGAGTGCACGTCTCCTTCCTCGACTCCTTCTCCGGCTTGCTCAGGCTCGCCCCCAGATTGTCCAACATTTTCTTCGGAAGGTTCTCCTTCTGGTTCTGGAGGTTCGTCTGTAATCTCGATTGGCTGGCTGGTGCTCTCCCAGATCTTTTCCAGCCTCCCTCATATTCGAGCTAGTCGGGCTGATTTTCTTGGTCTCTCAGGTTGTTCAGGTGTACTAGCAACAGTTTTTTCTGCTAGCAATTCTCTGCGTTTTTCTGGTCGTTCCGGTGTACTTGAAGAATGTTTTCGTTTCGGAGCAACATGTTTTTCTGCTGCCAATTCTCCGCGTTTCTCTGATCGTTCTGGTGTGCTAGAGGATTGTTTAGGTTTTGAGGATGGTGCAGCCAATCCCCCCTCGATCAATGCAATGAGCTCCTCCCAGCTACTCTGCTGTTGAGTGAGACTGTGGCTCACTATCAATCGAATGAATCCATGGTGGCTAACAATTGTTTCTACGTGCTGTGCCTTTTTCAAGCTTCGGGCCGCATCATGCAATAATGAATTTAAAAGTGCAGGCAGATTTACAGAACATTTTTCTTTCAAAACAGCTAAGAGTTTAAGATGACTTGTCTTACCACATCTCTCCTTCCTTCACAAGTGATGTAGCTCTGCACTATCTTTGCTAATTCAGTCCAGCGTTCTCCTAACGTTGTTGGCAGAACTCCCTTCCCCTTAACTGTCAAACTTTGGCCTTCATCCTGGAAAATCTCCATAATCTTTTGTAATCTTTCTTTCTTCAGCGTCCATACAGGTCCGGCGGCTGGTAGTCCTGAGACTTCTGTAATTATATCATCAGTGACCTCTATCCGCCTTTCTCTTACTATGGAGTAGTCCTCCTGCAAGTTTTGCAGAAACTCCAATGCCACTGTTTCGTTTGATTCTTGTAGGCGACTGAAATAATTTAGCCATCCTGCCTTTTCCAGGATCTCCCGGGCAGCAGCGGAGACTGTCAACTCCTGAGGTTCGCTTCGGATTGCCTTTCCTCCCATGGTTCCACTAAGAATTTCCAATGGAACAGCAACTGCCTGTGCTGTTTTGAGACGCAGAGAGGGTGGTCGTTGCAAGAAAAAAAAACAGAGTATGCAACAAAAATGGATTGTGTATGGCAACTTGCGTAAAATAGAATTATCATACCTTTAAACCATGCCATACCTTCGTACACTATCTTCCCTGAATGGTGCGCTGACACGCAACTCGTGGAGTAATGAGGTTATCTTCCCCCCCGCAATGTGATAGGCTGTCCCAGCCGTCAAATAGAGGAGCAACAGCCATTGTGTAACCAAGTCATAAAGGAACAACATATAAAATTATGCCATGTTTTAGATGGACAACGAAATACCGAAATCAAGGCAAAAAGGTGGATTGCGTTTTACATAAGAGCCTGCGTGATATGATGCGAGGCCGGGGGATGGGACGTCTGTCAATCGTACGAAATCTCCAGAGGTCATTGTCAGTTCCTTTGCCATGATTGGTGGTAATGAGTGTTCATGCGATATATACATCGGGACATAAAATATGACTTATTCATAGGATATAAGAGACAAAGAAGTATTAATATCATACCTATTGGTGTAACCATTACGACTTCGATACCATTAACAGAGCTCTGCTGCCGACAGGTGTTCATAACCTTGGCAGAGTTGTTTATTTCACCCCCGGAATCGTGATCCTTTGTGTGTATTTTAAAAAGTATTTTGTCAAAATGCAGGCCATTATGCTGGCTTGGTAACCAGGTAGCCATAATGCCATTCACAAGGAAGGTGCGAAACGTGGGCAGGCCGGCTCGTGATGAGACCCCCTGTTCTAAGGTCTGTTTATTTAGTGTACCTTTTGGACCATATCCCTGGTGTGGTGGCCATACTGGGAATGCCACTTCGCTTCCATCCTGATGATCATGGTAGGCTGGCTCTTAATGAGACCCCCTATCCTGCATTTGAAAATTGATAATCCATATTCATTTTTTCTTTTTGCAAAGAACTTTTTCTTATTTATTTACACATAAGGTTGGTTCAGCACTCCTTAAGAGTGGGAATGGTGGAAGAAGTCTTATCATCCCAACAGGAAGATATAAATCCTCTGCTCTTATCCCTAAGTAATAATCAAAGAGAATTTTTAGGGAAATCGTCATGATAAAGATAACCAACCAAAGCAATGGTAATAAGACAATGACAACGAAGATGAGAGGTAAGTGTGTCCCTCCTCTTGTCCTCTTATCAATACTAGGCCCTATAAAGAGAGCGATCTATGATCTGCTGACTTCGGTATGTCGTGATTTATGTTCATTGCATAAGTGCATAGTTGTATATTTAAAGACTGGAGAGAACATGGGCGAAAAGCATCCTCAATATAAATCATCACAGAGAGCAAAAACATGGCGATGGTGTTCCTTTTGAAAAAGGAACAGCAGAGAAGAATCCATGCAAACAAATAGTTAAGATGCCGTTCCTTTAGAAGGAACAGCTGAAGATTACGAATGTTGTCCCCTTTGAAAAGGAACAACAGATAATCACAAATGTTGTTCCTTTTGAAAAGGAACAACAAAAACTCACAAATGCTGTTCCTTTTGAAAAGGAACAGCAAAAACTCACAAATGCTGTTCCTTTTGAAAAGGAACAGCAAAAACTCACAAATGTTGTTCCTTTTGAAAAGGAACAACAAAAACTCACAAATGCTGTTCCTTTTGAAAATGAACAACAAAAACTCACAAATGCTGTTCATTTTGAAAAGGAACAGCAAAAACTCACAAATGCTGTTCCTTTTGAAAAGGAACATCAGAAACTCACAAATGTTGTTCCTTTTGAAAAGGAACAACAGAAAATCAAGCAAAAACTCGCAAATGATGTTCCTTTTGAAAAGGAACAGCAGAAAATCACAAATGTTGTTCCTTTTGAAAAGGAACAAGAAAAACTCAAAAATGCTGTTCCTTTTGAAAAGGAACAACAGAAAATCACAAATGTTGTTCCTTTTGAAAAGGAACAGCAAAAACTCATAAATGCTGTTCCTTTTGAAAAGGAACAGCAGAAACACAAAAACAGGCAAATGCTGTTCCTTTTGGAAAAGGAACAGCAAAGACACGCAGAATGCAAAAATCAAAATTAAAAAAGAGAAAGATCAATAAAAATGTTAAGAAAACGTATATACAAAAACTTATGTACAAGTTATAAGAAAAAAAATGCATTCCTTACTGAATTATAGGTGAGGAAGATTTTGCTTCCTCTCCTAAAATTTCCATATCAGTGTCTTGACATAACTGCTGATAAAAGGATTCCTGAGTGAGTGGCTTGCGATAGAGATGAACTCGGTGGCCATTTACCTTGAATGCGTATCCAGAACCGTCAATTGTGATCAGAGTAAGGGTCCCATTATCATGTACTTTCTGGATTTCATATGGTCCCAACCAACGAGTCTGCAGTTTCCCCGGGAAGTCTTGAAACCGAGAGTCATATAACAGAGCCCAGTCCCCTTCGTGAAAGACTTTGTTCTTGATAAGTGCATCATGCCATTTAGCTCGCTGCTGTTGAATAAGTGCTGTATTCTGTAATGCAGAGAGCCTGATTTCTTCCAATTCATTAATCTGCTGTAATCGATTAATTTGTGCCTCACTTAAATCTAGGCTAACTTCCTGTGCAGTTCGTAACGTTTGGATTTCAAATTCTATGGGGAAAATAGGTTGTTTTCCAAACACTAATTGATAGGGTGAATAACTAGTGGTACTTCTCCAGGTGGTTCTATAAGCCCACAATGCTTCAGGTAGTCGGGTGGCCCAATCACGCCTATGTGAAGCAATGGTTTTTGTTAAAATTGATTCTATTACCTTATTGCTACTTTCTACTTGCCCATTCGCCTGCGGGTGATATGGGGTAGTAATTTTATGCTGGAAGTGATAATTGTTAAGTGTTGCAACTAATTTGTTTCCGGCAAATTGCGGTCCTCCATCTGTAATTATTTCTCTCGAAAGGCCATAACGTACAAACAAATGGAACAGGAACTGTATTACAGAATCTTCTGTAGCTCTAGGCAACGCTTCGGCCTCAACCCATTTGGTGACATATTTCGTGGCTACCAAGATATATGTTCTCTGATTTGATGATGGGTTTATGGGTCCAACGAAATCAAGAGCCCATCGTTCAAATGGTTCTATGACTAATTGTGGCTTCAGAGGCATTTCATCGGCTTGACCAGGTCGTCCTGCTCGCTGGCAGCTGTCACAGGCTTGGACAAATTTCTTCGCATCCTTGAAAATTGTAGGCCAGTAGTATCCTGTCTGCAATACTTTATGTGCTGTTCTTTTTTCAGCAAAATGTCCCCCACATGGTCCGTCATGACAGGCTTTTAAGATGTCGAAAATTTCATCTTCTCGAATACATCTCCTAATTTGCATGTCTGGCCATGTATGGAACAAATAGCCCCCAATCCACGAAAATCGAGTACTCTTCTGAACAATCTGCTTACGTTCATTAGGGGTTAGGTATTTTGGTAGCTTACCTACTGCAAGGTAATTGGCAACATCAGCATACCAGGGTGTTTGAACAGCAACAGCAAACAGGTGCTCATCAGGAAATTGATCTTCCACTGCTGCTGCTTCAATTGATTTTGGTATTCGTGAGAGAAAATCAGCTACAGGGTTTTCCTTGCTAGGTCTATCCTTGATTGTGATATCGAACTCCTGCAATAAGATCAACCATCTAGTTATTCTAGCATTTGTGACAGGCTTATTTGGTAAATATTTGATAGCAGAATGATCTGTATATAAAATAATGGGATAGCCTGTGATATAATGTCTAAACTTATTGACAGCATGTATTACAACCAGGAATTCTTTTTCAGTGACAGTGTAGTTTAATTCAGCAGGGGATAAATTTTTGCTGATATAATAAATAGCATATGGTTTTTTATCCTCTTCCTGCCCAAGGACTGCACCGATTGCTGTATCTGAGGCATCTGATGAGATTTGGAATGGTAAATTCCAGTTTGGTCTTCAAAGGACTGGAGCTGTTGATACAAGCTTCTTTAATTCCTGGAAAGCACGATCGCATTTTTCTGTCCACAAGAAATCAACATTACCAGTTAGTGCATATAGAGGTGCAGCAATGTGTGAATAATGTTCTATAAATCGTCTATAATACCCAGAAAATCCAAGAAAGCTGCGTACCTCTGTTTGAGTAGTGGGGGTGGGGATAAGCAAAAGTATTTGAATTTTAGCCGGATCTACCTGAATGCCAGCTGCTGAGACATAGTGTCCTAGAATAAGCCCTTCATTCATCATCATATAACATTTTTCGTGGCTTAAGCAAAGCCTGGTAGCAATGCAACGCTGTAGGACTTTTTCTAGAGTGTCTAAAGCTGGATCAAAATCATCTCCATATGGTGTAAAGTCATCCATGTACACTTCAAGTCCATCATTTATTAAATCTGCAAAGATGCTAAGAACAACCCTTTGGAATGTGGCAGGAGCATTACATAGGCCAAAGGGTAGAACTTGATAGGCAAACGTTCCCCAAGGACAAGTAAAAGTAGTTTTATCCTGGTCTTCAGGGGCAATCTGAATCTGATTGTATCCACTGAAGCCATCCAGGAAAGAAAAGAATTTAGTTCCTGCTAAAGTGTCCAATACTTGGTCTATGAATGGGGGTGGGAAGTGATCTTTTTGTGTGGCTTTGTTTAACTCCCTATAATCCACACAAATCCTCCATTTCCCATTCTTCTTGGGTACAACCACAAGCGGAGAGACCCATTTACTATCAGAAATAGGATAGATAAAATTAACATCTAAAAGTTTCTGAAGTTCATCTTTTACAACATCTTTTAGATGAGGGTTGAGTCTTCTTTGCGGTTGACGGACAGGTCTTGCATCTTTTTCTATATAAATATGGTGGGTGCACAATTGGGGATCAATCCCTTTCATATCAGGATAATCCCACGCAAATGCTTCTTGATACTTCTGTAACAGATGGATGAGTTTTATTTCTTGGTCCGGTGTAAGGTTGGCATTGATATTTAGAGTTTTTCCCGGTTCAATTTCCACTACTTTACTATTTTCAACAGAAGTCATGGGTATTGTTTGGTCATGCGCATCTTTCAAAGAATCTTCTTCTCGTTCGCTATCGAATGCAGCTTCTATCATGAAACACTGTGTGTGAGATCTAGATTCAGTTTGACTAATGAAGTTATTGATAGCATCGTCTTCTGTTTGGTCTTTAAAGTCTAGGGTCTTCTATACAGTCAATGGGGATCTGATATTGTCAGTAAGGTATGATACAAGGTGCTGGTTAGTTTTTATCATTGTAAGACTTGGCTGTGCTGGAGGGTATAGAACTAGAATTTTAATATCTGGTCCTCTGGTTATAGTCATATTTCCCTGCCGGTAACCAATGTAAGCATCGGCGGTAGCAAGCCAAGGTCTACTTAAAATTAGCGGGTGTCCATCCAGTCGGGTTTTTGGATTAATTACCAGGAAATTAGTTGGGTATTCCAAGGAATCTATAGAGACCATGACATCTTATAGAGTACAATCTGGTCGAACTACAGATCGGTCGGCCAATTCTAACAAAGTAGAAGTGGGTTCTACCGATGTAATGCCGAGCTTTTGGCAAGTAGAAGTTGTCAAAATATTAATTGCAGCTCCTAGATCAACTAAAGCATTAGTCAGGGTCTGACCATAGATTTGAACAGTTACGATTGGATTTCCCGGATCTTCATATTTAATGGGTGTTCCTGATAACAGGTCAGATAAAGTACCGACTACTTGGACTCTTGGGTTAGTGGTTGCATTCCTCCTTGATTTTTTTATGCACAATTCTTTTATAGTTTTTGCATATATAGGGATGTCTTGAATGGCTTGGAGGAAAGGAATTCTTATGTACAGATTTTGTAATTCTCACAGAATGTCAAAGTTTGGATATTGTACAGGTCGTGGTATGACTAATCGTTCTGGGAAGGGAGGAGAGGATGTACTTGCTTGATGATGAGTCTGCTCCTTATTTACACCCTCTTGTTGTAACAGTTGTTCTGTTGGTAACTGATCTTCAATGTGAACTGTTTTATCTCCCTCTATTTCTATTATACGTCCAGATCTTAACTAAAGATCATTGCACTCCCTGAGATTAGGTCCGATTTCTGATGATTCTATGATTTGGAGGGACTGGACCGGTCTATTATTTGGATTGGGATTGGGTTGGGCTGGGAGTTGCTGTTTCAGATTAGCCTGGGGGTTTTGTTGCAAAGCTGGCAGAGTCGGTTGAGGGAGCAGAATAGTTCCTGCTGGCTGATATGTCGATTTTGGCCAGTTTGTCTGCCAAGGTGAACCTTGTGAAGTAGGGGGAGTCCATTGTGGAGGATATGGGTTATTCTGCCAATATGGTGGGGCGTAAGGAAAATTTGGCCAACCAAATTGGCTTGTCTGATTCATCCACGGATTTGGAGAAGGAAACGGTTGTGATGACCAGTTCAGAAATGGGGGTTGAGATTGGTTTTGCCACATACTATATTGTTGAGCATTATACTGCAGAGGCTGGAAAGAAGAAGTTGGGTCTGAAAACATACCAGATTGCCTTGGTTGCCATTGGCGATGCTGGTTAATGAAGTATGCTGATTCTGGCTCTTCTTCCGCTTCCTTATATACTGCCTTCAATCCAGGAAGTGAGGGGCAGCTCTCAGTAAGGTGATCTTTTGTACAGATAGCACATGTTTGAACTGCATCCAGTGGACATTCCTTGTGGCTATGTTTTCTTCTACATCGGGGGTAGAAGATCGCCAAATTTTGTTCTGCCTCCATCTGCTTCTGTTTAGCCTGCACAATATCAAGTTGTGTAGTTAATGTCCCCAGAATATCAGTTTTAAAATTTTCTAATAAATTTCCAAGTTCTACATGTGTTACTCCTTCTGTTGATATTTTGTTATCTCTGACAAACCGATCATATTCTGCTGGTTTTATCCTTGTGCTGCCTCTCGAGCTCCTGATACATAAATCGATGATGTCAGCAAAATTCTCTTGATAAATATCCCCTTTTCCCATGATATTTAATGTTTCAATCCATTGTTCCTTCATGCCTCTGATCAATGCAATTTTTAACACATTATCAGGCAGAGGTAGTGATGCATATGGAGATCTTTGTAAATTATACTGAAAACGTTCTACATATTCTTCTAGTGTTTCATTTGGTCTAGCTATCATCTGAAATATTTCATCTTTCAGTTCTCTAGACCTACAGTAATCTTGATATTTCTTTAGGAAAGATTCTTTCATTTGATCCCAGTTATTTATAACTCCACCACCTAAACCCATAAACCATCTTAAAGCCGCCCCTTTCAAAGTGGAGGGGAACAATTTTAATTTCTATGGGTCAGTGGTGTAATCATATCCCCTGCATAACACATCAAATTCAAATAAGAATGCATCGGGGTCCTCTGATGTAAGTCCGTGAAATGTAGGAATGTGTTGAAGGGGAATTGCTTTCATAGGAGCATTTGCTGCGGAATCCACTATAGGATATTGTAATGTAGAAGTTTGAGTATTTGGCTGATTCTGCGCCATTGGATCGAATATGTGCCAATAACCTTTCGGGATTTCTAGGAGGGTATTCCTAGGCTGAGAAGGAACGGCCTTGACAGGGATTGTTTTAATAGCACTTCCTTTGTCTGGAATAATGAAAGTCCCTGTTGTTTGAGGAGATTGAATCCCCCCAACAATGATTTTTGCAGCGCTCCCTTTATCTGGGCTATTTAATGGCTGAATTATCCTAGGAGGAGATCTTGGCTCCTCAACTTCCTCTGTTCCCCCTTCTCCTTCACAAAGATTGCTTAGATTCCCTTCCTGCAGTCGTTCTGGAATAGAATTTTCAATTTCTTGAAAGTCCTGTTCATCAGTCTGACTATGCACCTCAGCGAAGGCTACAGATGGTGATCCTGCGGCCTGAAGGGAGCTAGTAGGCTGTTTAGAATTGGTTTTCCTGGGCCCTACTGATGGCTGAGATTCAGTTTTCTTATAGATTTCGTCTATGAAGGTTGTTCGGCCAAGGGTCACCGGCCCTTTGGCTTTTTCGGGTTTGAATGGAGGTTTGATATTCTTTTCTGGCTTTTTCTGCTTAGTCATGCACTCTATAAACTACTAGATCCTATTCAACCCACAATTCTGCCAGGAAAGCGGACGGTGGAGCAGGGCTTTTACATGCTCCGTACGCAGGTTCTTACCTTCCGTTTTTAAAATCCAACTCTCCCCTAGCAGACTCGTACACTACTCTGTAAAAGACAAATGGCTATACTCTTTCCCCGGCAACGGCGCCAAAATGTAGAGCTGTAACAAGGGTCTCTTTCACCTCTAGTTATTCCACATTAATAAGTCAATCCGGGAACGCTTTGTTATTGCAAAGAGTATCTCAATCCGAGGCTATTCGTCAGAGTAATGCTTAGTAGTACAACGTTCAGAAAATACAAGAGTAAACGGATGCTAAACTATGACTAAATTACTTTAAAAGAATAAAATCACACAAGGCAGCTTATCAGTCAAGGGTGTGGAAGCGATAACCCATCCCTCTAGAAACTGATGGAAAGGAAATTAGAGCATGGACCATAGGTCTGGGAGCTAGGCAGCGACTGCTGAGGCTCACTACAACCTTAGACCTTCTCTCACACCAAAGCAGTAATTGCAAGTAAATGGAACGGCAGAAAGTAAAATGGAACAACAAACAGGAAATGGAACAACAAGTCTAAAATGGAACAGCAGTAAATGGAACAGCAATCAAATAAACTAAGTCTTGCGAGTCAGAACTAATACTTGCTCTATTGAACCAAACTCACATTCTGCAATAAAATAGCAATCCTCTTTCTTAAGGCAAATTGGATGGAATGTATTTTATGGAACAGCAAGCATCAACCATATATACACAACACGCTAATATAGTAATCTGATGATTAAGGAAAATACGACTATGTTTCCAAATAGAATAACATTACTTCTGGATTCCAATAATTGGGATTTCAAATGAATCCAATAACAGTAATATTCAGTACAAATGCTCTGTAACAGAAATAGCTGGTTTAGACTAATAATATGCAATCAACTCTGAAAAGATTCACTCATACAATACAGAGTCACTACATAAATCTGCTGAAGAAACCATTAATGAATTAATCATAGCAGAGCATGGAATAGCATATGAAAAGCATGTCAGATTACCAAGCAATAAAGATAAGCAAACCACGCAGAAATCAAATTATAATGATACAAAAGCAAGTGTCCTTCGGAGCCGGGCCCTTAGCTTCCAACAGTACACCGCCTTAGATTACTCCAGACGCAAAGAGGAAATAAACACCAAGTCTTTTATATTAACGCATCAACAAACGTACAGCAAACTAAGTCTCAGTGAGAATCAATGATCAAAGTTTAGTCTGAAACTTAAAATTACATCAAAAGTCTCCTTGCTTAACGATGTTGTTCCTTTTTATAAAAGTAACGGTGGAGATATCTAGGTAACAAAAATAAGTAAAACAGCGATCCCTCAGGATCAACGATCCTGAGGGATTTGCCAAGTCGTTAATTCTTTACTTTTCTTTCCCTGTTCCGCCGAATTGGTAACCCTTCTTTCTTTCCTGGGTCGTTCTGCTTCGATCTGTTCGATCTCTTTTGCATCCGGTTCCCTTCTAGAGGGACAACAGTTATTCCTGCTTTGTCTTTCCCTTTTGAACGACAGCTCTTCGTTTCCACCTTTTCCTGCATAGAAAAATGACAATTATTAGCAATTAAGCTTTCCATACTAATTCTCACACATTCTATTAAAATTCTTTATTTCTTTGAGTTCATGATGCAGAAAGGGTTATAATTGTTACTGAAAAGTCACTAAATTGTTTGTCAAAAACATACCTTTCCAGTGCTCCACAAATAGCAGCACCTCTAACAACATTATTGAAGAAAGATGCATTTTCATGGACTCCGGAAGCAACAAAGGCCTTTGAACATCTTAAAGAGGCAATGTGCCAAGCACCAGTCTTAGCTACACCGGACTTCAAAAAAACCTTTATTGTGGAATGTGATGCTTCAGAAAATGGAAGTGGTGTTGTTCTAATGCAAGATGAAAGACCCATTGCTTTTGAAAGTCGTCCAATCAAGGGAAAGTTTTTAAGCAAAGCTATTTATGAGAAGGAAATGTTGGAAATACTCCATGCACTTAAGAAATGGCGACCCTACCTAATGGGAAGACACTTCAAGGTAAAAATGGATCATGATAGCCTTAAATGCTTTTTAGAACAAAGATTATCCTCTGAAGAGCAACAAAAGTGGGTCACAAAGATGTTGGGTTATGACTTTGAATTCATCTACAAAAAAGGGAAGCAAAATGTGGTGGCAGATGCACTCTCAAGAAAGGACGAGGATGTGGAAGCATTGTTGTGCGCCATTTCTATTATCCAACTAGATTGGATAAACGAAGCAAGGGAGGAATGGAAGAATGACGAAGAAGTGTGGGAACTTATTCGAAAGCTACAACAAGATTCCAGTACGTCTGATACATTTAGCTGGCAAAATGATTCGTTATGGTACAAAGATCGCTTATACCTCTGTAAGAATTCCCAGCTAAAACAAAATATTCTTATGGAAGTGCACACTTCTCCCTTAGGAGGGCACTCAGGATTTTTAAAAACTTACCACAGGGTTAAGAAAGAATTTTTTTGGGATGGCCTTAAATCAGATAATCAAAAGTTTGTGGCAGAATGTTTGGTTTGCCAACAAAATAAAGTTGAAACAATTAAGACACCGGGTCTATTACAACCTTTATCCATTCCAAGCCAACGTTGGGAGGAGGTTTCAATGGATTTTATCACAGGTTTACCCAAGTTTGAGGGAAAGAGTGTCATCATGGTGGTAGTTGATAGACTTAGCAAGTATGCACACTTTTGTGCATTATCACATCCATTTAAAGCCAGTACAGTTTCTACTGCATTTATGGAAACAATTCAAAAGCTACATGGAAACCCAAAGATTATTGTAAGTGACAGAGATCCTATTTTCACTGGAAATTTTTTGACAGAATTATTTTCTTGTCTTGGGACTCAATTAGCTCATAGCTCATCTTATCATCCTCAATCTGATGGGAAAACTGAGATAGTAAACAAATGTTTGGAAGGATATCTTCGTTGCTTTGTATCTGATAAACAGACACAATGGGTCAAATGGTTGCCTCTGGCTGAATCGTGGTATAACACTTCCTTCCATACAGCAACAAAAATGACCCCATTTATGGCACTTTATGGGTATCAACCACCATCCATCACATCATATTTAAGAGAAAATTCTAAGGTTTAGGCAGTGGAACATCACATCGAACATCAACAACAAGTCCTCCAACTCTTAAAGGATAACCTCGTGTTGGCACAAAATAGAATGAAACAACAGGAAAATCAACATCGCAGTGAAAGAAGTTTTGATGTAGGTGATTGGGTATTCCTTCAGCTACAACCATATAAGAAAATGTCCCTAAAGCAAGCTAAGATGGATAATAAATTATCACCAAAGTATTATGGTCCGTACAAGGTGTTGCAAAAGATTGGTACTATGGCATACAAATTGGAGCTTCCTGCAGCTTCTCGATTGCACCCAGTTTTCCATGTTTCATGTTTAAAGAAGGTTATAGGCGACAAGCTCCCAGTTCAAAAAATATTGCCAGAACTTGACAAAAAAGGAAAAATTATATTGGAACCGGAAGCAGTCACAGAAACAAGAACTCGACAGCTACGAAATCGATCAATTTCAGAGTATCTTATCAAGTGGAAGAACTTATCCGCTGAAGATTCCACATGGGAGGATGAGAATTTTATGTAGAAGTATCCAGAACTATGCAAGCGTTGAGGACAACACTTTTTTGAAGGAGAGGGGCATGTTGGGTCCCTATAATACTAGTGATTACCCCATTACTATTGTAGTTATACCCCTTATTTATATTGTTGTGCCCCTATTACCCCCATATTGTTATTTCTATGCCCCATAGAACCCCTCTATTGTTATTTTTGTGGCTTTATATTATTATTGTTAGGTCGGATGGATTATATTGTGACTCCTTAGACTCCTATATATAGAAAGGAGGTTTTGTCATTTGAATCATCCGAGAATTGTTCATTTGTCTATTGTAAAGGAGGTTGCCCCCTCGAAGGGGCTGAATTCTAAGGCGTTGATCTATCTTTTATATCTTTTCTTGAGCTGGTTTCATAAAATTGTCATAAATACTTCTCGTCATGGAGGACTTAATCAAATAACAACCACCCATAAATTGCGATATAATTTTCTTGACCTTGGCTATTATTACTATGAACATGGCATTGAAACTATACGTTGATTTATGGATGCTCATAGTGTATTGTTCTACTAAACTATTGTCTTTTGTATGATACAATGATGTCATCAAAAGGCAAAACAAATGTTGTGATGAAGGGGATAACTCATGAGGCTTGTGATTACCTAATCAAGCCTGAAAGACTTGAAGAAATAAATAATATCGGGTGACATGTTGTGAGAGAAATGGAGGACAACGAGCAAGGATCACGATAAATTATACCATGGAAATGCAAATGATAGGTTTATTCATGGCCACAGGATGGAGAACATGGGTCTAGTTCCAATGATAGAACATATTATAGTTGGAAGCTTAATAGGAAGAGAAAAGAACAAAATGATGATGAGGGTGAGCATGATATGGGAGACCCTTCAACATCAAAAAAACCAAGATTTGTTTGGTTAGTCGAGTTGCATCAACAATTCGTCAATATTGTAAATACATTAGGAATAAACAACAAGAAACCTTCCTATTTAGAATTTTAACTTTAAAAATTTATCTTTTCAATGTATGACCATTGACACAACGAGATACTTGTTACCTGACTGTATTCCTTTGCTACTCATTTCCTCTAGAAGCAATTTATATTCATCTGAATTGGAATTTAGTTCTATGTAAACAATTATTACATTTACAACTAGATCAATTTTATTTAGAGGATAATTTTGCATGATTATCTCTGAATAATAGATTTTTTTCACAGGTCTTTTGATGTTGATATGATTTCTTTGCGGTACAGAAGCCATTCCAAAATGAATATTGGAGCTTAAGAATGTTCAAGGATTGATAGGAGAAAATGTTGCAAGCCATCTAAAGGTGTACTTGGGTTTCTACCATATTTTTTACATATCTAAAACTAAGTCATCTTTCATGCTTAGATTTTGGATTTCAATATCTAGATATGTTGTATTCTTTATTTTTTTATGATTTCATTGTTTCTACAGATCTCTTTGATCTCTAATTTAAATATCTGTATAACTTCATTAATAGAGTAGTCACAACTGACTCACGTATTTGTCTAAAATGATTAATATTAAAGCTTGCTTTTTGATGGTGTGTATTTTCTTTTTTTGAATAATATATAGAAATATAAATTGTACTTGAAAAGGCTTAGTGGCGTTGCTAGTTAGTAGGGTAGCATGAGCAATGCATTTGGAGAAGGCAGAGAATCTTTGTTTGCTTCTCTTTTCCAAGTGGATGGAATTGGTGATTTTTAACTTCTCGATTTATCTGGTAAATGTTTGGCTCATGTGCTTAAATCATTGCAAGCAGGGGTTCTGGGTAGATTAAATGGTTCAGTAGACTTGGGTTTTCCAAGCCTAAACCCATTTGGAATTATCCAATTTGTCTCTCTTCCAGACCTTAGGAGAAATAAAAGAATTGGAAGGTCTCAAGAAATTGCAACTATAAATAACACAGGGACTACATTTCTTTGTTTATCAACTAGAATTGAGCTAGTTCAATTACATTAAAAAAAATTACTAGACTTAGATATATAATTTCTCCTATGGACAATCCTGAAGGATTTTTCACAATGCAGTGGTAGCTGACTGCTACAAATAGTCTTCCTGTTGGCCTTGGTGGAGGTAGTAGAGGAAACATCTCAGTGAATTTAACAAATAATGCTTTGGTGTTGCAATTGATGCAACAGTAGGAGCAGAAGCATGGAAGGGGTTTGACCACCTTAACCACTGAAAGAACTGTTGGTCAAAGATTTGGGGAAAATGATATTAACATGGTAATCTATTATCAACTACCTAATAGTAATGTAAATAATGGCAACTGCAGTAATGATGCAGTAGTGTTAGGGTTAGCAACAAATGGACATTCATTCGGTGGCCCTCCAAGTAGTTCATGTCCAGGTGTGAAAAATTTAAGGGAAATCCATTTAAATGCATAGAATGTCGATTTTATGTTAATGGAAGTTTTTGTTCCTCTTGTCAATTCCCTTGTAGCGCCTAATCATCATCATCTTAACCCAACAAAATATATCTTCATGTCCTCTATTAATGTAGTGAATAACAACATTGGGAACATAAGTGAAGTTGTGCCATCTGATAATAGAAGACCTAGGCTTCCAATTCTTCATAATATGAATGTTGGTTTTAGAAAATATATGAATCGGATTGTAAAGAAGACATGCAAAATCATAATCAAGATTTCAAAACCATTTCAAATCTTCTATTATGTACGAATTTGAACCAGGCATATCTTCTCAATCAGAAAGTTATGGCAACATATACTGCTCAACTTAGGTTCCAAAACACTGGATTTTGTGATCAAAAGATGAGTTTTGATTTCAAAATCCTAGTGAATACAATTTTTCTAGGGATTGGTGGACGATGTGAAAGTGAGTAATCCACTGTAGATAGTCAAATTAACTTGATGGAAGGTCATCTGATAGATCATGTAAATATGGATAATGGCATTCTTCCATAAAATGATCTTTGTTTTTATAATTTGGTTGGGACTTTGTAGAAGGGTTGCAAGGGAGTTCCCCCCCCCCCCCCACTCTTGAAGTGTGCTCCCTTCAAAAGTGCATTAGGAGCAATGTTGGGAATCACCAAAATTTTATAAAAAATATATAAAATCCTATGAAACTCTCAATTCATAATTATGTAAATAGAGGTAATAATAATTTTTATAATTAATATAGTTATACACATGATAAGATGATGATCCAAAGAGTCCTTAACAGTTGAATGAAAGGATTAAAGCTTGAAAAGAGTATTTCATGCTCAACTGTAAACTTCCTCTGATAAGAGGCCTTGCAAAGAGATCTTGTACATGTATCATTTGATCAATTAATTTCATATGTTTAGAGAATTTATTGAATAATATCAAGACCTAGGCATAAATCTCTATGGGAAAAGTGTAATATTATTCACTACAATATACAAGGAAAATGTATGCATCCTTGTTTAATAAGAAAAGGGAAACAATATAGCCTCGGGAACATTTTCATGTCCAAAGTGATTAATCCAGAGCACATACCTGTATGAAAACTCCTTTTGCAATGAACATAATAGAAGTGGATGAAATAAATGAATTTTCCAATATTGACTATCAACTTATCAAAATATTGCAGAAAGAGCTTCACATGCATCCAATATTCAACATGCAATCAAGAAACTTATATATTTCTTAAGCAAGAATATAGTATATAAAAATAACTAATAACATACATTAATCAATTAGAACCTTGTTCCACCTCCCATTCAACGATCTGGGTATTCCTTCAAAAATAGTTCAGGGCACAGAAGATGTCAATAAATGATCCAAATTGGATCCTAGAACACTCTATAAGTTTTCATGAACTCTTTAAAAATCATGCTAAGGATTAAAAGTCTTATAAAGATCAAGCTTATCGAAGGTATCCTCGTAACAATTGCAATTTGTCATCAGCGCAGACCGCTAACCCATGGTAACGCACGGTATCACAAATTAGTAATTCGGAGGCCATTTCGAGAAATGAGGGTAGTTTTGGATATGTGATTAGCAAGTTGCTAATCGCATATCGAAGGGCAAACCCCTCAAAGAAGGAAAAGTCGCAAGCACCTGGACACAAAAAATTATAAAATGCAACAGATATTGTTCTGATTCCGTGGAAGCCCGATTCCACAAAATCGGCAGAATATCGGAGGGGCTTCGAGCGGTAAGTGGTTTCAACCGAGTTCTGCCCGATGCCATAAGTCAGTGCCACACGTACGGTAGAAGAGAGAGAAAACTGTCCACATCAATCGGGTAAACATCATGTTACTTAGTCACCCGATATGAACGATGACCATAGGATCTTGGGCCCCAGATCAACGATGGAGACGCATTCTGATGGATGACCGGATTTGACGGGGTCAACAGGCAGAGTTGTATATGATTTGAAGTCCGACATGGACAATGCGTTGGCAGAAGGTCGTGTTTCGTGGGTATTCTTGGAGTTAACGGAATAAATGGTCATTTCGAATATGTCCAAGAGAACTAACACTCATCCGTTATGAAATAGGTGGCCACCTCGCTGTAAGGCGTTATACAATGACTGATTACGTAGGACAGAGGGATTCAAATGGATAGAGGCAGGGGAACTGGAAAGCCGAGAAGTGGGAATGAATAGTCAGGAAGCATATTGGCTTTAAAGCCACAAATTTACAGAGAGAGAAAGGGGGAAGTAAGTTAGAAGCAGAGACGAGAAGCTGAGATGACTTGCAAAAGCAAAGACATCATCAAGCCAAAGTCAAGACAAAGACAGAGAGAGTCAGAGAGTCTATGTGCTCTAGAGAAGGCATGAGAGGTTCAAACGTACTCCTCTGTAATGCCTGTCATGTATGAGTCTCAGATTGGGCTCATGCTACTGTGACCAATAGAGGTCAAGAGTTTAGTGAGGAGAGTCTGTTTACTCCAGGGACTTGGGGAATCCAATTACAGTCTTACTGATTTGTATCTGCTGAGTGAGACTCAAATTGAGCTCATTTTTGTAAAAACTCTGCTTTGAAAACATAATAGAGAGGAAACCATTGAAGGTTGGACCGGGAGACGTAGCCCAGGAGTATTGGGTGAACTCCTTATTAAACTTGTTGTGTTTATATGCTTGCCTGTTATGTTTTCTTTAACTTCTTCATTGCCTGTGTATTTCGCAATCTTATCGATTCGTTGCATAAAATAACATAGGCACATCCATGCACATGGTTCTGTAATACCTTAGTGTTTGTCTTAGATCAATTACATATCAAGCGGTATCAGAGCTCTAGGTTGCTAAGGTTAGACAATCTTCTGTTGGATTCTTTTATTGAATGATAACTAGATCAAAGATTAAATTAGGAGAAGGAGAGTCGGTTGAAGTTAACCCAGAAATTGGAAGAGTCTATCCTAAGAGGACAATGTCAGAAGAAAGTCCCTTGGAATCAGACTTTCAGTTGATGAACAGTTTCATGACCATGAGAGCCATGGTAGAGAAATGTATAGAGAATTTAAGAGAGGTAGAGGTGGAGAGTCATCAACCTCCAAACAAGATAAAGGAGTAGAAGAACCTCTTCTAGTTGCCCACCTAGAAGGTAAAGGAAAATAAGAGAAGCCCTCTCCACCATCTCCCCCACCATCACCTTCATCATCATCTTCCTCACATAAAGAAAGCCCTTAAAAGAAGAAGAAGAAACCTTGTTTGATTAAATTAGATGTGAAGTTTGATTTTCCAATTTATGATGGAGAATTGAATGCAGAAAAGCTAGATAACTGGATTAGACAGATTGATGTATATTTCAAAGTGCAGAACATCAATTCAGAAAGGAGAAAGATTCAGTTGGCTAGCCTACACCTTGGAGGCACCCCCTTAGTATGGTGGGAAGGCAGGACACAAGCTGATTTGAAGAAGCATGGTAAAATTATTTCTACATGGAATGAATTTGTGTTTGCAATTAAAAAAAAATTCTATCCACTAGCTTATATGCAGCAAGCTATGATGAGTTGGAAAACTCTTCGCCAATTGAAAGGGAAAAGTGTACAAAGTTACACCTAATAATTTAGAAAAAGATCTTAGATTCTAGGAATTTCTTTAGACTCACCTGAAACTTTGCTAAAGAATATACGTGGTCTACATAGTTATTTGAGACATACCATTCTCATGTTTAATCCCACTAGCATAGATGAGGTATCTACTCAGGCTACACATCTAGAGGCTAGAGGCAAGAATGTGAACCCAGATGTTGGGGGATCATCAAAACCCACTGCAAGCAAGAACAAGGAAAAGAGAAAGCAGAAATGGAAAGAGAGGAAGACAAATGTTGTACAAAAGACCAAACCTTCATGCTCTCACTGCAAGAAGGATGAGCATGATGATGAGCACTGGTGGATTCTGTATCCAGAGCTGAAACCCAAGAAGTACGATGGAAAAAAGAAGAAGATTGTTGCAGCTGTCCAGAAGGATTTGGGGTCAGACTTAGGGGATGAAACAACAATCATAGCCACAGGTATAAAAGGTAAAAATTCTAAAGCATCTACTAGTAATTCTACACAATCTACTGATAACGAAGAAAATGAGAGGAAAAGACATGAAATTTTTCATATTAGAGTTATTTCCAAGCATCAAAAGATTGATATTTTTTTTGATAGTGGCTCACAAGTAAATTTAATTTATGAAGCAATTGTAAAGAAACTGGGATTACTAACCACACCTTACAAGAAGACATATCCATTGGGTTGGTTATGTGATAAAGCAAAGCTACAAGTGACTAGACAATGTAAACTTAGGTTTTCTTTTGGATCAGCATTTGTAGATGAGGTTGAGCTAGATATTGTTGCCTTGGATATATGTGGAATTGTTTTAGGAAGTCCTTACTTGTATGATAGAAAGGCCATTTCCTATATATCTAAAAACAAGTATCAACTCGTTAAAGATGGAATTGAATATATTGTAAAATCTCATAAACTCAAGAATAATTATACTCTCATAAACGTAGGACAGATGAAAGGAATTGTAAATTCATGCAAACAATTTTTACTAATGGTTGTAAAGGAAAACAAACCTGATAAAACCAATGTATTTGGAGGCTGTAATGCTAAACAGCAAGCTGATTTAGAAAAAGTTGTTTCAAAATATGATATACTATTTCAAGAACCTAAAGGTCTACCACCCAAAAAGGAAATAGTACATGATATTAATTTGCAGCAAGATGCTCCATTGTCTAACATCGGAATGTACAAGTTGTCTTCTTTAGAGAATGCAGAAATCAAGAAGTAGGTACAGGAGCTGCTCAATAAAGGGTTCATAAGACCTAGCACATCACCATGTGGGTCTCCAATTGTCTTGGTGAGAAAGAAAGATGGCTCATGGAGAATGTGCATTGATTACAGAGCACTGAATAAGATAATGATCAAAAACCATTATCTCCTTCCTCACATAGATGATGTACTAGATCAGTTGAAAGAAGTTGTTTAATTTTCCAAGTTGGACTTGCATAGTGGCTACCATCAGGTCAGAGTTGCAGAGCAAGATGCATGGAAGACTACTTTAAAAAAAAACATGGATTGTATGGGTGGTTGGTTATGCCTTTTGGCTTAACTAATGCTCTTGCTACTTTCATGAGAGTAATGAATGATGTACTCAGGCCTTTTATTGATGATTTTGTCATTGTATATTGAGATGAAATTATTGTATTTAGTAAAACATGGGACGAACATTTGAAGCATGTAAAGCAGACTCTAGATGTTTTGAAAAGAGAAAATATTTATGTTAAGCTATCAAAATGTGAATTTGGAAAAACATCTTTGAATTATTTGGGTCATATTGTAGGGGGTGGTGAATTGAAGATAAATCCCTCTAAGGTTGCAGTCATTGTAAACTGGCCTAAATCCATATCTGCTATAGAAGTTAGAATTTTCCTAGGAGCAGCACAGTATTAGAGAAAGTTTATTTCTAACTTTTCCTTGATTGTAGCTCCCTTACATGCTTTAACAAGATTGAACAAGGTGTTTCAGTGGGGAGGAAAATAGAAGAAAGCCTTCGACACCTTAAAAGAAAATATTAGTACAACACCAGTACTAGCACTACCCGATCTTCAAAGACCCTTTGATATTGAAACAGATGCCAGTGACTATGCCATGGGAGCAGTGTTAATGCAGCATGGTAAACCCATATGTTATCATTCTGAGACATTTAATTCTGCAGTAGTTAATTATCCCACATATGATAAAGAATTGTATGCATTAGTATAGAGTGTGAAAAAGTGGAAACATTATCTAATGGGCAAAGAGACAGTTATACATACTAATCATCAACCACTTCAATATTTACACTCACAAACTAAGTTGCAGCAATCAAGACACTATAGGTGGATGGCTTTTCTACAACAGTTTCATCTTGTCATCAGATATAAAAAGGGCATACACAATAAAGTTGCAGATATGTTGTCCAGACCAATCATAAATGCATCTACTATACTTAAGAATAATTCAGTATTGCATGAAATCTACATTGAACAATATGCTCAAGAAATAGATTTCAAAGATGTATATGCAACTTTAAGTCATGGCAAACAAGTAGAATAATTGGATTATCATGTTAAGGACCAACTCTTGTATCATTTGGGAAAGTTATGCATTCCTCAAACTGAAAGAGTAAAGATAATTCGAGAAGCACACACTTTTATAATATCAGGTCACTTTGGTGTAAGTAAAATAGTTGCACAGCTACAAAGATTTCGTTATTGGCCAAAAATGAATGAGACAGTTTCTAGATACATACAAGGGTGTACCATGTGTGCTAAAAGCAAGCCCAACAATAGAAAATTAGGCTTGTACACTCCACTACCAGTTCCTTCTCATCCTTGCGAAAGTATTTCCATGGAATTTGTTGGGGGACTGACTAAATCTAGAAAAGGTCATGACTATTTATATGTTATTGTGGATAGGTTCAACAAAATGTGTACTTTAATACCTTGTAACAAACAGATTACAGCTGAAAAAACAACAAAGTTGTTCTTTTAGCATGTATGGTTTCATTTTGGATTACCCACTTCCATTGTATCTGATCGAGATTCTTGATTTGTTGGGAAGTTTTGGTCAAGTTTGTGCGAATTGATGGACACCAGACTAAAGAATAGCACAACCTTTCATCCACAAATAGATGGCCAAACAGAGGCGGTCAAACAGACAGTGATCCAGTTGCTCAAAGGCTATTACAGCAAGCATCCCAAGCTTTGGGATGAACATTTGTGCTATGTGCAACATGCTTACAACTGGGCTAAACATTCTTCTACATAGATATCTCCTTTTCAGACCTGTTTTGGTTTCATACCAAGGTCTCCCTTGGATTTTTTCTTTGGTAAAGACATAACGGTTGATGGACACAATGATGTGGACAAGGCAACCAGGATCATTGAACAAATCCAAGAGATTCACCAGGCAATATAGGAATAGCTGGAACAGAGCCAAGCCAAGTACAAGGCAAGGCATGATAAGCATCGAACTGAGCATAGTTTCTAAGTTGGTGATCAATTCTGGCTGTATATCAGCAAAGACAGAATGCAAGGTGAAGGTAAGAAGCAAAAGTCGATAAGTTATGGACCTTTAAAGATACTTGAGAAAATTTCTAAGAATGCTTTTCGCCTGAATTTGTTAGCTTACATGCACATCTATTCAGTAGTTAATGCAGAAAGCTTGAGATTGTTTGAACCTTCATTAATTGAAGATCCCGAAGAGCAGAGTCAATTGCCTTCTATTGATGATCTATTACCTAAATATCTTAATGAATTGTAGGAAGATACAATTCTGGATAGGAAGATGAGAACTATGCATAGAGGGGATGTTGAGTACCTAAGGATTGGGATCAAAGGTTCAAAACCAAGTAGTGCAAGATGGAAAGAAATTGGGCAAGCGAGGAATCTATATCCTCACTTGATTGATGCTTAAAAACCAACTTTTGGTGGTCCAAAAGCTTTTTCAGTGGGAAGGCTGTGATCCAAATTGGATCCTACAACACTCCCTAAGTTTTCATGAACTCTTTAAAAATCATGCCAAGGATTAAAAGTCTTATAAAGATAAAGCTTATCAGAGATATCCTCGTAACAGTTGCAATTTTTGATCAGCACAGAGCAACGAGGACCATTGGTCAAGTGCGCAGACTGCCGACCCATGGTAATGCACACTATCATAAATTAGCAATCCAAAGGCCATTTCGAGAAATGGGGGTAGTTTTTGATATGCAGTTAGCAAGTCGCTAATCACATATCACAAGGAAAATCCCTCAAAGAAGGAAAGGCCGCAAGCACCCAGACACGAAAAATTATAAAATACAATGGATATTGTTCCGATTCCATGGAAGCGGGATTCCACAAAACTGACAGACTATCGGAGGGGCTTCGAGTGGTAAGCGGTTTCAATCGAGTTCCACCCGATGCCATACAGCGAGTGCCACACGTCCGGCGGAAGAGAGAGAAAATCGTTCACATCAGATGGGTAAACATCATACTACTTAGCCGCTCGATATGAACAATGACCATAGGATCTAGGGCCCCCAATTCAATGGCAGAGACATGTTCTAATGGATGACCGGATTTGACAGGGTCAACATGCAGAGTTGTATAGGATTTTAAGTCCAACAGGGATAATGCGTTGGCAGAAGGTCGTGTTTCATGGGTATTCTCGGAGTTAATGGAATAAACTATCATTTTGAATATGTCCAAGGGAGTTGACACTCATTCGTTATGAAATAGGTGGCCGCCTCCCTGTGAAGCATTATATAATGACTGATTACGTAGGAAAGAGGGATTCAAATGGATAGAGGTAGGGGAATCGGAAATCCGAGAAGCAGAAACGAACAGTTAGGAAGTAGATTGGCTTTAAAGCCACAAACTGATAGAGAGAGAAAGGAGGAATCAACTTAGAAGCAAAGACGAGAAGCTGAGCTGACCTGTAGAAGCAAAGGTAGCATCGAGCCAGAGTTAAGGTAGAGACAGAGAGAGTCAGAGAGTTTGTGTGCTCCAGAGAAGGCTTGAGAGATTCAAGCGTACTCCTCTGTAATGCCTGTAATGTATGAGTCTCAGATTGGGCTCATAGTACTGTGACCAATAGAGGTCGAGAGTTCAGTGAGGAGAGTCTGTGTACTCCAGAGACTTAGGGAATCCAAGTACAATCTCATTGATTTGTATCTGCTGATTGAGACTCAAATTGAGCTCACTATTGTAAAAACTTTACTTTGAAAACATAATAGAGAGGCCACCACTGAAGGCTGTACTGGGAGATGTAGCCCAGGAGTATTGGGTGAACTTCTTATTAAACTTGTTGTGTTTATATTCTTGCATGTTATGCTTTCTTTAACTGCTTCATTGGTTGTGTATTTCACAATCTTATCGATCCACTGCATAAAATAACATAGGCACATCCATGCACATGAGTCTGTAATACCTTATTGTTTGTGTTAGATCAATTACAGATCAATAAACCATGAATATAACCCTTAGTTTGTCATCGAGAACCTAACTTGATTGGTGATATCCTTCTAGAATCTTCCAAAATAGGAGTGCTTGATGATATCCTCACCTTTGAAATTAACTCTTTTGCAGGTTTTCCATTCCCCAGACATTCCCCCAACCTTCTTATTTAGCCAACTCCTGTAACAAATGAATTAGCCATAAAAGGATCATTGATTTTGAACTAATGATCAAGTGCAATTGTACCATCATTTGTCATTGAAAATTTACTGCTAGTTCTTGGTCTCAAAGACAAACCTTTTCCACCTTTTGTAGTATAAATGGATTCCTGCTTAAGCCCATTTTCTGAAGGACTAGTTGAGTAGTCCATCACATCAACCTTGGTTCACCTTCTAACTAAGATTTCACTTGATTTCTTGATTTAATTACAACTAGAATCCATAGCAAGTACCTCCTTGAAAAGGAGATCATCAACAACTCTTAAGGAACCTTCACCTCTTCCACCCTTTTCAGCCTTATTATGAAGATCTACATTCAAGAAAACCTTAGATGTTCTATTTACATCTTGAGGTCCACCATTTGCATAAGTTTGTGGCAAGGTAAATGGTTCACCTTCCATGTGTAGTTCATTGTGTTCTTTGTATATTTTCATCTATGTTCCTTCATTACCCCTGAGTTGTAGAGTAGCTCGATTGTCTTGGTTCAAATTTTACAAATTGGTGTAACTACTAATGCCCAATGGTGCCAAAGGCTGCAAGCTGTGCAACAAAACATCAGGTTTTTCTTCACTAAACTTGCAATCAAGTTTAGTTATGGGTCTATTTTAGCATCATGAATCTCCTTGTTCTCACATTTAGGTCCTTAGTACAAACACAATTTTCTGATAGCTATTACATTTTATAATAAGGACAGTACTTAGGATCAGTAAAAAGAATGTGATAAAGCTAGTAGCTCCATTTGGATATCGCTATCATTGGACCTATATTCAAGACATATGGTGCTTAGGGGAAAGCCCTGCTTCAATAAACGAGTGATGAGAGAATTAAATGTGGATCATATAATATGCTTGAGTATAGATTTTCTATTAACATCATTGTATTGCCATGAAACAAAGCACAATCATGTGATGGTGCCAGTGAATGACATCCATGAACCCATTTACATTCAATCATTAAAACACTCAACAATACTTTCAGAGGGGAGACTAGATGGATGACCCTGGTAACGCTGAAGTGGACATGGTAATACCGAGCCAAGTGACTAGAGCATCCTATAACCAAATACTCTACTTTTAACCTCATTATTCTTAATAATGCTTGTTTAATCAAGTGAGATAAAATAAGTTAATGTCCAACAAATGACCAAAAGTAGGTCAATAGGATTGTTTTGTACATAATTTTTGATACATAGTGGGAGTGCAAAGGCCACTCCAATAACAAAAAAAAAGAAGTTAATCTATAATAAATCCTTTCATCATTGTCACATGAATTGTGTAATCTGTTAACAGAGTTGTATTTCATTGTTATAGAGACAATAAAAATCCTTACACACTAACTCTTATATATTATGAATGTGTAGCTATTCCTCTAACCCTCTCCCTCAACAAACATTCACTAATTACAAACTGCCCCCTGTAACTAAGCAATTCAACAAACTGTTGATGAAGAAATCGATTTGGAGCCACATGCAACTCTCTCTTCCTGTATTCACTGGAGCTTCCTTTCTTTTCTCCAAAGATTGTTCTGCTATCTTTTCCTTTGTTTGTAGCAGAAATCCATAGTTTGGTTAGAACCACAGGCTCACCTAAACACAACCTTCACTTTGCACCACTCTTGGCTCCCTACTAGTATAGTAGTACTTGGAGGCTATAAGTCTCTTCTCCTGGTTACCTTGTATCTATGCTTATTGGTTCCATCCATGCTTATGTTACTTCTAAAATAAAATATCACTGTCAATAGAGAGGACATAGTTTCCTTCATAAGAGGCATTCTTCTTGAGAAGCCCTTATTTTAGAATCCCAGACAACGTGTCCTTTCTTTCCACTTGAATTACCTTTCCTTTTTAACATTGCTCCAGACTCCAGATGAATCCCTTTATGTGTGGAGGAGTGATGAAGGACCCGATATTTCTAGAATATTTCCTCCTTACAATATTTACATGTATAGGTCTTGAATCTACACTTCCCAAAGCTCTTCAATCGGTTTCATGTCAGCAATAGTAGAGATTTTGTCTGTCAACATTGCAAGGACTATATCACATCATTGATACTTCATGTAACATTCCAATAAAATCTACACGGTTGACTATTTGGTGCACCATATGTATCCCAGTGAGTGTTATAGGTGTTGGAAAATGTAACTATGTTCGATCTTCATTAATGTACATGAGTCATCATGTAATGTTCTATAAGAAATAGAGTGAACTTTTCTAATAGATATCCCTTCCAAGTTCCATTCAACTGGAAGAACCTGATTTTATCGAATGAGTTTTATTCTGAAAGTATGAGACACTCAAGGAATTCATTGGTAAATATTTTTGAAGATGATGTTTTTACAAGTTAGTCAGTATGTGCATGTCTGTTTAGATTAAGATAAATTTGTTGATGTCTCAATATGGCATGATATAGTCAGTGGGACAAGACATTCAATGTAAGGGAATAAAATTTGGAAAATAAAATGCCTAAAGTGTATTCTTTCTAAATTTATAACTCTACTTATGTTCAATAGGTACCAATTGAGAGGGAATGCAAAATTGAATATAAATTTCAAATTAGAATGGTGCTTTCTATAACATTTTGGTTACAGAAGAGGATGACCAAATGAAAGTTGAAATGGTCCTTTATTTTACGGATTTATTGCATTGTAAGTGGGCATGATACTATTTAGTTTCCTCTCGTGCTAATGCTTTCAGATGCATCTTATGCTTCACTTGAAGGTCTGAAGTTTGAACACTTCTGCCAATATCTTCTTTTGATGTATAGAAAAAACCTATATGAGAAAGCCTCTTCATTCCATATGTAAGCTCTATCAATAATTTCATTTTCAATTTCTTTTGTCACAAGCCCTTGTTGGCCGAGTTAGGAGTAAACACAACTTAGTAAGGAATTTTTCTTGTTGCAAGCCATTCCTGAGTTAGGAGTCAAGACAACTTAGCAAGCAATGCATATTGATGCACATTGCACAATTATTGGTCAAAATTGTCCACTGAAGTATGACATGCAACTTTTCTTTATGGATAATGTTGGACAAGGCAACCATAAAAAATTAAAATCTTCAACGTTGTGCATACAATTTGGATCTGTTTAGGAAATATTGCATGCATGATTCACTAGTTCTTGCTATAATGTTAAAAATGGAAATTTACTTGCATATTCATTATATTCACTTCTTGGTGGTGTTTGAGTGGCAAGAGAACTTAACTATGGATGGCCTTATTAGAAGAATGTCTTTGCAAACTGAAGCCAAGGAAATCTCTAGAATGGAGTGAAAACAAAATAGTCCATGGCAATGTTACAATAAGTTATATTGCATGACAACCTGATAACTCTTTAAAACATACATTTTCCTTATCACCAAGTATGTACTTTGTCATCATTTATGATTAGAGCTTTATAAAATCTTTGCCAATATATGTTGTAGTGGGTAGTATAGTGTAAAATAAAAGTTGGGAGGAATATTGCTATATATTTGCATTATACACAAAAAATCCATCGAGTTTGATAGTTTCAGTTTGGAATATATATTTATCCGCAAGGTGATTAATAAGTGAATTTTTCCTAGTTTTAATAATAACTTTGTTTGAAAAAAACAATTCCCTACAGTTTCAACAATCATTTGAATATGAAAAAATGGTTTCTTGTGGGTCCCCTTTGTTGTGATTTTCTATATGATGCCTTCTTAACTACAAGCTTACTAAGTCACAATGGAATATCCCTTGTTGAGAACTACATATGCATTGACAAAACATTTCTTTGGGCATCTTGCAGGCTTGAAAAGAGTCATTTCTATCTATCACAAGATCTTATTATAGAGGAGAAGTTGGAGTGTTACTGGTTTATGACATCACAAGGTATTTTTCTCTAGATTTATGGTGAATTTTTCAAAACAAATTGTTTAGGGAAAGTTCTTTCAATTCATTTAGTAGAAGTGCAAAACATACTTTAAAATATGTGCTATAGTATGCTTTGTGTTGGGCTGCCATTTTTTTATACTAAATTATGAGGAGTTTGCTCTGGAATTTTCATAGGAAGCATCAAGGATCTAGAAGGGATCTATATTTGGAAAGGTACCAGCTTCAAAGGTAAATTTTCCTGAGGCTAACCCCTATGTTTATGAGAATATAACATGCATACTAGGCATAGGTCGAACAAATTTGGGTAGCAATTATGAAATTTCTACATGGGAAACAAAGAAAGGCACCTTGAGTTATTTTTGGAGAAACTTGAATCCTACATATGCTCAATCTATCCAAGAAATGCAAACTTCCCACTATGTTGATGATGGTATGTATCAACTGGATAGAGTGTTGGTTGCTCATTCTTCTCGACAAACTAGACTTCAGCAAATGTCTTCATACTGCACATATCAATCTTACCTTTCAGGGACATCAAATGATTCACCTGCATGGAAGGTAATGTTCTTGTGCATATTTGGAGCAACAATGCTACCCAAGCTAACTAATGGGAATCTTAGGCATGTGGGGGGTGAGACCTGCATCATCATTGTGAATAAGGATATTAGCTATGAGGAACATATGCACAATATTAAAATAAATTTAACGTATGCACAATATTAGAGACAATTATGGCATGGCTCTTATTCTTTAGTATCATCTACCTGGTGAGGATCTTGATGCTATTTTCTTCATTACCTCTCAGGAGCATCTCGGTAACATGATGGAAGAATAAAACAAACTAGAAGACGGTGATGGATCTTCTAGACTCTTAAATCTTTCTCTTCATTGCAGTTGACCAAGATCTTGCCAATTTGATGCACTAGTTGATAGAAGGAATTTAGAGCAGCTATATGTTCATGTTGTCAATGGAATCCCTGGAATTGGCTTCAGAAAGCATTCAGACAACATGGGAAGTATCCCATTGCAACATTCATAGAATTTGGTTGGGCTGGATGTCATAGAGAATCAGAGCATTACTCAAAGAGCTCAAGAAGGTTGTCTTGATACATTGCTACCTCAATTTTCCAAAGATGGTGCGAATACTGCAAATCTTCCATGTATGATACCACACTTTTCAAAGCCACCTATATCTACTGCTTATTTTGAAACCAAGTCACCTACTCTTCCACCACCATCCTCTACTCTGTTAGTTCATGTCCAAAAATCTGAAGTAGCAGAGACTTCTATCCAAATTCTTCTTGATAAAGGCTTATAGGTTGATTGTTAATCATAATGTACAGTTATGTCTTATGCTATAAAGAAATTGAATTAATTCATAGAGCCGTGTGTGTTGATATAAGTAGGCTCTACTTTCATTTTCCATTTTTCCTTCATGGTCATGGTGTGTTGTGGCTTGGCATTTAGCTAGCCCCTTAAGTGACTTTTGTGAAATACATTTTTTTTTGGTGGAAAAGCCTTATAGAAATTTTCTATTAGAAATAGAGTGAACTTTTCTAATAGATATCTCTTCCAAGTACCATTCAATTGCAAGAACTTGAATTTGTCGAATGATTTTTATTCTAAAAGTGTGAGACACTCAAGGAATTCATTGGTAAATCTTTTTGAAGATGATGTTTTGACAAGTCAGTTCGTACATGCATGTGTGTTTAGATAAATATAAATTTGATAATGTCTTCAAATGGCTAGATATAGTCAATGGAAAAAGACATTCAATGCAAGGGAGTAAAATTTTGGAAATAAAGTGCCTAAAGTCTATTCCTTCTAACTTTATAACTCTACTTATGTTCAATAGGTAGCAATGGAGAGGGAACAAAAAGCTAAATACAAATTTAAAATTGGCAAGGTGCTTTTTATATCATTTTGGTTACAGAAGAGGATGAGAAAATGCAAATTGAAATGGTCCTTTATTTTATGGATTTATTGCATTGTAAGTGGGCATCATACTATTCATTTTACTTTGCTGCTAATTCTTTCAAATGCTTCTTATGTTGCACATAAAGGTGTGAATTTTGAACACTTCTTCCAATGTGTTATTTTGATGCATAGAAAAAACCTATATGAGTAGGCCTCTTTATTCCTGATGTAGGCTCTATCAATAAGTTCATTTTCAATTTCTTTGGTTACAAGCCATTGCTGGCTAAGTTAGGAGTTAGGATAACTTAGTAGGTAGTTTTTCTTGCTACAAGCCATTCCTGAGTTGGGAGCTGGGAAAACTTAGCAGGCAATGCATATTGATGTGCATTGCACAATTACTGGTCAAAACTAACCACTGAAGTATGACATGCAACTTTTATTTATGGATATTGTTGGACAAGGCAACCTTAAAAGATTAATATCTTAAACGTTTTGCTTACAATTTGGATATGTTTAGGAAATATTTCATAAATGATTCACTAATTCTTGTTATAATGTTAAAAAGGGAAATTTACTTGCATATTCATTATATTCACTTCTTGGTAGTGTTAGAGATTTATAGCATCGCTTCTAGTTTCTATTGTACTGTGTAGGATAGTGCAAAAGAAAAGTGATTAATATGGAAAAATGGTTGCTTGTATAATGAAAATATCCTCACAACTTTATGGAAAAATGGTTGCTTGTGGGCCCCCCTTGTTGTGATTGTTTATATGATGGCTTCTCAACTGCAATCTTACTAAGTCACAATGGCATATCCCTTGTTGAGAGCTACATATGCATTGACAAAACATTTCTTTTGGCATCTTGCAAGCAAGACTAGAGTCATATTGATCTTTCACGAGATCTTATTACAGAGGAGAAACTGGAGTGTTACTGGTTTATCACATCAAAAGGTATTTTTCTCTAGATTTATGGTGATGTTTTCAGAACCAATTGTTTAGGGAAAGTTATTTCAAATCATTTAGTAGAAGTGCAAAACATACTTTAAAATATGTGCTATAGTATGCTCTATTTTGCACTACCATTTTGTTTATACTAAATGAGGAATTTGCTAAAGAATTTTCACAAGAAGCATCAAGGATCCATAAGGGATCTGTATTTGGAAAGGTACCAGTTTTGAAGGTAAATTTTCCTGAGGCTAACCCCTATGTTTATGAGGATATAACATATATACTTGGCATAGGTCGAACAAATTCGGGTAGCAATTCTAAAATTTCTACGTGGGAAACAGACAAAGGCAACTTGAGTGATTTTTGGAGCAACTTGAATCCTACATATGATTAATCTGTCCTAGATATGACAACTTACCACTATTTTGATGATGGTATGTATCAACTCGATAGAGGATTGGTTGCTCATTCTTCTCGACAAACTAGACTTCAACAAATGTCTTCATACTCCACATATAAATCTTACCTTTGATGGACATCAAATGATTCTCCCTCATGGAAGGTAATATTCTTGTGCATATTTGGAGGAATAATTCGACCGAGGCCAAGTGATGGGAAGATCAGGTATGTGGGGGCTGAGACTTGCATCATCAATGTGAATAAGGATATTAGCTATGAGGAACTTATGCACAATATTAGAGACATTTATGGCCTGGCTCTTATTCTGAAGTATCAACTACCTGGTGAGGATCTTGATGCTCTTATTTCTAATACCTCTAAGGAGGATCTTGATAATATGATGGAAGAATACAACAAACCAGAAGACAATGATGGATCTTCTAGACTTTGAATCCTTCTCTTCATTGTAGATGACTAGGATCTTGCCAATTTGATGCACTAGTTAATAGAAGGAATTTAGAGAAGCTATATATCCATGTTTTCAATGGAATCCTTGGAATTGGATTCAGAAATCATTCAGACAGCATGGGATGTATCTCATTGCACATTTATAGAATAAGGTTGGGATGGATGTTATAGAGAATCATAGAAATATGCAAAGAGCTAAAGAAGGTTGCCTTGATACATTGCTACCTCAATTTTCCAAATATGGTGTGAATATTGTAAATTTTCCATGTATGATACCACACTTTTCAAATCCACCTATATATACTTCTTATTTTGCAACCAAGTCACCTACTCATCCACCACCATCCTCTACTCTGCTAGTTCATGTCCATCAATTTGAAGTAGCAGATCCTTCTATCCACATTCTTCCTCATAAAGGCTTAAAGGTTTATTGTTAATCATAGTGTACAGTTATGTCTTATGTTATAAAGAAATTGAATTAATTCATGGAGCCATGTGCACTGATCTATGTAGTTTCTACTTTTTTTTCCATTATTCCTTCATGGTCATGTTATTTTGTGGCTTGGTGTTTAGCCAACCCCTTAAGAAACTTTTGTGAAATAAATGTTTCTTGGTGGAAAATCCTTATAGCAATTTTCTATGAGAAATAGAGTGAACTTGTCTAATAGATATCCCTTCCAAGTTCCATTCAACCAGAAGAACCTAATTTTGTCGAATGATTTTTATTCTAAAAATGTGAGACACTCAATGAATTCATTAGTAAATATTTTTTAAGATGATGTGTTTTGCCAAGTAGGTCAGTATGTGCATGAGTGTTGAGATAAAGATAATTTTTTTGATGTCTAGAAATGGCATGATATATTCAGTGGGATAAGAAATTCAATGCAAGGGAGTAAAATTTTGAAAATAAAATGCCTAAAGTGTATTTATTCTAACTTTATAACTCTACTTATGTTCAATAGGTACCAATGGAGAGGGAATGGAAAATTGAATACAAATTTCAAATTGGAAAGGTGCTTTTTATATCATTTTGGTTACAGAAGAGGATGAGAAAATTCAAATTGAACTAGTCCTTCATTTTATGCATTTCTTGCATTGTAAGTGGGCATGACACTATTCATTTTCCTCTATTCTAATTCTTTCATATGACTCTTATGTTGCACCTGAAGATATGAACACCTCTGCCAATGTGTTCTTTTGATGCATAGAAAGAACCTATATGAGCAGGCCTCTTTATTCTAGATGTAGGCTCTATCAATAAGTTCATTTTAAATTTGTTTGGTTACAAGCCATTGCTGGTTGAGTTAGGAGTCAGGAAAACTTAGTAAGGAATTTATCTTGTTACAAGCCATTCCTAAGTTATGAGTCAAGATAAATTGACAATTAATGCATACTGATGCACATTTCACAATTACTAGTCAAATTGTCTACTGATGTATGACATGAAACTTTTCTTTATGGATAATGTGGGACAAGAAGACCATAAAAAAGCTAAAATCTTCAACATTTTTCATAGAAATTTGGATTTGTTTAGGAAATGTTGCATGCATCATTCACTAGTTCTTTCTACATCATTCACTAGTTCTTTCTATCTTGTTAAAAAGGGGAATTTAGTTGCATATTCATTATATTCACTTCTTGGCGGTGTTTGAGTGGCAGGAGAACTTTGTTGTGGATGGCCTTATTAGAATAATTCCTTCGCAAAATGAAGCAGGGGAAATATCTAGAATGGAGTGAAAACAAAACAATACAAGTCAATGTTACAATAAGTTATTTTGCATTACAACCTGATAACTTTTTAAAACATACATTTTCCTTATCACCATGTATGTACTTTGTCATCGTTTATGATTAGAGATTTATAACATCTTTGTCAATTTCTTTTGTAGTGGGTAGGATAGTGTGAAAGAAAAGTTGGGAGGAATATTGCTATATATTTTCATTATACACAATAAATCCATCCAACTTGATAGTTTTAGTTTGGAATATATATTTATCCGCAAGGTGATTAATAAGTGAATTTTTCCTAGTTTTAATAATAACTTTGTTTGAGAATTTTTTTCTCCCCACAGTTTCAACCATCAATTGAATATGCAAACATTGTTGCTTGTGGGTCCACCTTGTCATGATTGTTTGTATGATGCCTTGTTAATTTCAAGCTTACTAAGCCACAATGGCATATCCCTTGTTGAGAACTACATATGCATTGAAAAAAAAATGTTTGGGCATCTTGTAGAGTGGACAAGAGTCATTTCGATCTATCACAACATCTTATTATAGAGGAGTAGTTGGAGTGTTATTGGTTTATGACATCAAAAGTTATTTTTCTCTAGATTTATGGTGACTCTTTCAAAAAAAAAAATTTAGGGAAAGTTGTTTCAATTCATTTAGTAGAAGTGAAAAACATACTTTAAAATATGTGCTATAGTATGATTTGTGTTGGAATGCCATTTTTTTTATACTTGGAATTCTTGTATGCAGTTATCGCATTTAGAATTCTATCTTCACCGGAGATAAAATAACATAGATTGACTCTTATTTTGCTATTCCATCTTCCATTAAGTTCATTTTTTGAGCTGACATTTGTCTTCAATACTATTTCATGATAAAGAAAGCATGCAACCATTGTTGTATTTCCTTTTATCATAGAAATACCACATCCATGTCATTTTTATTTTCTTGGTTAATATATTGCATCATTTTGTTTGATAGTTAATTCATTATTATTCTATGCACAATAAATTTGTGTCGAATAGAAGAGAAGGATGGCATGACTATTTTAGAGATATATAATATGAATTGATTAAAAAGTCACATGGCTATTTTGATTCTCATCTTTCTATTTCACTTATTTAGAGAAAAATATATATTCAAATACAAACTCAACTGAAATCAAACTAAAATAGAGAATCCTAATTATGAAGAGGTTTCACTCTCCACTACTTTGTAATGAGGTTATTTTTTTGAACTATACTTGAATTTCATTGATAATAACTCTGGTTTATATATTTATTTTAACACCAAATGAACATCATGGTAAACATATGAATATCCCATTAAGTATGACCTAAATATGATTCAAAGAATATTACCGTTAGCCTTAACATGTAGCAGAGTTTCGACCGACTGTTCATCTCAAAAATTGTGCAGTGTTCATGAGCAGGCCTTTCGTTGCCCATCAGTCAGCTCAACTAAGAAATTGCGCAGAGATGATTAGAAGGCCAGTCTCCTGGCCTCAATGCAATTTCCCTTGCCAGCAACCCCTAGCAATAGAGTGCCTGCTCCGTCCAGGAATTGTGCAATTTCTGCTGCTGATGACTCTAGTGGCCAACTACCAATTCCCTCTGGGAATTGCACAGTTTTGCCTACCAGTGACCCCATAAGCCAACTGTCAGTTATCTCTGGGAATTGCATAGTTTTGGCTGCCAATCTCTTGGGCAGTTCCTCCGAAAAACTGTGCAATTTCAGCCTACTAACCCTTCATGCAACCCGGCCCATTCCTTTGGAAAATTGCGCAAATCTGGCTGTCCAGCCCTCGTTGCCTGTTCGATCCGAAAAATGAGTAGACAATGCCTACCTTGCCTTCCTTCAGCTTGGACTGCCCCTCCCAAAATTTGTTCAATTTTTCCTCCCATCTAATCTAGACCTCGTAGATAGTCACTATCGACTTAGATTGCCTGTCTCCATCACTCAGTGACTCTTGCGCAATTTTCATCAACAGTGCCTGAAACCATCATCCTGTTTCACAACATTGTTGCCTCTCCTAGTCACCTGCATCCAAATTGATCATGTGCCATGGGAGACTAGGATGTTTTGGGTTTGATGTTGTCTCGTCATGAGGGACTGCAAGTACATGTACAACAAACATGGAAAGATGACGAATGCGATGAACGAAGGGAGAACATGCAGAAGGACAGGTTCACCAATGGATGAACAAACAATGCATGTGAAACAGATGAATGTGATGAAAATGCACCATCATGAACATATGATATTGTCAAGCCTTCCAACATGCAAGCAAGGAACAACATGCTAAAGCTTCATTAAGTGAACCAATGACCATCGAAGAATTTGTGCACTTCGTCATGCAGAGTTGAAGTTGCAATACACCATGAAGACACCCATCACCCACTAGCGCTAAAGCTCGACATGCACTTCAACAACAACACGAATGTACCAACATTGTCATGTCGAGTCATGTCATGAGTCATGTCGCCCACATCTCTATTATGGGCTATGTTGTCAATCAATGTGATGTAACGCGGAAGACCAAGAGACCCACTTCTTGAAAAAAGAGTCATATTAGTCAAAAATTCATCGAAGCCAAATGGTCATGAGGGTAGTTGAACAACCATAAGGGTCAGTTTCACCCGTGGCTATAAGTACCCCCTCATTTGTACATGCAAAAGAATTTTTTTCACCTCAACTCCTCCCACATAGCCAAGAGAGCCTGTAATATTTTCATTTAGGAGTAAGTAGTGGCTCCAACACCCCGCACTCGGGGTTAGCGATGTATGGTGTAACGATGTATCTTGGAGCTTTTGCTTAATTCAGAAGCCTGCTAACATTCCAGCATGTTTTCACACATGTATTCTATCTGTTGTAAGACTAATCTTTAACACTTGTAATGCATGTTTCTTTAACCTGTGTTCTACATCTGAACTATTTTACTTGTTGTAATGCATAATATTTTAATGGAAATGTGTTGTATATGCTGTTAACGCCATCTAGCCTATGTACACTATTCTCCTAGACATCAGACAAGCCTTTCACATGAAGGTTGATGTAACAACTGTTGCACTCATTCAGACTAATCCATTGAGTTTTGTACATATTATCTTACCTTGCATGTTGTGACTACCGCATCCATGTGGATTTATCCTCTGGAAGATGTGCATGTCATGCTGTGTTGTGTGTTTCTAGCGGAGTTGGGACTGCATCCCAACTAACTTAGGACTCACTTTCACCCTTTCCCTTTGCAGTGAAAGAACCATTGACACGAGTACACTAGAACTCACTAGATATGTGAAGCTCACTTCTTGAAGGCAAACCATACCACTTTCAAGTGCTGACAAGCAATAATTCAGGCAAATCCTCAAGACAATGGAAACCGGGCCATCACTCCCGATGCGACTCCCACACCAAATGGTGTGAGGTCTAGTTGGGGCTTCATATCGCAGTGATCCCATGAATGTTGGCTGGTCCAGCATCGTCAATAGTTACTAAGGTGTTATTTGCTATGGTGAAGTTTTATTTTCTTTTTTTTATACAAGTCATTTGATCACATAGTTGCCACTATCACCCAACTGAAGAAAACTTGTTCGAGTTTCTTGCTTTTATGGGGAAAATAGCATTGACATTGTTGACGTTAAGGTATATGTCATATAAATCCTTTATAATCCACTTTAGTTTATATTCCAGCATTCATCTTCTTTCATGTGTTATACTCTACATTGTATCTTCTTTCATTTGCAGAAAAGGAGCTCAATATTGATGGTAAGAAGGAGGAATTGAAGAAAGAGGAGAACAATAACACTAGAGTGACAAATGCAAAAAGAGAGAGAGAAGATAATTGCTCTAGTGATACTCAAAGAGAAAATATCCTAGATAAAACACACACAAAGAATGATGATCAAGTCTTCAGAGTTGGTGAATTCACTTGCAATGCCTTAGCAACATAATGATAATGTTTTGAAGTGATGAAACAATATTTCATTTGTCAATTGTACTCTAGCGATTATTAAGTTGGAAACTTATATTGTAATACTTGACATTTTATATAATATAATCTATGTGGTTGAAATGATTTATATTTTCACTTGATATTATTTACTATTCTAATTAACATACGTAACTTTGCGTTTTCATATTAGATGGACATGCACATTGTATGCCATTTCTTTTTAATTTAGGCACAAAATCATACTAATTAATTTATGTTGATTAATAATGAACACAAAATGAATCTCAAACTACTAAATTAGTAGTTTATATTGTTTAATTATAAACACAAATAAAACGAATATACAACTAAATTAGTTGTTTATAATGATTTTTAATGAAAGTAAATGAAATGAATATATACTACCAAATCAGGCATTTATATAATGGATATGAAACTACGAGAAAAAGATAAATGAATACTACAAATGATAAATTTGTGATTACAAATGACGACTAAATTTTGCATATATATGACTATTAGTAGCTAATTTATAGTATCTTATAACACGACCGAAATTTAGTCATATTTCTTTGGTCATTAATTGGTTTCAAATGATGACTAAAATTTGCATATATATGACTATTAGTAGCTAATTTATAGTATCTTATAACATGACCAACATTTTGATCATTAATTGGTTTTCTCAGGTGATCATATAGTAATATATTTTGTTGTATATCTGGTCATTAATTGTTGCAATTAATGACTAAATCAATGACTAAATTAATGACTAAATTAATGACTAAATATATTACTAGACCATACAAATGAGATATCCAATTCATGACTAAGTTAAAAATGACTAAAAGTTTGTCACATTTTAAGATACTGTAAATTGGCTACTATTGTTCACCGACCCAAAAATGGTCATTTATATGGAAATTTTAGTCATTTTTTTAGGAACTAATTGGCCATTTTGTACTAGTGATGAAGGAAACATGCTTAGGGATTTGTGCAAGATGGTGACAAGGGGGAATAGGATATTGATTGATCCCATTAGGAGGCTCACTCATCAAATGTGACAAAATAGCCTATAACAGAATGCCCCCTAAAGTGCAAAGTTAGAGATGATGACTAATGATTGAAGTGCTTTACCTTGTGACAAATTGGGATCAAGGACAACTTATGAGCTTCATATGTTACAGTACATTTGCAGAATGAAATATTTGTTTTCTAAGGGAAGGATACCCATACTAAACTCATAAGATAACATAACATGTATAATGATAAAAAGACCTGTCCATAGATGCAGCTGGTGGACCCATCAGTGGATGATTGTCTATATGATCATGGCCATCATACATTGTGATCTTTGTATAACTCCTTAAATCACAGCCTGGATGGATGAAACTGGATCTGGGATCTGCTGTCTCATTCACATGACAAGCAATGTATGAGTCTAACCATGTGAATCAATGAGTTTGAGTCAAACATGCTAGGCACCATCTGATTACAAGTCAATGATGTAAGTAATTAACAGACTTGAAAGAAACCACCGATGATGTTAATGTCTCTCAAGGTACTATAGTATAATCTGTGTGGTGTGAATGAATGAGTTGATGTCAAACACCACACAGGATATTTCAGTCAAAGGCCAATGATGTAAACACGTCATCGAGAGCACGAAAACTTTCCATTGATGTATTCGAGCACCAAGGTGCCAAAGGTGTGTTTCTAAGTCAAATTCCTAGATAATGTGGTTATGTCAAAAAGAAGCAGCTCATTGTTGGACGACCTTGATGTATCCCTCATCAATGACACAAAACAGGTATCATGATTGAGACAGAATGATCAGAATGATGTTGACATGGAATTGGATCAGTAAAGAAAGATATGGAATGAAGGATTAAAAGTATTGTAGCAGAGATAAACTGAATTACTTCTCTTTAACACACCGATGACACTAAATGGAGTTGGCATCATTAACCCAAAACTGAAATGGAGGCTCTGAAAACGTTATGATAACCAAATGAAAAGAAGATTACCAAACCAGTATGCCACAGAGCTGAGGTGGAAAAGTGTCGTATTCAAGAGCAACTCACTACCATTAGAAAAATGGAATCCCTTGTCTTCCCAATTTCCCCAACCATACTCATCAACACCTCTTTATTTTTTAACAATCTTGAGGAGGATAACCTATGGTTGATCCGTAAGTCCATCCTTCGGATGAATCCCTCCAAGTATATTTAATGAACCCTAAGAAGGAGTGGTTTAGCCTCATCATGATCGATAAGTCCATATTTGTTTGATGTTTTAACGAATCCAACGAAGGTAAAACTCAACATCTTTTTCATGTTTAGAGAGTTTTAAAAGGAGGCGAAAAAGAAAAATCTAGATGTCCCTTTTCGTAGGTAGTACCTTAGGTCCAAAGAGGTAGAAAACAATAATGAAGAGAACCTCCTAGACATTTTTGACTAAGGTATTCCATTCTCGTAGATATTATATCTCAGTCTGGAAAAGGGTTAAACTTATACTGAGTAGACGCCTTTTAATTTACTTTCACGAGTTCGAAAAGACAACTTCTCGTCAATATTTTCATATTTTGGTAGTCTGAAAATAGATGAAAGAGGACTCCAGTGGGGTTCCTTTTTCGTAGGTTTATAGAGCCCGAAAAAAGAGATAAAAGTATAGTTTGTGGCAAAAGTAACCTGTTCAAACATAATGAAAACCTGCTAGCAGTTGTCGACCTGCTGAAAACACCACTATAAGGATTAAACATACCTATTTCATACTAAAAATGAATCATATATAGGTCAAAATTCTAACAATGAATAGAAATATGAGAAGATGACTGTAAATATTCAAAATGACTTCTCATTTTTACCATTTCACATTTTACCTTCAACAGTGAGCATTTGGAGCCTTTTTCGCCTCAATCTTCTACAGTTGATTATGGCCAATATAGGGAACCATTTTGAGTGTTGTCACTTCTAGGGAGGAACTAAAACCTTTCTCTATATTTCCACAGTTCATTTTTGTATTTTCATGCCAAAGTTTTAAGGTTTTGAGGCCTTTGGGTTCATAAAAAGTTTCCTAGGACCAACGCACCCCGCTGTGTCGAAACCTGTGTTACACCTAGGAAGATAAATACTTTAGAAAGAGGTGAAATGGTCTAGTAAACACTACTAGGGTGCATGGGGCACACTTCTCTAAGTTTTCTTTCAATTTTGCCTCAAATTTTATCAGTTTTTGTGCATGGGAAAGAGCCTAATGGATTCCTTTTTTAGGGTTATTCCAGGTGCTCAAAAATTATTGGTTATTGAAATTCTTTTGGCTTGCTTGTATGGGAAAATATATGGAGTTGTTGGAATACCTTGTCCATTCATGGCATATTCCGGAACATACATTCAGGTTTGGGGAGAATCTACTCAAGATATAGGTACAGGATATTTACTTTCTAGTAGGATTGTCAAAGTGAGGTGCCCCCAACTCTCTTCTAGGTGGAAGAAGTGGTGGTGAGATGGTGAAAGGCTATATCGCTACCTATTGCAGGCCTCAAGCCCTTCCTACTAGCGATGGAAATATTAACATAAAGGATGTGCCCCAATTACCTTTGAGAACAATATTGTTCATTATTGCAAGATTTGAAGGAAGATCAACACTACATGTAGCAAGAAAATCATACATGCAGTATGGGATAGTGTGTCTAGAGCCGACGATATTCAACTGGAGTGAGGGTGTCTTGGTCAATTTGAAGGAATAGCTTAGTAAAGAAAAGGAGGCGAAGTTGAATAACTTCATCTATGGGGTGATCTTAGTCTCTTTTTATCTGGAGCGTGTACCATTACTACAACCTCAACAGATGGTACTCGAGCCCATCAATTTGATAACTCCACAGATGAGGAGGTGCATAGACCACATGAGCCAACATGCAATCCCATCGATGAACAACTTTTCACAACCCTTCTTTGGGTGGTTGCACAGATAGTTCATTATTATGGATGATTATTTTTAGGCGGGGATGGATTTTCATGATGATCCCGAGCTTGAGTTATCTAAGGGTGAGCAATGGGATGCTTCATGTAAGATACTTTGACCATTAAGTTTTTAAAAGTTTTACGATTTTTTTGTATTTTTTTATGTTCCTGAAACTAAACTATTTGATGTTTTCATGCAGATATTGGACTTGTTAAACCAATAGGTGCTAAAGATCTATGTTGCACAAAGAGGCAGCCATAGGAAGAGGTAGTGGGACCAGTACAAGTTGTTGCGGTAGGATGATATGTGCTACGACATCCTGAGGTAGGTGAGATCCTATTAGAGGTGAAGTGCCACATGTATAAGGGGAAATTTTAGGTCTAAAATGGGTCTCCTAAGGAAATTATAAAATAATAGTGGAAATAATAAAATAAGATTTTATTATATCATCAGAGTTTAGAGGGAAAAACCAAAAAACTATTTTTCAACTTATCTCCCTATGGGTTTACGTCTCAAATTTCGAGGGGAAACATGCGTTGGATGAAAAATTTGATTCCTTATCCAAGGAGTACCCATGTTGCATACTTTCGATAGAATTTACTACATGAAAAATTACAAGTCCATGAAAAATGTGATTGCAATCACATTTTTTCATGTACTTCTCATTTTTCATGTAGTAGGGTGCATCAAAAGTATCCAACATGGGAATTTCTTGGATGAGGAATTAAATTTTGCATCAAAGGAGTACTCCCACTTGAAATTTGAGTAAACCCTTAGGGAGATAAGTTGAAAATATAAGTTTAAAAAGTAGTTTTATTATTTTATTATTTTTTAATATTTTTAAATTTTTTACTCCAAAAATGGTGAATCATCCCCCATGGTGACATCATCATATTGAATCCTATTGGTTCTTATAAAATTTATTTTGGTTGTAAATTATTCATAGGAGGCCCATTTTAGACTACAAAATTCCCCTAATGGACGGATTAACACATGGTATTGATGAGACCGTGGTTGATCAACTTTTATTGCAACTTCAGTGAAACACAATCAGAGTGCCTAGTCATATTGGTTGATTAGTGTGCAAAATAGCTCGTGCAATGTTATTTTATCATGAGCACCATTAATTTGTCTACTTATATGTTATGCATGAAGTTTTTATATGGGCGATGTATCCATATGTGTCTGAGGGCACACATTTTGTAAAACCAAACTTATTATATATATTTTCAGTGTTTCGTAGTTCCTATTCTTCTTTCAATATGATGTGATTTGAATTGAAAGTTATTTACATTTGTTGCAAAATTTGTCGATATAAAACATAATTAGCTAGGACATTTGCTAATGTCTTAAGATTTATAGAAATATGTTCATATCGTATGAAATTGAAATGTCTTTCCTAAAGACGCACTCTCAAAACCATGCGAAGGATGGTGAGATTTCTCACTGAATACATATTAGCAAGTTGTAGTACTATGAGCTATGAGTCAAGCCTGATGACTATATGAGGGATGCCATGTGAAATAGCATCAGACATTATCTTAGACACTGTGCTATACTTTGAGATGTTGTGAGTAGAGAGACCAATGCAAATCCCTTGCATGCTCACTGGCTTGCTATTTGGAGCAAATATAGCCCACACTACAGAGGATAGGTTCTACGAATAGCAGCATCGGCATAACCAATATACGGTTTGAGAGAGGTTGACATATGACATCTAAAAGTAAAAGAATAAAAAAAATACCATGGGAAGCTCTGAAAAACACATTGAAAATACACTCAACGCACCTATAGTGTTATGAAACCAACTCACAAAAAGATAGAAAAGAGAGATAAATGCCTTAGAATTCAGCCTCTTAGAGGGGTAACCTCCTTAACATTACAAAAATGAACAATTCTTGGATGATACAAATGACAATACCTCCTTTATATATATAGGAGTCTAAGGGGTCATAATATAATCAGAGCCTACATAACAATAATAATGTAAGGGCACAATAAGAAAAATAGTTGGCTTCTATGGGGCACAATAGTAACAATATGGGGAGTACATGGGCACAACAATATAATAAGGGGGTTGCACTAATAAAAGTAAGAGGTTACACTAGTAGTATAGGGACCCAACATGCCCCTCTCCTTTAAAAAGTGTTTTCCTCAATGCTTGAGTAGTTCTGGATGCTTTTGTATAAAATTATGTTCCTCCCATGTGGAATCTTCAGTGGGTAAGTTCTTCCATTTGATGAGATACTCTGAAATTGATCGATTTCGTAGCTGTCGATTTCTTGTTTCTGTAACTGTTTCAGGTTGCAATATGATTTTTTCTTCGTCAAGTTCTAGCAATATTGTTTGAACTAGGATCTTCTGCAACTTTTGAATGAGTGCCCACACTTCTTCATCATTGTTCCATTCATCCTTTGATTCATTTATCCAATCTAATTGGATAATAGAAATGGCACAAAAAAAAATCTTCCACATCCTCATCCCTTCTTGAGAGTGCATTTGCAGCAACATTTTTCTCCCCTTTTTTTGTAGATGATTTCAAAGTCATAACCCAAAATGTTTGTGACCCATTTTTGTTGTTCTTCTAAAGATAATATTTGTTCTAAAAAGTATTTAACACAATCATGATCAGTTTTTACCTTTAAGTGTCTTCCCATTAGGTACAGTCTGATGTTTGGAGGAACACTTCCTGTAATGAAATGAATAGCATAATAATGATCATGAATAGGTGGGAGGCCGTTGGGGGTCTCAAATACCTTGGAATGATTGTCCAAGACTTTTTGGAGATCTGAATAAAGAGATGATAATGATGTGGCAACCTCTACTGAACATAATTTTGCAATTATGCCTCGTTGTTCTTTCTTTAGAAGCTTTGTCATTCCGTTAGAGCTGATTATCTTTCCTAGTTTCCATGCAATACCCCTTAATTCAACTTCCTTTTCTTCTAAAAAAAATCATGAAAAGTTCTTGAAAATTAAAATCTATTGTACCCAAGGATTTGTAACCACTAGACTCCTAGTACAACATCAACACCACCCATTGGAATGGAAAGCATTGGGCTATTCAATACATATTCTCCCATGGATAGTTTAATATTATGGCACTTTTCAGAGAAATTTACAGTTCCTGTACTTGCAACCGCCACTTGACACTTTGGTGCTAGATATAGGAAGAAATTCAATTCCTTGGCTATCTTACAATGAACAAAATTATGGGTACTACCAGGATCAATCAACACTATTACCTTTTTCTTCTTGATATGTCCTTCTATATTTATAGTTTGAGGAGTGGTAATTCCAACCAATGCATTACAAGATATGGTCGGATTCATTTCTTCTTTCTCTGGGGTTGGTTCCTGGTGAGTATCCTTTTCATTTGACATTTCTTGATCCTTTTCTTCCTGATTTTTAACTTCTTGAACCTTCTTCCTCTTGATATGTCCTTCTATCTTGAGATTTGAGGAGTCGTAATTCCTACCAATGCAGTACAAGATATGGTTGGATTAATTTGTTCTTTCTCTAGGGTTGGTTCCTAGTGTATATCCTCTTCTTTTGACATTTCTTGATCCTTTTCTTCCTCCTCTTCACAATCTATGTAAAATAATTTCTTCTCAGCACACTTATGACCTTTAATGTTTTTTCTATCACAATTGTAACAACACTCTTTTGCTCTTTTTTCTTCCAATTGTTGTAGTGTCAACCTTGTAGGTTGTGGAAGGGTAAGATAAACAACACTTCCATATTTATAGTTGTGAGGGGTAGACTTCCTTGATGCCATAATTTTTATTTCAACTTTTCTTGCCCACCTGTATTCCTTCTCAAATGAATAAGGTTCCGAAAGGCAAACCTCATGTTGGATGTTATCTTTTAAAGTCCCTATGAAGACATCAATCATCTACTTCTCTAGAATATCATTTACCCTTATATTAAATTTTTGAAAGTCCTCAATGTGCTCTACATTGAACCCTTTTGTTTTAGATTTATCAATTGGCTAAAGAAGGTGTTGCTCTTTCTATCCTCATAATGTGCTATCATTTCCTCCGTGACATCTGACAATGTGACAAGTGGTTTATGAGAAAAAAGCCCCTTATACCATAAAAATTGATTCGATTCTAAATATAAATATGCAATATGTACCTTTTGTAACAGTTTCACCTCATGTAGATCAAAATATTACTCCATCTATAGTATCCAATTTACCGGATCTTTGGAATCAAACTTCCTCATATCGCTTTTTATTGATTTTAGGAGCTCGATATTGAAACAACTATACCTCTACAATTTTAGATCTTTAAGTTCTAAATTATCCACTTGTGATAGCCCTCTATGTCCTCTTTCTAACCCCACAAGTTTGATTGCAATTGGATTCCCAAAGAAAGATTTATGACCAATCTCCCACGATGACCTAATTATAGACTGGTTCAGTAGAGAGAATTTGTATGACATGCCAAGTGTCACTGTTTCTACCTTAGGTTCTGAAACTAAAACCCAAGAAGATTGGGTTTATCTTTCTTCTGTTAATTTTTACAAAATTTGAATCAGATGGTCTAAGAGAGAGTTATGATGATTTTCCCAAGGTCACCTATTTGGGATGTAATTCGGAGGCCTGAAAAAACCCTAAATATGTTGGACTTTATCTCCAAAAATATAGCGAAGAAAAATATGAAATTCATGTCCGAGATTCACCATGTTTTTGGCTCAAATGGGTTTTAATTTTAGAATCTAACACATCATAGAAGGAAAATTGTAGCGACCATTCCATGATGACCTATTTGAGATGGAATTCTAGTGCTTGCAAAAACCCTAACTTCCTCAGACCATATCTCTGAGAATATAGTGAGACAAGATATGAAATTCAGACTCGAGGTTCAGAACGACTTTTCATCAAATGGGGTTTTTTTTAATCTTCTGAAACGTCACAGAAAAAAATCTATAGCGCAAATTCCGTGAAGCCCTGTTTGGAGTAGCGAAACACTAGAATCGAAAGCTCTGATACCAAATGTTATGAAACCAACTCACAAAAAGATAGAGAAGAGGGATAAACGCCTTAGAATTCAGATTCTTAGAGTGGACAACCTCCTTTACATTACAAAAATGAACAATTCTTGGATGATACAAGGGACAATACCTCCTTTCCGTATATAGGAGTCTAAGGGGTCATAATATAATCAGAGTCAACATAACAATAATAATGTAAGGGCACAAAAATAACAATAGTGGGCTTCTATGGGCCACAATAATAACAATAGTGGGCTTCTATGGGCCACAATAATAACAATATGGGGACTACATGGGCACACCAATATAATAAGGGGGTTGCACTAATAACAATAAGGGGTTACACTAGTAGTGTATGGACCTAACATATAGACAATACGTACACAATGTACTACGCATGGGATTAAGCATAGTATTTTTTGAGGTACAACCCATTTCCAGGCTGCACCAGTGGAGCTCCATCGAGGTCTACTAACTCATAAGCACATTTTGCAAGGACACTCTTGACAATGTATGGACCTAACCACATAGGCTAAGACTTTCCTAGATGTAACTTGTTGACCTCCTGGTCATATAAGAGAACGAGATCTCCTTCCGAGAAGACTCTAAGCTTGACACTTTTGCCATATTGTGCTTGATGTGTATTTTATGGGGTCCTTTGGCTAACGCAACATCACATTGTGTTTCATCCAAATGAGCTAGATGTAAAAGACACTCCTCCTCTGTGAAAGTAATAGGAGGGATTTTGATAGCTATTTTCAGTGATGGAATTTCATATTCGATGGGGAGGATCACTTCCATTCCATAGACCAACTGCAATGGTGTGAATCTAGTAGTGATCCTAATTGAGGTTCAGTATTCCCACAAGTCAGCATAGAGAAGCAATTTACCTTTCGATTTATGGACCCCTATCATGTGTTGAAGCATAGTCTTAAGAATTTTCTTGATAGCCTCAACTTGTCCATTAGCCCGAGGATAATAGGGAATCAAATTTTGATGTGAAAGTCCCAATTTGGGAGCTATTTCGGTCATCATATGATTATGAAAATGATTCTTGTGATCCGTTACTATTGCTTGGGGAACACCAAACCTAGCAATAATGTGATTGAAGAAAAATTATGTAGTCATTTCTCCAGTGCTATTAAATGTCGGCATTGCTTCGGCCCACTTAAAAAAGTAGTCAACAACGAGAATGATATATTCATTTCCCCAGGCTAAGTGTGGGTTACATGTCATAAAGTCGATGCTCCATTTCACAAAGGGACCAACAACAACAATATGATGCAATTGGGTAAGCGAAGTGCATATTTTATGATCATAGATTTAACACGCATGAAACTTTTGGATTATGAGGATACAGTCATGGAAAATGGTGGGCCAAAAGTAACCAGCACGTAAGGTTTAGGAATTTCTCAGCCTCCTCAAGAGTGAGGCACCTCCATAAAATCATATCAATACCATGACGGTAAAGGGTGTCACTGATAATCACATAATTTCAGGATTGGTATTGAATACATCACTACTTAGAGTGAGAGGTATTACGTTAGAAAATATGGGTCTAGAGATAGATCGAAAAATATCCATACCATGGGTAAGATGACGAGATCGGGAACAATGACTTGTCAAGGATGGAATCTTTAGATGTAGATTCAACATCAAGGGGAGGGAGATCACACATTAGCTCAGAGAAAACTAAGGATTTATTCGACTTGGATTTGATGAATTCCAGGTTGAACTCTTGGATAATAACAATCCATTTGAAGTATTCATTGCCCAACAATTGACATGACAATATGTATGTCATAGGGTTGTAATCCGAAATGATCGTAGTTTTCTGAAGCATGATGTAATGGCGAAATCTCTAGATGACTTGAATGAACACCAAAGCTAAGTTTTCTACATGAGTATACTAGCTCTCAGTATCATTGAGGTTCTGAATCAGATAATAGATGGAATGTTCAATACCCATATCGTCTTCTTGGACAAACACCATAGCTATAGTAGATATGGCAGCAACTAGGTACAAGAAATAGTCATGCTCATAGTCAGGGGGATATAAGATAGATGCTCAAACTAGTACATATTTCAAGGCACCAAATGATTTCTATGCAATACCATCCCAATGGAAGGGAATCCCTTTTTTCAGTAAGTGAGTAAATCCTTAGGTCAATTCAGCATAGTTAGGGACAAACCTCCTTAGGAAGTTATATTTCCCTTGAAGTCTTTGTAACCAAATGTGGGAGGAAGGCGGAGGCAAGTCAATGATAACCAAGAAATTTAAAGGATCAATACGAATTCTTAGTTTCGAGTCATGAAACCAAGGAGTCGATGAAAACCAACACAGAACACACATTTGTGTGGGTAGAGTCGAATTTTATAATGTCTACAATAGAGAAAAATAGCTTGTAAATACATGGGGTGATCAAATCGATGCTTGGAGTGAGTAGGGAGATGGTCCAGATAGGGTTGCACAATATGCTTGATATCGTGGAAAGTGTATTCCATCGCATGTTGAAATGTGGCCCTTGCATTCTTTAAACCTAAAGGGAGATTTTTATAATAAAAAGTACCCTAGTGACAAATAAATGTTGTTTTAGGTTGGTCCACTAGGAGAATGTTGATTTGATTATAGCCGGAGAATCCATCCATAAATGAATAAATATCATAGCCGACATAGTCATCACTAATCTGGTCAATAAATGGGGTTAGGTAGTTATCTTTTGGACAAACATGATTTATGTCCTAATAATCGACACATATTTGGATCATGCCATGTTTCGTCATGAAAGGGATAATGTTCGATAACCAATCAGTTAAAGGAGTAGGGTATATGAAACCAACTTGAAGAAGCTTTTTGATTTCAGCTTTTATCCCAGCAGCCTTCTTGGGATGGACCGGACAGAGGCGTTATCAGATGGTTTTGGAATCAAGATATGTCTTGATTTCGTGCATCACTATTTTGGATCGATACTTGGAATTTATTCATATGTCCAGCAAAACACATCTTTGAACTCATGAAAAAGGACTCGATAAATCTCAATTTCAGATGAAGAACAAAATGCTCCAATGTATATATTTTTGAATATTCCTTCTTTAATTGAAATATCAAGAGGAATGGTTGCTTCGATATTCGAAATGTTATTTTTGGAGTCAATCTCATGAATGGAGACAAAATTTGTAAAGGGTTTGAAAAAATTAGGTAGGTATACACCACTAAGATTATCTGCAATGGTATCTACACTAGTACAAATGACTAATTAGTTACTAAAAAAATGAATAAAATTTTCATATAAATGGCCAGTTTTTAGTCGGTGACCAATAGTAGCTAATTTAGAGTATCTTATAATGTGACAAATTTTTAGTCATTTTTAGCTTAGTCATTAATTTGTTGTCTCAATTTAATCATCTAGTAGTATATTTATTCATATTTTTGGTCATTAATTTAGTCATCGGTTTAGTCATTAATTGACACAATTAATGACCAAATATACAAAAAAATATATTACTATATGATCACCCAAGAAAACCAATTAATGACCAAATAAATATGACTAAATTTTGGGTGTCTTATAAGATACTGAGTTCCTTTTTTGAAAACAAAAGAAGATACAGTGCAAATTGTAAGAAATGAAAGACGATGAACAATAGAATATAAACTAAAGTATACTATAAAGGATTTATACGACATATACCTCAACATCAGCAATGTCAAAGCCATTTTCCCCCAAAAATGAAGGAAACTTGAAAACGTTTTCTTCAGTTGGGTGATAGTGGCCACTATCTAGCGAGATGACCTATATAAACAAAGAAACTAAAATGTCACCAATAAGAAAATAACACCTTACTAACTTAGTATTCAACCTTTAGGGAAAGCTTAGGCACAATCATGCCAATAAAGTTACATGCTAAAAATCTCAAGTTGTAGACAAGTTGTGGAAACAAATAATCTGAGATGTCATGTCTAATCCTTGTCATTTTATTCAAAACAAAATTTCATTCTCTAGCACATGAACTTGGGTAAGTACATAAACAACATGAAACTAAACTTTTCTAATAGTCCTGAAAATATTTTAACACAAAACAACTAAAAGGATTTCAATTAATATCGTATAATACTAATTTCATCTTCAATATTTGGTTTTTGTTTAAATGGACATAATACCAACTATTTTGAACTTCATATTTCAAAGATAAAAAAACAAAAAAATGTTCAAAATACAATCAAACAATAAAGAGAATATATCATGGAATGAACATTTCAATTATAAAAAAATTGTTTACCTATCCATCGATGTCTTGTCTAGCATTCCTAAAACATTTTCCTGCCCAAAATAACCAATGAGGTGAAATAATAACAACATTAAAAACCATGGGAATCCCTACTAGAAACATTTCCAAATTCAATGGCTCAGGCACCTGAAGGATCTCCAGCAACAAATTAATCATATCCAACTCATGCTCTACATTTTCTCCCCATCATTTTTTCTAATCACATCCCTTGTAGCCTACCCACACTAGAGTCAAGTAACAATCAAATAAAGGCAATGACATTTGTTTTTATCTTTTATACCTATAATCTTTGAATCTAGAAAAATTTTAACACAAAGCAAATATAATACTAATATTATCTTCAAGTTTTGGATGTTGTTTAAATGGATATGATATCAAGTATGTTAAATGTTATAGTTAAAAGGAAAAACAAAATAAAAGTAAAAGTTCAAAATACAATCAAACAATAAACAAAAGATATCATGGAATGGGTGTCGCAATTATAAAAAAGTTTTTTAACCTATCCACCAGTGTCTAGCATTCCTAAAATTGCTTGCCCAAAATAACCACGAGGTGAAATAATCACAAAATTTAAAAAATAGGAATCCTTCGTGGAAACATTTCCAAAGTCAATGGATCAGGTGCCTGAAGAATCTCCAACAAAAAATGAATCATATCCAAGACATTCTCTACATTGTCTCCCCATTTTTTTTCTAATCTCATTTCTTTTAATTTGTCGACACCTGAGTGTGGTAACATTCAAACGAAAGATTTTATATTTTAGTAGAAAAAAATGCAGATCTATCAAGCATGCTAATCGCATTGTACAAAAACTCATATATATTTGAAGAAAATAATTTGAAAATATTTTATATTTTTGTAAAAAAAATTGGATATTTGTCAAGTAGGCTAATTGCATGGTACAAAAATTACTTCTGCAAATATATCCATAAGTACAGTGGATCTTACTCATAAATATTCACAGAAGATTTATCAAGAAGGAAACATGTACGCATTTATAGTCCTAGTTGTGTGAATGTTTGACATATTTTATGCAAATTCATTTTTGTTATTATTTATTTGAGCTTTGAAAGTCCTTCATCTCGTGAGCCTATAATAAGAGTACCTCTACCACCATAACCCTTACATGAATTTGGTGCCTAACTGCTTCCAGTCATGCAGGTTACTACGAATGCAAAACAACATAGGTCATACATGTTAATGTATCCCCCTCTAAGCAAAGAATGGTGTCTTTTTCAGGCATGGCGATTCAATGGTTAAAGTAAAAAGGCAGATAGAAACTAGATATAGGTGGAAAATAAAGAACTAAGAAGTTTTCATAGAACATATTAGAAACCAACATTGAGCATGGAAATTTAGAATTCATTGCATCACATTGAAGATATCATAAAATCCAACATCCCACTCCATTGATAAACAACTCATAAATGAAAAACCTTTCATAGAAACATACACTCCAAAAATACAAACCTGAGAAATGAAATACTCCACAATTTCATGTTGTGCAAAAGAAAATACCTGTCACATTCAAAAACTAAAAGTGCTACATCTAAGAAGGTGAAAGACGATGATATAAGCTAGACTGAAGTATTCCACCTAAAAAGATAGAAATATGTTCTTAGAATAAAGCTCGTAATTTAATGAACTAGCCATTTTGCATCATGCCTAAACAAAACTATAAAGAAAAACTTACTACTAGTGTTCAAGATATTCCTAATCGGGGTGAACCAATAACTTCCCCTTCTTTAATGAGGTTATTTAGTAAGGACTCAAAACAATTTCCTTCTGTACAATCACCAGTTGCTCCATCCATTTATTGAAGCACTTGATGTAAGGCACTCAAAAATGAAGATAAGTTGGTTGGGGTCCTAATTTCTTTTGTTTCTGAACATACAATGTCCCTAATGCGAGAAACATATGAAGGTGTATAAAGTTGGTCACCTTCCAATTTCCCCTATACCTAAATACACACATAGCTTACAAAACAAAATCACCAAAGGAATGCCCACAACACCTCCAAGATAAATTTAAAACTAGAATGAACAAAAGGTTTAAAATCCAAATGGAAACAATGGCACCCCCTCATCTAAACACTCACATAAGGACAAGTAATACAACCATTGTCCAATTCCTATTTGATTGCAAAGAACACATGTAAAAAATTGTTTCCCAACAAAAATATGGTGTGGACTAGCTATGGTCCACACAGTGATGCTACAGTCCTAGCTTCCCATTGCTATTACATTATATGGTGACGAATCCTTTGAAACTAAATTCACTGCACCATTAGCATGTCCATGCATATATTAATATCCGATTTTTGGAAAAACAGTAGGGTGAAAGGAAGTAATCTAGAACATATATTTTAATGAGGCAGAAAGGCACATGATCCTTTTGAGAGACCCTCCCTTTGGATATATCTAAATATTTAAATCAACTCCGTCCCATGAATGAAAAATAATAAATATATGGAGGGACTCCATTATGGAGGGAGATGAAGGAGAGGGTAGAATACTAGAATTCTTAAAGTGGGAGACATAACATTTGGTATATTGTGAAGACAACCATTTTCACTAACAGAGGCATCACATGCAGACTCACATGCTGAAAAGGCCAAACATTTTACAATTTTTGCTACATTTTACATGATTCAGTGGGGTAAGGATAGACTTGAATGGTTATTTATCTCCTTTTATGTGCATAAAGATACTATTAGATTCTATAGACGGAGATTTGGAGGGACTGAGACAGAGTAGGTGATTAACTTTAATTCATGCATAACACCTTTAATCACTTACAATTCACGCACTGTAACATGAAGTGTGAGAGTTGTGGCCACTAGCCCTCTTCCATGATGGAGGCTGCAAGCTTAGAAATGGTCTTGCAAAGATTTGTTTAAATTATGGAAATCAACATACTTTCATTTCCCATGGTTTCTTCTTGACTGGCACTAAATTGGAAATCTGGGAAGAATGACAAACTTTAAGATGATATTCACATCCAAACTTTTTTCAATTATTTCTAAATCAATGGCTCTGATGTGGGATGTACGTTTCTTAATTTCTGTTAGATAAGTTTTACATCTTCTTGGAGGGAAATGACATGCCAGATTATCCTTGTAACATATTCTCTTAGAGATTCATAGATCCAATTAAAGGCATACCTATACTATTTGAAAAATTACATATAAGATTTGTTTTTGCTTCTTAACAACAAGTTCCAAGGTTGATGTTCTAAATATCATTTTTCTATGCCCAAATTAATCGTCTCATAATTCATAGTAGAATTATTTGTTTTGACATTTACAAATTTTTTAGATCTACTCCTTGGGGAATTGAATACTACCTTAAATTTCCCATACTATCTTGACAAATCTCCATAGCTTTTGAATGCTCTTCATCGTCTACTACTACATGCTTAAACATTCCCTCATTAATCAATGAATTGGATAATCTATTGATCATCATTGAACATGCACAAGTTAATGACATTGTTTGGGATTAAAGGCTTAAAAATGATTTCAATAGAAATATGTTGGTAGAATATCAACTAATGGAGCTAGCCTAGAAGCAACTTTAGCTAGAGTGTTCACAACTATAATCTTACGTTGAGGAATGGACACAATAATAAAAGCATAAAATTTAGTATTCAAGCTTCATACCTCAGATTGGCAATTATCTAAGTGAAGCAAAAGAAAATGGACGAAATTATTTACCTTCCATAATCTTATTTTCAAACCAAAACTTTTAAATGTTTCACCTTCAAATCAAGAACTTTTCAAGGCCTATAGGAAATAAGGGTATACTTCTTCTAGGGATGAATCAATGTACAGTCTTCCCCCGCACCCTTCTGTGACATAGAACCATTGTAAAACAATATCTAGAAGTTATTTTCTAATTAGGTTATAAGATCTAGCACTATCTATATCCACTATCATATAATTTTCATCTTCAATTTCTAAATATAGGTTAGAATATCTAGCACTATCTATATCCACTATCATACAATTTTCATCTTTAGTCCAAATGCAATGAAGGAGTTCAAACTTTGTATTTGATTCTTTTGATGTATAATTCTTGAAACCAATCTCAAGAGAGTAATTCTCTAGAATTTCCTATGTGAAATCTATGGGTTCATTTTATCCCTCAAGTTCAATAAACATGTCTTTCATGTAGGTTTCATAATCAATTCTTATTTGATTTGACTATTCCTTCCATGGTAACTGCAAATGAGAGTGATTGGTGGGGAAGTATCCCTGTAGCTTTTGAGAGCAATCCCTTCTGAGAAATAAATCATAAGTCCCATGAATGTCAACAACAATATCTATAATTTGACAAACTTTCATATTAGAAATCATTCTCATCAAAACATCCTTAAATCCACCCATGAATTTTACATCTGACTTATCTAATTGAATAATGTGGGTATAGTTTTTGGTAGGAGTAGCATTAATATTTTTGCAAATAGTATTGGGATTACATTAGAAGATGATCCTCGGTCCACTGAACAGTTCCACACAATATAATTAAATATTTTCAATGTTAGAAAAAGTAGGTGTTTGTGACTTTGATTGTTTTCTTACAACAACAACATTCACAGTAGCTTTCTACTTTGTTTCAGACACTTGTTTTCTATCATATTTCTCCTAGGTTTCTACATGTTTCTATTTTACTTCAAATTAGCTACTTTTTTCTAAAGTGAGAAAGGTAACATTTTTAAGGTTTTTAAGGTATTCTATCTGACAAGGAATGCCACAAATATCATTCATGAAGATTTTTTCTTTTGTTTCCATATCCTCAATACCACTAAATTCCATGGCCACTCTATTCCACTAGATTCAATATCACGGTGACCTTTTTAGCTATTGTAATGGATTTAGAGATAATATAAATTGAATGAACATGTGTTTTTCCATAAGCCCCATTAAAAATGTAAACAAAATTTTTGTTTCAAGATTTCAAGTTGGGAGTAATTAATAAAGTGAAGTGGCAAAAGTGTTTAATTAAGTCATGTATTTTTATGGTTACATAAAGGTGGTTGTGTAGCTTATGTCTCTCTTATGAGGCATAACATTTATAAAATATTGAGTACAATGACGTTTTGAGTATATATCAAATATCTGCTCTGTCTCTACTATTGTTCTGCAAAGGTTATCGACAAAAGCATATTGTTGAAACTAGAGTTGTTTGTATTTTACATTTTATCCCTTGGATTTTACAGATTAATTTTAGTGGTTTTTGCATAAATACATCACTTGGCAATTATTTGTTGTTAATTTTATCTTTTTTATGCTTTGTTTTAAGCAACCACATTTTAATTGGTTCCTTTACCTTTCACAGGATTTTAGACCACATAATGCATGGTGTTCTGACCTCTGCAAATCACCAATATTTAAACACACAAAAAGATATAGCTTTTGATATGCCTCATGACCTAGGTATGCTGACTCCCACATGCCTCGCCATGCCTCATGCCCTCCTTCACAGATACACACTCTTCCATAGATATACAACTATGTTTACTCTTATAGTTGGACTACATCTTCTTTCTACATATTAAAATTCTTTTCGCATTGAGGGCTACAGATATTTCTTTCCACTTCCTCAGACTGAGTTGTTTTTCTAAATCTGTTAGATATGAGTGAAGTTCATTTAACTTTGTTTTTTGTTTTTTAGATTTTTGTTTAATTTTGTTAGTTTTTTAGATTTCTGGAATATTTTGGAATCTAAGTTACATTGGATATCAAACTATCAACAACTTTTAGAATCTAAGTTACATTTGATATCAAACTATCCACTGCCATTGTTGAATTTGATTGATTGGAAAAGTTGAAATTATCTTTAGTTCTTCGATGATTTTTCCCAATCCAGGTCTTGATTGGACAACAATATGCAACAAAAAGATTTTGATTTTTGATGATATTGTGGGGAATTTGAATCAACACAACAATATGCAACAACAAGGTTTTAAATTTTTGATGATGTTGTGGGGAAGTTGATGATTGAAAGAGGCAAATTTTAGATATGTTCAAGAAAATTCTGCTTAAAGTGACTATTTTTTTTTCGGCGAGCTTTGCACATTTATGAAAGATAAGTTTTACAACCCACAAATAATGAACCAATAAAGATTTCCTTTCTTACTTTACAATCATATTTTTCACCTCATGGCCTGGCAGTATAGTAATGTCAAACTGACAAAAGAAAAGGTTTTAAAAATGGGAAAACAAAAAATGGGTGTTTCAACTTATCTAATATGGAAATTGGCAATGACCCTATAGCGATGCCCTTCTGGCACTGACCACTGTCTCCAGCCCAGCCAAGTAGCCTGGGAGCCCGGGTATAGCTATTGTTCCGTTCATTGATGTACTCGCTGTTTCACGTTCCTCGCTCCTCTCAAATGCAAATTCAATAAAGAGTGTTTTTTTTCGGGAGTCCAAGTCATATTATCCATATAAGGATAATGAACAAAATTTGTGCAATAGCGCCGCCACTCAATCAATTTGTAATGTTTCCTTTGCCTCCACTCAATTCAATCAGGGGCCTGGGCGCATTAATACCATAAGAAAGGAGCGAGGAAACTGCTTTCCTGAAGCACGAGGGATAGGAGTGTTAAGCCAAATGGGTGGAGGGCGAGGGGGAAAATAGATATTCATGCAGTGTTTCATTCCTGCGATACCGGTCTGAACCCTTCTAAAGCGTATCATTTCCTTTGTAGGTTATACCAGAGTGAAAAGCTTTCGCACTTTCAAAATGACCCGCTCATTTTTCTCTAAGGAGACCGCCGGGTTATCCCAACCCTATCATTTGACCCAGTAAGTAAGTCAAGTAAAGAAACCACCCAACGAGTCGGAAGTACACGAGGAATCCCTCAGGCACTTAAAGCAATGGTTTGATTCCGGAATATTGCCATTTAAGGATGTTGATTCTCTAGCCTGTATTTTTTATTGGATGGCTTTGAGGCTTTACAAACAGGTGGGGAGTGGCTTCTGTAAGGCTTCTAATTAATGGCTGCTAAAGTTTCAAGGTTAGAGGCTTCTGATGAATGGTCGGTATGAGCGGAGGGCGGCACCACGGATGAAGTAGTCCCAGTGTGAGGTTCACCGATAGATAGAGGGTTATGATCCTGCTTTCTGGTATAAGTCCGGTATAATTGACCAGAGGTGTTGCAAAGGTGGTGGATTGATAGAGTGAGGTTTACAACAGCTTGGTTACTATTACACTGGTGGCTTAGGTGCGCATCAATTGATTCAATTCGCCCAGGACATGTTGATGAGGAAGAGAGGTGAAAATGACCCCTGTTACTGATGACAACGAGAGAACAAACCAACCCTGGAATAGACAGCCCAGCTTGCATGAGGAAGGATCACTACCGCTCAATTGATTATACGCCCATTACGCCTTCTGGAACCAATAGAGAGAGAGGCCTTGAATAGAGGCCTGGACGCTACCGCGGGAGGACTGATCGCTAACGCTTGCCCCTTGATTTTCTTGTTTTGATTGAGCCCAATGTTGGAAATAATACTGAGAGGGGGGGTGAATCAGTATTATCAAGTTCTTTTAATAAATCTTCCTTATTTATTCTTTGAATTATTTTTGCATGTCATTTCCATAAAATAATGAGCATGAACAAAGAAAACAGATAGTCACACCAAAGAACACAAGATGTAAGGTGGAAACCCAGTGTGGGTGAAAACCACCTGCTGCAATATGTCTCTATCTTCTTTCAAATTAGAAACTCCTTTTACAATGGTTTTGTACTGGTGCAGTCCTTTACCAGTACGCAGGCTGCAACCTGCAGAGAGCTACAACTCTCTCTTGTTTTCCAGTCTCTCCTGGAAGGGAGCTACAATCCCCTACTTCTTTTCTTTCAAGGACCACTTTTCATAAATTTTTAAACTGGATCCAAGAACATCAAAAACCCATCAACTACACTTGCATCATCAATCTCTGATTTCACCAAAGCCAACCCGCATACAGATCTGCAAATATTTCCTTATAATTTTGCAGTTGTTACATCATACATACCCAGATCATAACATGTGTAAAATAAAACATGCATCAATAATTCAGACCCAGATTATTAGATTTATAGATCAAGCGTATGCCACATATCACAGATCAAAATCATATAGAGATACCACTATTCCAGCCTTAAGATTTTGACCCATCAATAGAACTTATCCTTCTCCTTACGCTCAGGTTCCTTCTTCATTCAGATCCAGATCTGCACCAAAACCCAATCACAATATTCCAGATCTAGCACTTTATCAGATATTCGATAATTCAGAAGATGCTTTTCCAAATGATCTCCTTCCTCTTTTATAGTCTTAGGCCTTTCACAATACCACGGTCCAAAACCATAGGATCAAAAAACTGTTGGACTAATACCATGAACCAACCATGAAAGTACGTGAGATCAACACTTTTGATGAGGTACCATGGTCCAAAACCATAGGTTCAAATACCAAGGACTAACTACCATGGACCAAAGGTAAGTTCTCCAACATATACATGCTTTTCCTTGCATGAAAGTGCGTACCAAGGTCCAAAACCATAGGTTCAAATACCAAGGACTAACTACCATGGACCAAAGGTAAGTTCTCCAACATATACGCGCTTTTCCTCATAGGTTCAAATACCAAGGACTAACTACCATGGACCAAAGGTAAGTTCTCCAACATATACGCGCTTTTCCTCATAGGTTCAAATACCAAGGACTAACTACCATGGACCAAAGGTAAGTTCTCCAACATATACGCGCTTTTCCTTGCATGAAAGTGCGTGAACTTTTTCTCTACATGAAATAAACTTTTCTCTGCATAAAAGTGCGTGAACTTTTCTCTACATTAAATAAACTTTTCTCTGCATAAAAGTGCGTGAACTTTTCTCTACATGAAATAAACTTTTCTCTGCATATAAGTGCATGAACTTTTCTCTACACTATAATTTATTATCTGAGATGAGTGGGTTGCCATCAAGTACAACATATGTACCATAATGCCAACACCCAAGACCTAGGACCACACAACCGCATAGCTGAGAGAGATAGTGTGTGAGCTTCCACTAGTGAAGACACTAAATCATTCACCCAACAATAATCCCTTAATGAGAGGCCCCGACTATAGGCCACGATAGAGTTTTGTACCATTACAAAATTAATGTATTTAATAGGCTCCATATTTAATGACCATATTGAAGATAACATAAAAAACAAATCAACATTATCCTATTCGGCATTATACTTACTAGAAATTAAATCTCATTCGTGTAATTGTTATAAATCCTCTGGAAGTCGGCATAAAGAAGAACATCTCAAATTAGAGGAGAACCTGCAGAAGTCGAGAGAAGTACCATCAAAGGTTGTGTCTGGTACATGAAAGACAGCTTCGCTGAAATCATTTCCAATATACATATGTTGATTATCTTGGCCTCCTACCTATGAATGTAAAGGTCCCCATGGCCTTCCCAGATGCACTTTTCCTTTGCCCATTAGCTTGCAATTTAAAAAGGTGAAGCATGAGCCTTCCAAAAGAGACATTCTCTTCTGAACCATAAATGTGCCTTGAAGTTTAGGAATGACATGTAGCTGCCATTTCTATGGTCAAAAAACTAAAACTTATGGAGTTTAGGCTTCTGTGATCCATAACAACATTATAAGAAACTATTTCATAAATAATCACATCAAGGAGAATTTTTCCGACGCATTTCGAACCAACTAGTGTGGTTCATTGTCAGGGCAAGATGAAGAATCAGATCAAGGCAACGAGTTAAATATATGGATAGATCCTTCCAACGGATAAACGAAATGGATATAAGACAACTACTATTGATTGGGTTGAAGAAAGAGGAAGAGTTAATTTAAACAAATATTAAATAGTTTTTTTAATCAAATATAAATAAATATTAATATTAAAAATAATTAAAATTAATATGGACCATGTTAGAAAAATTATTATTCTAATTATAATTTATGTAATTAAATATATAAATGGATTAAATAAAACCCTAAAAACCTAAATTAACATTTTACTTTACTAAAAATAGGAGAAATAATAACCTTCGGTATTTAAATAAGCTAAAATAGGAGAAATAGTAACCTTAGGTATTTAAATAAGCTTTAATATATATATATATATAAAAGGAAGAAGAATTATAACACCTACCATGAAAAGAGGAAAAGGAAAAAGTCAAATTGATGGAAATTAATTCTTAATATAAAGTTTAAGAAAATTGATGAACAATCAATTCCTGTAATGACTAAAAAAATTAAATATTGAAAATGAACCTCCCAAAGCTGCAAGATATTTGTTCTCTTTTTGCTTCAAAATATGGGGAAGAATTTACTACATTTGCAATTGAATTGCATCCTAGCTGTGGGGTCAGCAAGCATATCATTGAAATGGGAGTACCTGGCAGTCAAAGACGATACAGACACAATTTCGAAGGGGTCTCCAGATAGCAGATTTCAGTCTTATGATGTGTGGACCAGAGCTTGCTATATTATGTTCGGTTTATTTTGGTAGGATACTTATTTTTTATTATACAACTTGCCCATGGGGTTACAATCCAGTTGAGACCACTTCTGTGAATGTGAAAGAAATAGCTTTGAATCTCTTGGATCGGTAAAAAAATAAGTCTACCTCGTATCAAACAAATACCCTTCTTATGCATTTAGGAGATGATTTTCATTACACCACTATGGGGAATCGATGGCTTTGGACCGCACATTCCAAGAATCATTCCAGAAAGCTATCAGGTATCTGGAGACAGGGCATTGTGCATGGGATTGTGAACAAGTGAAAGATCTACCATGGGCTTGGGAAAAGCTAAAATATGGTTTAAGAGTTCCTGGTCCAAATTGAATTTAATCTTTATATACAGCCCTGAAAAGAGGTATCATTACTGAAGAGGTTAAAAGATTTGAAAAAAGATGGTTTTTCAGTCAAGTCAATTTCAAAAGAAAAAAAAAACCTCTTTGGTCAATACAACCTATGAGAAATTATTTGGAATGTATGGTATTGGAAGTTGAAGAGGCCATCTTTATGACAGGAATAGAAAGTCTAAAAATATTTCAAGCACACATGGGAGTGTTTCTTGTGAAAAGATGCAGAGGATTGAAATTTCTAAATATCACTTGTTGGTGTGATCTACCTGCTTTTTTCCATTACAACTATTGCAACATCTTGTGGAGATCTATCACGTCTTAAGATGAAATTTTTTGCCTTTGTCACTGAAACAAGCTTAAATATGCTAGCAGATCGCTACCTCTTCCAAGAAATATTTAATCTCGCAGATTGTAGTGACTGGAATATATTTCCAAGTGCATTAGAAATTGGGCTTAAACAACATATAGCCAATAAGGATTTAATATATATTAGTGCTCATTGTTTAGACCTCCAAGAATTTGATTTATACATGTCTGTAGGAATTGATGACACTGGATTTGAAGACATTTTCAGTCAAAAGAGGGCATCAATTAATTTTGTGGTTCTTGAAAAAGAGAAGTGAAAGGCACCATTATTCAGGATGTCACATTTTTCAATATTAAAAGAAAATAATATACCACCATTGCTTTGAAAGCACTTGTTTTGATGGAACTAAATGCACCAGATACATTTTGCAGGGGTTGGCTGAAGATAATATTACCAGGATAAAACTTAAGGTTTTTTTTGCAGGGTAATAAGACACATTGGAGAAGTTCAACCTCGAAATTGCAATGTTTCAGTTGGAGGTTGGCATGGTAATAAAGTCACAAAGAAAATCCCCTGGCATACTTGTATCACCAAAGAAACAGGGTAAAGGGGTCATTTTTGTGCACATGATAACTGGAGCTACAAAGTGAAAGTGCATGCTCTCATTCCTTAATCACTCATATGATGAATTATTGTTACCTATACTGTAGAAAATAAAGGAAATAATATTAGTTATTACTCTTCAGGAATTGGAAAAGTTTGTTGATAAATGCAATACAGAAAAGAGATGTCATATTAAAGACTACAGAAAATGGATTGAAAATTCAATAAAGGATTCTATATCACATTGGTCAAATGAATGTTTTTGTCACTAGCACCAGATTGTTTCTTACTTAACATTTAATACATTAAATACCTTTGTTTTCCATGAGCAGAATGATGCTAAGGAAAAGACAATTTGAGTCTTTACTTTGAGTTTGGAAGAGACAATCAAAATTGCAAGATTATGGTAAAATATCACCAAAAAAATATTAAATCCCATATTTGGAGGGATCAGTTGAGATTTTCAAGGCAGAATACCAGAAAGTAGTAAAAATTCAAATTTTTAGGCACAGAAAAATAACTTTCCCCTAAAATTTTAAACAATGCCATTTTATTTAGGGAATTAAACTCACTTCCAAATAAGCTATTCTAATTTTTCTTTCATTGATTACTAACCTAAGTGCCTAATTTCACATTAATGGGGATGAGATCCCTATTATTTGATGGAACTGCATCGATGGCATCCTTAACCATTACGAAATCACCCAGAACTTTCTTCTCATCTAGTGTAATCACACTTGCATTGCTAGTCTTCGCAAGAATCCCAATCAGTTTTTGAGACCAATTGCTGACGAAATCCGAAAGTGGGCCTTGATGAGGGTTTGTATAGGCAGTTCCAATCGTAGCCATAAATATGCTTCCTCTAGAGAATCACAACCATGGCTCAGATTTCCACGTGCGCATGTGAGTCTAGGACGTGAATGAGCTTCAAAGTCCAGAACATCTAGGTGTTTATCCTCACAATAACACATCTGCTTGGGCTCCCTGCTCATTGTCTGCATTCATGAGGTTCATTATCAGACCTAAACAAGCCAAACAATAAAAAAAAGGGTTTTTATAAACCCCTCGAACAAGCTTAAATATCTGTTAAGTGCCGCCAAAATCTCGTTAACTTTTTAGGAAATACTAATTTTTTTTTAATTTGTTTTGCGTTGGGTTTCGTTAAAAGTTGCTTGGGCTTATAAGGAATTTAATTTTCAATTTTCAATTTTTTTTTAAGTGCCGCCAAAATGTAGTTAATGTTTTAAGGGAAAACGCTAATTTTTTAATTTGTTTTGGGTTGTGTTTGGTTAAAAGTTGCTTGGGTTTATAAATAATTTAATTTTCAAGTCTTTTTTGTTAGAATATTTGGATTTTAAATAGTTAATCTATTTTTTATATTAAAAATTTAAAAATATTTAATCAATTAAAAATCATTTTATATTATGTTTTCAAATTAAAAGTATTTTTAATATTTATCAAGAAAATCAAGTGGCTCTTGGATGGAGTATATTGCCAATATTTTTTAAATTCAGGCTTCTATGATCCATAATGAATTAAGAAAAGTATTTCGGTAGAAATCACATAAGAGAAATTTTTGGCTGATGCATTTCAAACCAACAAGTGTGATTCATCATCAGAACTAGGTTGTTTAATGTCCATGCATTTGAATAATATTGCTAATTGTATTTAGTGTTCAAGTTAATGTAATAGTTTTGAAGAATGATTGACCTCCTAGGAGCACAAGAGGCCATGATTATGTGACATCAATGACAAGCAATTTTATTAGAATAGGACAAAAGAGATCATATAATATGAAAACAAATCAAAAGGTTAGGCCTCCTTACTCACCTACAATGTCATGAACCTCCTATAAAATATAATAAAGGTATTAGCATCTCCACACATACATATAACAAAACGAAATGAGAAAAATGAGGGAAAATATAAATATAACTAGGATATAAAAGATGTCTTTGGTATTTGGTAGAAGGATATCAATCTCACGCCTCACAAAGATAATTGAAGCCTTCCTTTGAGGTGATAATTTAAGGAGAGGATCAAACAAAGTGTGAATAATGTATGATTCTCAAACCTCATATAAGAATTTGAGTGAAACATGCCACAATAGGCTTGAATATAATCCTTTTATTGCTTACGAGCATTGGCAATAGAATGCAGCTCATTGTTATAGGTTGGGCATCTATGACAATCATGATAGAGTGTCTGGCAATGATGGTGTCCTTCTTTGATTTTTTTTTCTTTGTTGAGGTGTTCCTATTAGGATCAAGATGATTGAGCCCTGCAACTAGAACCAGAAAACTTATGGCAATCTTGTTGGTGTATAATATCAATTCTTTTGCAAATGAAGCCTACTTGCATGTCATGTTGGCAAAATAGTGATAAGAACTGGTGCGATAAAATATGAATAGACACATGACACAATCTCGAATGTAGTTTAGGCATATATTTTTCTTGGAGGAAAAGTAAATTACTATATCTTCAAAGTAGGGAATTTCTCTTTGGTTTTGTGCTTGAAGAAGATAAAGAGTAATTTTCAAATTTTCCACACAATTAAGGACATAGTACTCTTGAATTGATAGTTGATTAGCAACTTTACTAGTTCACTTTTATGGGTAGTTGAGGTAAAGGGCTCTTTGGTTTGGTGCTTGAATGAGATAAAGAGTAATTTTAAATTATGTGCTAATCTAATATTGAGGAAGATTGTTTGTTTTACTATTCTCTATAATGTATTCTTCTCTTTGCAGGTATTCTTCATAATGTATTTGACTCAGTTGTAAGGCTTTGAATTTAATTCCTTGTGAATGTGATCAAAGGATATAAAATTGAAGGTTATAATCAACTCCATAACTCTAATAATCTATTGATCCAATAAAGAAATTTTCAAGGAAGTATAACCTTTCAGCCAATTTATAATAGCCTTTGAATCCCCCACCACTTGTAAGTTTAGATTGTTGAAGTGACACAATTAAAATGACTAACATAAATGACTAATTTATATTATTGTAGTACATTTTAAGTAGTTGTGTTTTTGTTCCTAAACTAAATTGGTCATTCACGTTAGTCATTTTTAGTTGCATTACTTATTATCTAATCATATATTTTAACCCGAGACTAAATTAGTCATTTATGCTAGTCGATTTTAGTTGGGTCACTTAAGATTGCTCATTTTTGGTAATATTTTACTTGGAAAAGTTGTGGTGGCTAACTTTTTAGTCAGCTGGTCACTAATTTCTTCATTTTCTACTAGTGCTCAGAAGGAGGAACGATGATGATGTTCATCCCATGGCATGTCATCTGACATCATGATATCCATGATGTTTTCATCGGTAGAGAATATATGCGAGAAAGGATCAGAGGGTGTGCCATAATCCAATGATCGATCCACCAACTTGATTGAAGAAAAAGTATGGGCCCCACAAGATAAATAGATGGCTTCCTAATCTTTCTCAATGGGGCTAAGTGGCATTCAGTCACCAAAACTTTTGATGTCAGTTTCGTCAGATACAATCCATGGATCAACTAGGATCATAGAGGATGATATCATATTGATATAATCAAAAGAAGGAGAGGAGTTGAGAAGGAGAGGGGGGAAGTGGAAAGGTTCCCATAAGCGATGAATCCTTCAACTAACCAACTTTGACATCCTGATAGGAATGTAGGGCTTCCCCTAGAAGAGGAACACTTCTAGTAACATTGGAATCAGAGGCGAAAAAGTGAGTTGATCTATGGATATGATCCCACCTTTATGAGGAAAGGCGATCATTTGAAAGTAAGTTGAAACGACGACAACCATAGCATACACACATGTATGTCCTAGTAGAATATTATAATCTACAGGTCCTTTGATAACATTTCATTCAACGGAGATGAATTTTCCCCTAGTTCCACTTGGAGGGAATTCAGAATCACACAAGTTTTGTATTTCCATACATCAAAGGTTTTTAATATGGTAGTTGTTTGACTTAGTTGGGGTGAACCAATCACCTTCTAGCAAGAGAAGGACATGATGCAGGTTAAGGCTCGCTCGTTCAAAATATAATCATGAATGTTCTTACCATGGACACCAACTTGAATCATAAAATCTAACTGAGTTGGAAGTCGATGGGTATAGTTTTCATGAGAGAAAACCACTAGGTTGGAATTTGATGGATACACACATTCGATAGTTGACAATATGGACTTATTTTGGGTGGGGCAGTTTTGCAACACCTTAAGTATCGCAATAGCTTATGGCGACTGTGCCAAGTCTTCAACTACGTTGTAATTTTGAGTGACTCTTGAATGAAGGTTGAAAAAAAACTTATGGATAACACTGTTCAGAGGCTTAATAGTCAATTCCATACGAACCAGAGGTGGAACAGGATTAGAAAAAGATGGTGCCGAACTAGCAAGTTGATTAGTAGCCTGATCGTTCAATGGATTTTCATTACCATAGTCCTTATTCTTAGTGGCCACCATGACATTAGATTTCAGATTTGAGGAGGAAAACATCAAAACTATTCTAGAGGAATAAATATCCCGGGCAACCATACGAGTCTCTTGATTAGGGAATGGGTCAGTCAACATATTGGGAGAAGTGGACTAATTCACTTCAGTTTTGTGTGGACAATAACGTGTAAAGTGATCCTCATTACTGGTGGGTGTGGTTTTTTTACCTATTTTCTGCACATTTTTCCCCCAGTTTTGACCCTTCTGTCCTCCAGGCCTATGACTTTACTTGACCTATTTCCCTGTTTTCTCACCTTTATAACCTATTCTACTGTTATGTTACTTTGCAATATTTTACTGAGTAATGCGATGATTTATTCCTTTTTGTGGCTAACTGGGAAAGTATTGAAGAATTATTTTTGGAAGCTTTTCCTCTTTTCATGTGATGGCTCGCGAGAACAAAGCTATGAAGCAGACAGACAGTGCATATTAACTACAGAGAATGGTAGAATAGTTCTCTGTTACACATTGGATGCTATTACAGGATGTTGTTACACATTGATGTTGTTACAGGCTGCTGTTACATATTGGATACTGTTACAGGATGTTGTTACACTATACACTGATACAAGAATCCATTATTACGCCAAAAGTGTTGTCGCCAGTGATGCCATGACATCTCGAACCGTTATTCACTTAATATTGTTGCGCCAAAGTTGGAAAATGTGGGTACTATTCCTGTTGGGTGTGGAGCCTGATTATCTTCTGTATTCAAAGGTTTCAGCTGGATGTATACCTCAGGAATACCGTACACCCCTCCACGGGGGGGGTGCGGGGGGGAAAATCCCCCTCGGCTGGGGGCTCCGGGGGCCAGCAGTCCCCTGACGGGGGTTCGAGGGCAACGCCCCTGAAGCTAAAAATAGTTGTAAAATTTCCTTGTAAAAGTCTAGTAATTTCTAGTCAATCTGGGTCATTCATTAGGTGGATGATCTAACAGTGGAAGTTATGTTTATTTTAGGGTTTTTTCCCTAGAAGGCAACCCCTCACTATATACGAGGGAATTGTATTGCGTCTATGCATCTTGGTGTTCTGAGTGAGGAAGAGAGAGGAGATTGAGAGCGTAGAGGGTGTTATAGCAGATCTGCTGTAGGTTGTATCTCTTCAGTTTGTTGGATAATATAATAAAAGAAGGACTGGCTGTTTATTTGTGGACGTAGCCCAAACTGAGTGAACCACGTATATTTGTGTCTCTCTTGATTTATACGTTTTCTATGTTTATATTTCTGCAATATTTTATGTGTTCCATTGCTCCGTAATATATAATTTTCTAACAACTGGTATCAGAGCCGAAGGTCTATTTGGCTGATAAACTCGCAGGAGAGAAGGGTTCCTGGTTCGAGTGGGAGCAATGGCGGAAGATGGTAGGTTTAGGGTCGAAAAATTCAACGGCCAAAACTACCAGTTGTGGAAGATGCAGATGGAAGATTATCTGTATTAGAAAGATCTGTACCTACCATTGAGTGGAAAGACAAAGAAGCCGACGAGTATGACAGACACAGAATGGGATATTCTCGACAGAAAGGCACTTGGAACAATACGGTTGTGCCTAGTGGCATCGGTAGCATTTAATATTTCAAAGGAAACGACAACACAGGGTTTAATGTTGGCATTGGCCAAATTATATGAAAAACCCTCGGCCTCAAATAAGGTATTTCTTATGAAGCGTTTATTTAATATGAAGATGTCAGAAGGTGGATCTATTACAGACCATTTAAATGATTTTAATACAATTACAAGTCAGTTAAGTTCTGTAGGGGTAAATTTTGATGATGAAGTTAGGGCTCTGTTATTTCTGTGCTCATTGCCAGAAAGTTGGAATGGCTTAGTTATGGCCATTAGTAACTCTGTCTCTGGATCTAGTACTTTAAAGTTTGATGATGTTGTTGGTGCAATCCTTAGTGAGGAAATGCAATGGAAAAGCTCTGGTGAGACATCAAGTAATGCTTTGACTGCAGAGACTAGGGGAAGAAAAATGGAAAGAGGAAAGAGCCCATGATATCACAGTAAGTCAAGAAAAGGCATATCTAAGTCCAGATCGAGGATAGTGTGCTGGAAATGCGGGAAGAAAGGACACCTGAAGAAAGACTACAAGTCTTGGAAGGGAAGAAAAGGAGACGCGCAGCAAGAGACTAATCATGAAGTTAATGTAACAGTGATGTGTTGCAAGATGCTTTGATTCTTTCATTAGAAAATATTATTGATGCTTGGGTGGTAGATTCAGGGGCCTCATTCCATGCCACACCTAATAAGAAACATTTTCATGATTATGTTCAAGGAGATTTTGGACAAGTTCAATTGGGTGATGATAAACCCTGTAAAATCGTTGGAATGGGCATAGTTTTCATAAAATAGCAAAATGGAAATCAGTGGCTATTAAAGGAGGTAAGGCATGTTCCAGATCTGAAGAAAATTCTGATTTCAACAAGGTAGTTGGGAGGTGAAGGTTGTGTAACTACTTTCACAGAGAAAACCTGGAAGGTCACTAAAGGATCCCTGGTAATAGCGAAAGGAGAAAAGGTTGGTACATTGTATTTATGCAATGGTATTTCTAATTCTGTTAATGCTTTAACCTCTACAGGAGAAGATACGACATTGTGGCATCATAGGCTTGGGCACATGAGTTAGAAGGGGATGCAAATTCTTCACTCAAGAAATTTGTTGCCAAGTTTGAAGCATGTTGATTTAAAATTCTGTGAAAAATGTGTTTATGGAAAACAAAAGAGAGTCAGATTCTTTAGAGTTGGGAAAGAAAATAAGAGCGAAAAATTAGAGCTTGTGCATACAGATGTATGGGGACCTGCTCAGGTATCATCTCTTGGCGGTTCTCGTTATTATGTTACTTTTATTGATGATGCAACTAGAAAAACTTGGATTTATTGTATTCGAAATAAATCTGATGTATTTTATACTTTCAAGAAATGGAAATCTGTTGGGTCCCTATAATACTAGTGATTACCCCATTACTATTGTAGTTGCATCCCTTATTAATATTTTTGTGCCCCTATTATCCCCATATTGTTATTATTGTGCCCCATAGAATCCCTCTATTGTTATTTTTGTGGCTTTATATTATTATTTTTAGGTCAGCTGGGTTATATTGTGACTCCTTAGACTCATATATATAGAAAGGAGGTTTTGTCATTTGAATCATCCAAGAATTGTTCATTTATGTAATGTAAAGGAGGTTTCCCCCTCAAAGAGGCTAAATTCTAAGGGGTTGATCTGTCTTTTCTATTTTTTTCTGAGCTGGTTTCATAACATTTGGTATCAGAGCTTTGGATTCTAGGGTTTCGCTGCTCCAAATAGGTCATTGTGGCATTTTCTCTATAACTTTTTTTTTGCAATGTTTTAGAAGCTAAAAAAAAACCCATTTGAGAAGACATCGCACTGAACCTCAGGTCCGAATTTCAGAGCTTTTTGCACTATATTTGCGGAGATATGATTTGAGGAAGTTGGTCTTTTTGCAGACTCTTGAATTACATTCCAAATAGGTGACCTAGGGAAAATCGTCATAACTTTCTCTCTGAGCATCGGATTGAAATTTCGTAAGAATTTATAGAAATATGATGGACTGTTGTTTCTCATATATATTTTTCAGAGCCAAAGGTTGAAACAGTAACTCATGGCATGTCGTACAAGTTCGCTCTACTGAACTAGTCTATAATCAAGTCACTGTGGGAGATTCCATATAACTCTTCCTTGGAGAATCCAATTTGGGTCAGACTGGTGGCATTGGAAAGATGACACAGAGGGCTACTATAGGTTGTAATTTCAGAACTGGATGATCAGAAAGTACAGAGATACATTAGAGCAATATCGAGCTCCTAGAAAGTGAAAAAAGTGTGTAGATTTTTTAAAATTTTTGCTTAAGCTTGGTTTGAAAATTTATTTTGAAGGAATTCAAAGGGCATAGTAGAGAATTATTATCGGTAACTGATGCCCCAAGGAAAGAAAATGCAAACACCTAGTGAGCAACCTGAAAGCTCTAGCATGACTCATGAAGAAGAGGAAGACATGCTACATGATATATCAAAATTACAAGAACAAGTGCAACAAATGTCACTCTCACAAAAGCTAACAGAAGCTAAGATAAATGGCATGGAAGCTAAGATGAATGGCATGGAAGCTAAGATGGACAAGTTGAAGATAGATTTGAACACAAATTTGAAGACAGGCATGGCAGATTTGAAGATAGATTTGACAAATTTTCTACAAGAAATACTTACTAATGGTGAAAAGGTAGTAAAGGAAACTCATGATGCGAACAAATAAATGTTAATCATGATTTCTTAGACTCTAATGTGGGATCGAAGACCCACCATATTCCAAAAATCGATATGAGGAAGTTTGATGGCAAGGATCCTGCAACATGGATATTAAAAATGGAGCAATTTTTCGATTTCAATAATGTGCAAAACACACGAAAGGTACATATTGCAACTTTATATTGGAACCAAATCAGTTTGTATGGTATCAATAGCTTTGCTCTCGTAAACAAATTATCACTTGGGCAATTTTTACAGAAGAATTGATAGCACATTATGAGGATACAAAAAGCAACACTTTTTTTAGCCAATTGATAAGTCTCAAACAAAAGGGTTCAATAATGGAGCACATTGAGGAGATCCAAAAATTGAACATAAGGGTAAAAAATATTCCAGAGGAGCATAGGATTGATGTCTTCATAGGGACTTTAAAGGATAATACCCAACATGATGTTCACCTTTGGGAACCTGATTCATTAGAGAAGGCATTTAGGTTAGCAAGAAAAATGGAAAGCAAAATTATGGCAACCAGGAAGCATACCACTCACAACTATAAAGATGGAAGTGTGGCTGCCCCTAGTCTTCCACAACCTATAAGGTTGACACCACAACAATTGGAAGAAAGAAGAGCAAAAGGGCTTTGTTACAGTTGTGATAGCAAATACACTAAAGGTCATAAGTGTGCTGAGAAGAAATTATTCTACATAGATTGCAAAGAGGAAGAAGAAAAGGAGCAAGAAAGGTCAAAAGAAGAGGATATACTCCAGGAACAAAGCCTAGATAAAGAAGAAATGAATCCGACCATATCTTGTAATGCATTGGCAGGAATTATCACTCCTCAAACCATCAAGATAGAAGGAAAAATCAAGAAGAAAAAGGTAATAGTGTTGATTGATTCAGGAAGTACCCACAATTTTATTCATTGTAAGGTAGCAAAAGAATTGAATTGCTTCTTATATCTAGCACCACAGTTTCAAGTGATGTTTGCAAATGGTGGAACAATAAATTGCTCTGGAAAGTTCCATAATATCAAGCTATCGATGGGAGAATATGTATTGACTAGCCCAATGCTTTCCATTCCAATGGGCGGTGTTGATGTTGTACTAGGAGTCCAATGGCTACAATCCTTGGGTACAACAGCTTTTAATTTTCAAGAAATTTTCATGAAATTTTCCGTGGAAGGAAAGGAAGTTGAATTAAGGGGTATTGTAGGGAAACCAGGAAAGATAATTAGCTCTAATGGTATGACAAAGCTTCTAAAAAAGGAACAAAGGGGTATAATTACACAAGTATGTTCGCTAGATGTTCCACATTGCAATCATCTATTTCTCCAGATCTCCAAAAAGTCTTGGACAATCATTCCAAGGTATTTGAGACTCCCAAAGGTCTCCCACCTATTTGTGATCATGATCATGCTATTCATTTGATTCCAGGAAGTGTTACTCCAAAAATCAGGCCGTACATATATCCCTATGCCCAAAAGAGTGAAATTGAACGTATGGTTGCAGAAATGCTAGAGGCTGGTATAATTCAACCGAGTCAAAGTTCTTTCTCTGCTCCAGTAGTATTAGTGCACAAGAAGGATGGATCATGGCGCATGTGTCCAGATTATAGGGAGCTCAACAAGCTCACTATTAAAGATAAGTTTCCCATTCCCGTCATTGATGAATTATTGGATGAATTGCATGGATCAATTTACTTCACCAAGTTGGATCTTCGTTCAGGATATCATCAAATCAGAATGAAGACTGAAGACATTCCGAAAACAACATTTAGAACTCATGAGGGTCATTATGAATTTTTGGTCATGCCTTTTGGCCTTACCAATGCACCTTCAACATTTCAAGGTTTGATGAATTCCATTTTCAAACCATTCCTTAGAAAATTTGTGTTAGTATTGTTTGATGATATACTAATCTACAGCAAGTCCTGGAAGGATCATGTTGAACATGTTGATAGGGTGCTACAACTATTGGAGGAGAAACAATTATATGAAAAAAGATCCAAATGTTTCTTTGGAGTACAAGAGGTGGAATATCTGGGTCATATTGTATCTCATGAAGGAGTTAAGGTAGACCCTAGCAAAATTAAAGCCATTAAGGAATGGAAAATCCCCACATCCATAAAGCATCTGCGAGGATTTCTCAGGTGGACAGGGTATTATCGCAAGTTTGTTAAGAATTATGGGAGAATAGCAACACCTCTAACAACATTATTGAAGAAAGATGCATTTTCATGGACTCCAGAATCAACAAAGGCCTTCAAACATCTTAAAGAGGCAATGTGCCAAGCACCGGTCTTAGCTACACCGGACATCACAAAAACATTTATTGTGGAATGTGATGCTTCAGGAAATGGAATTGGTGCTATTTTAATGCAAGATGAAAGACCCATTGCTTTTGCAAGTTGTCCAATAAAGGGAGAGTTTTTACACAAAGCTATTTATGAGAAGGAAATGTTGGCAATACTCCATGCACTTAAGAAATGGCGACCCTACCTAGTGGGAAGACACTTCAAGGTAAAAATGGATCATGATAGCCTTAAATGCTTTTTAGAACAAATATTATCCTCTGAAGAGCAACAAAAGTGGGTCACAAAGATGTTGGGTTATGACTTTGAAATCATCTACAAGAAAGGGAAGCAAAATGTGGTGGCAGATGCACTCTCAAGAAAGGATGAGGATGTGGAAGCGTTGTTGTGCTCCATTTCTATTATCCAACTAGATTGGATAAATGAAGCAAGGGAGGAATGGAAGAATGACGAAGAAGTGTGGGCACTTATTCGAAAGTTACAACAATATTCCAGTATGTCTGATACATTTAGCTGGAAAAATGATTCTTTATGGTACAAAGATCGCTTATACTTCTGTAAGAATTCCCAACTAAAACAAAATATTCTTATGGAATTGCACACTTCTCCCTTAGGAGGGCACTCAGGATTTTTAAAAACTTACCACAGGGTTAAGAAGGAATTTTTTTGGGATGGCCTTAAATCGGATATTCAAAAATTTGTGGCAAAATGTTTGGTTTGCCAACCAAATAAAGTTGAAACAATTAAGACACCGAGTCTATTACAACCTTTATCCATTCCAAGCCAACGTTGGGAGGAGGTTTCAATGGATTTTATCATAGGTTTACCCAAGTCTGAGGGAAAGAGTGTCATCATGGTGGTAGTTGACAAACTTACCAAGTATGCACACTTTTGTGCATATCACATCCATTTAAAGCCAGTACAGTTTCTACTGCATTTATGGAAACAATTCAAAAGCTACATGGAAACCCAAAGATTATTGTAAGTGACAGAGATCCCATTTGCACTAGAAATTTTTGGACAAAATTATTTTCTTGTCTTGGTACTCACCTAGCTCATAGCCCATCTTAATATCCTCAATCTGATGGGCAAACTGAGATAGTAAACAAATGTTTGGAAGGATATCTTCGTTGCTTTGTATCTGATAAACAAACACAATGGGTCAAATGGTTGCCTCTGTCTGAATGGTGGTATAACACTTCCTTCCATACAGCAATAAAAATGACCCCATTTATGGCACTTTATGGATATTAGCCACCATCCATCAAATCATATTTAAGAGAAAATTCTAAGGTTCAAGCAGTGGAACATCACATCGAACATCAACAACAAGTCCTCCAACTCTTAAAGGATAACCTCGTGTTGGCACAAAATAGAATGAAACAACAGGCAGATCAACATCGCAGCGAAAGAAGTTTTGATGTAGGTGATTGGGTATTCCTACGGCTACAACCATATAAGAAAATGTCCCTCAAGCAAGCTAAGAAGGAAAATAAATTATCACCAAAGTATTATGGTCCGTACAAGGTGTTTCAAAAGATTGGTACTATGGCATACAAATTGGAGCTTCCTGCAGCTTCTCGATTGCACCCAGTTTTCCATGTTTCATGTTTAAAGAAGGTTATAGGTGACAAGCTCCCAGTTCAAACAATATTTCCAGAACTTGACGAGGAAGGAAAAATTATATTGGAATTGGAAGCAGTCACAGAAACAATAACTCGACAGCTACAAAATCGATCAATTTCAGAGTATCTTATCAAGTGGAAGAACTTATCCGCTGAAGATTCCACATGGGAGGATGAGAATTTTATACAGAAGCATCCAGAACTACTCAAGCGTTGAGGACAACACTTTTTTGAAGGAGAGGGGCATGTTGGGTCCCTATAATACTAGTTATTACCCCATTACTATTATAGTTGCATCCCTTATTAATATTGTTGTGCCCCTATTATCCCCATATTGTCATTACTGTGCCCCATAGAATCCCTTTATTGTTATTTTTGTGGCTTTATATTATTGTTAGGTCAGCTGGGTTATATTGTGACTCCTTAGACTCCTATATATAGAAAGGAGGTTTTGTCATTTGAATCATCCAAGAATTGTTATTTTATGTAATGTAAAGGAGGTTGCCCCCTCGAAGAGGCTGAATTCTAAGGCATTGATCTATCTTTTCTAACATTTTTTGAGCTGGTTTCATAACAAAAGCTTTGGTTGAAAATGAGACAGGGAAAAGGTTGGAGTGTCTCAGATCAGATAATGGAGGTGAATATTGCAACAAAGAGTTTGATAGGTATTGTTTAGAGAATGGAATTCACAGAGAGAAGAAAGTTCCAAGAACACCGCAAGAAAATGGTGTGTCAGAAAGTATGAATAGGACAATCATGGAGCGTGCAAGGTGCATGAGATTGCATGCAGGATTGCCTTTACAGTTTTGGGCAGATACTATTGTTTATATAATAAACAGAGGGCCTTCAAGTTCCTTGGATGGTGGTATTCTAGAGGAGGCATGGACAAGTAAAAAGGTAAACTACTCTTTTTTAAAGACTTTTGGTTGTGAATCCTTTGTCCACATTAACAAAGAAAATAGAACAAAGCTTGAGGCAAAATCAAGGAAATGTACCTTTATTGGATATGGTGTTAATGATTTTGGTTATCGCTTATATGATTATGAAAATCACAAAATCATTAGGAGCGGAGATGTAATATTCAATGAAAAGATATTGTATAAGAATCAGTTGTAGGAAAAGAAACAAGAAAAAGAAAACAGAGAATACACAGTGCTTGACGATATCATAGGAAAAGTGATGATGCCTGAAAATCATAATGATTAACAGCTAGAACAACAACCAAAACAGCAACAAGCACCTCAAACACCTGAAAGTGGTGTTAGAAGATCTACCAGGATAAGTAGACCCCCTTAACAATACTCTCGTTCATTATATTATGTATTGTTGACTAATTCTGGTGAACCAGAATGTTATGAAGAAGCAGTGTAGGTAGAAACCAAGAAGAAGTGGGAGCAAGCCAAGAAAGAAGAGATGGACTCCTTAGCACATAACCAGACTTGGGACTTTGTCAGGTTGCCTACATGTAAAACAACATTGCAGAATAAATGGGTTTACAGGCTGAAGGAAGAAGATGGAGGAAAACAAAGGTACAAAGTTAGACTTGTAGTGAAGGGGTTTGCACAGAAGAAAGGTATTTATTTTGATGAAATATTTTCTCCTGTTGTCAAAATGACTTCAATCAGAACTATTTATCTAGTAGTTGCTGAAGATTTACATCTTGAGCAGTTAGATGTAAAGATAACCTTTCTCCATGGGGATCTGGAGGAAGAGATATATATGCAGCAGCCACAAGGATATGAGGTAAAAGGGAAGGAGAAACTAGTGTGCAGGTTGAAGAAGAGCTTGTATGGCTTAAAACAAGCTCCAAGGCAGTGGTATCTAAAATTTGATAGGTTTATGTATGAACAAGGTTATACTAGATGTCACTCTGACCGTTGTGTTTATCTCAAAAGGAAAAATGATGGCAGCTATATTATATTGTTATTGTATGTAGATGACATGCTTGTTGCAGGTTCTAACATGTAGGAAATAAATGTGTTCAAAAGGAAATTGGCAAACTCCTTTGCAATGAAGGATTTGGGTGCTGCAAAACAAATCCTTGGTATGAGAATAACTAGAGACAGGAAGAATCGCAAATTAACATTGTCTCAAAGTGAGTACATAGAAAAGGTGTTGAAAAGGTTTAATATGCAGAATGCAAAACTAGTTAGTATACCTTTGGCTAGCCATTTCAAATTAAGTAAGGAGGCGTGTCCCAAGACTCAGGAAGAAATGGCTCATATGTCTAAAGTTCCATATGCATCAGCAGTTGGAAGCTTAATATATGCAATGGTCTGCACAAGGCCTAATATTGCACATGTAGTGGGAGTTGTAAGTAGGTACATGAACAATCTAGGAAAAGAACATTGGATGGCAGTGAAGTGGATTCTCAGGTATTCGAGAGGTACCACAAATCAAGCATTATGCTTTGGTGGTTTAAACATTGCTCTATAGGGATATGTTGATGCAGATATGGTAGGTGACAGAGATAACGGGAGGAGCACTACAGGATATGTATTTACTATAGGTGGAACAACTATCAGTTGGGTTTCAAAAATCCAAAGTGTTGTTGCACTTTCAACAACAGAAGCAGAGTATGTTGCTGCTACAAAGGCTGGTAAAGAAATGATTTGGTTACAAAGGTTTCTGGGTGAATTGGGTAAGAAGAATGAGTTGAGTAGGTTATACAGTGATAGCCAGAGTGCCATACATCCTGCAAAGAACTCTACATTTCATTCCAAGACTAAACATATACAGCTCAAGTACCATTTCATACGGTCAACATTGGAAGATGGATAGTTGAAGCTGGAAAAGATACACATTAGCCAGAATCCTGCAGATATGCTAACAAAAGTTGTAACCAAGGAGAAACTGAGAACCTACTCAGTTTCAATTGGTCTTCAAGTATGATGAAGAAGATGAGAAACAGCCAGGTCCAAAGTGGAGTCATTGTCTAGAAAATGAGGCAACAGTGGAGTTGCTATAATCAGTATCCAAGTGGGAGATTGTTAGGTGTGGAGCCTGATTATCTTCTGTATTCAAAGGTTTCAGCCGGATGTATAGGAATATTGTACACTCCTCCACGCGGGGGGGATGCGGGGGAGACTTGTCCCCCCTGCAGGGGTCTGGGGGCCAGCGGTCCCCCGACGAAGGTTCGGGGACAATGTCCCCGAAGCTAAAAATAGATGTAAAATTGCCTTGTAAAAGTCTAGTAATTTCTAGCTGACCTGGGCCGTCCATTAGGCGGATGATCTAACGGTGGAAGTTATGTTTAGTTTAGGGTTTTTTTCCCTAGAAGGCAACCCCTCACTATATATGAGGGAATTGTATTGCGTCTATGCATCTCGGTATTCTGAGTGAGGAAGAGAGAGGAGATTGAGAGCGAATAGGGTGTTACAACAGATTTGCTGTAGGTTGTATCTCTTCAGTTTGCTGGATAATATAATAAAAGAAGAATTGGTTGTTTCTCTGTGGACGTAGCCCAAACTGGGTGAACCACGTATACACAGTGTCTCTCTTGTTTTATGCATTTTCTATGTTTATATTTCTGCAATATTTTATGTGTTCCATTTCTCTGTAATATATAATTTTCTAACAATTCCATGTAACAACTATCGGCAGTAGGAATTGTTTATTTTGGAAGCAAAAAGGCCCAAGTGGTTGCAATCCTAACTACTGTATATTTGTATTTAGAAATAGGTTGTAACTACTTTTATTTTTTATTAGCATGAGAATCGTGAGATTCTCATCACTGATGTATTTTCTAATTTCGGGATGTAATAATTATAAAGGAACTCGATTTTTCATGTACAAGGAGATGACATATAGAAAAGTATTATTACTCTGCTTTTATATTTTTGAGTTTATTTTTAATATTAATTAGCAGAGTGATGTTGTTATTGCTCTTTAGCTGATTCATTAATTACTTTTGTGTTACTCTTGCGCCCTGTTGAGGAGGAAAGGCCCTCCTCTTTGGTAGGGATTGTAGTGATAGAGGTAGTGTACATTCTAGTTTAGCTAATTAATTTATGGTTTCTCGCTATTGCTATACAAATTGTGGATTACATTCGCTCCTATTTCTATTTATATTATGTTGTTACACTGAGTTAATCATCAGAATGGCAGTAACCAGTTGGAATAGAAATTAGTTCCTGTGTGGTGGGCCTTTACTTTAATAGTTGTGAAGTGTGATTAATTCTGTAGAGTGTTTTTATGTCTACATGAATGGTTTGATTTAGCAATTTAGTTTAGCGACACCTTTTACTATTTTTGGCATTTTCTTATTCTTGGCAGTGATGTATCGACACCGACAGTGCAAACTCCATTGAAACAGTAAGGCCTACCCTGGGTTGACAATTAAATGTTGCAGTCTCGGTCAATTAGGATTGATTAAAACAACACTACAGTTACAAATAAAGCATGTGTATCAAGGCTTTCGTTTCTCATCGGAAGAAAAATTTGTTTGTTTGTCCTGTGGTGAGGAATATTTATTTTTCTTACCTTTACCTCTCTTCTTACTTCCAGGTTGTTGTTGAGACTTGCCTTAATCACATGAGATTGAATTTATCTTGGAAGAACAAGTCGTAGGAGGATGGGATTGAGGGTTTTGTGTAGGGTTTTGGAATTATGATATAGGTGTTATCCTTGATGGCAACTCACACAGATGACAGTTGACAGTGCAATAGGTTAACAACAAAGGACTACAGATCAGACTCCAGAGATTGAAGAAAGAGAGTGGTTTAAGAAGTATACATTGGTTCACTTTGTCCAAGAAGCATATACACGTGGGTTAATAGAACAAAAAGAGTGTATACATATACACTCACTTCCAGAGGAGCAAAAGCACGTACATGTTGGAAAACCAAGGTTTTGGTCTGAGGTATTTTGTCCAAGGTATTTTGGTCCAAGGTATTTGGTCCGAGGTATTGACCCTATGTATTGGTCCTAAGTGGTTTTAATCTGAGGTATTGACAAAGGATCTACGTATATAAGGAGGAGAAGATCAAAGGGCTAAGGGTGCAAGTATTGAATATCTTATGAAGTGTTAGATCAAATATGCAGGTTATGGGCTTCTGATGCTTTGCTTTGCTCTGAACTAAGGATGCAACTATGTGGTTGATGATGGATGATGGATCGGGATCATAAGGTCTGAAATGAATTATCATTATGTGGTTTGATCATGGATAGTCTAGATTTGAATACTAAAGCATGATTTACACTGTAAATGTGTGATCAGGGTATGACTGAAGTCTAGAATAGTTGTGATGTTTTAAGTTAGTATTTGCAGATCTGCACGTTGGTTCACTTTGGTAAAAGCACATATACACGATGGTTCGACACATCAAAGTAGTGTATAAAGTATGAAATATGATGTTTAAAGTTGCAGTTGGTTCTATTTGTTGATGTAGAGTTCTGGGTTCTGCTTTGTGTTTTGGTCACTGTGTTCTAGTGACAGTGTTCTAAATGTTCAGATTGATTGATTGTCATTTGCTTCAGTGATGATGAGTTTTCAGTAATTGATTGATTTAGTTGTGGTTGATTCAGAGATTCATGATTGAGTTTTAGTGATTGGTTGATGCAGATGTATTTGATGGTTGTATTGCAGTGGTGATTGATTTAGAGCTTCAATTTTATTGATGGGTCCAGTATGAAAATTGGATGAACTGTGGCCTTCAAATTGTGGTGTTGTGTTCAAGGAGTATCCAGTCTGAAAATTTATGAAACGTGGTCCCTGGAGGAAGAGAGAAGGTCATAGTCTTCTGTAGGCTAGCACCTACGTACTGGTAAACATATCAACCAGTACAAGAGCCAGGGGGTTGAACCTCCCTTCTAGTAGCAGCTGAAAATGAGTGAAGGTTGGAGCCTTCTTTAGGCTGGCACCTACATACTAGTAAATGGATCGGCTAGTACAAGAAACAGGGGGTTGGAGCTCCCTTCCAGTAGCAGCTAGAAAATGAGTGAAGGTTGGAGCCTTTTGTAGGTCAGCGCTTACATACTAGTAAACGGATCGGCTAGTACAAGAGCTAGGGGGTTGTAGCTCCCTTCCAGTAGTAGTTGGAGAATAAGAGAAGGTTGTAGCCTTCTTCAGGTGGGTGCCTCCATACTGTTATGAGTATGCACCAATACAAGATTGTAAACATGCTTTTCTTATATTAAAAGAAGACAACAATAGGTGGTTTTTGTCCCGCATTGGGTTTCCACCTTAAATCTTGGTGTTCATGTGTGTTTCTTATGTATGATGGTTCATTCTATTATTACTACACATGGTTGATATTTATATGGTTAATGAAGTATTGATGCACTGAGTAAATATCAACATATGATGAATTAATTGAATCATAAGTTTTTTGGATATACGTTGGTTTCCTTAAATACAATTGTGTGTACATGTGAGTTACTTTCATTGAAGTAGTGCATACAAATCAGATTATGGAAATGAAAAAGTTATTGATTTGTAAATACTGATTCAACCCCCCCCCCCCCCCTCTTAGTATTATTTCCATCAATTGGTATCATAGGCAGGTTCTTTGGTAGAAGCTTGATCGCTTGAAGGAGATCCGTAGAAACAATGGGAAAGAAGCTAAAGAAGAAAGCGCCTCAGAAGAATAAGACACCTCAAATAAATAGTGACAAAAAAAGAGACAACGGGCCATTAGGTGGAAGCAAGTATTTAGATTTATTATCACATCAGATTGAAGATGAACAAGAAAAAGAAGCATCAGGTACAAAGTTTTTGGTCTTTTGGTGACTCTTTTCTCTGTTCATGCAATGTTGAAGATATTGAAAGTGATAGCGAAATAAATATAGAGGAAAAAGTTAAAAGATTCACATATAAAATTAGAGATCAGGAAGATCTATTTAACAAAATGGAGTGTGCCTTCAAATAAGAAGCTACCAGGTTAAGAGCTCAGTTGGAGGAAGGAAACAAACTAAGGAAGTAGTATAAGGAAAAGGAAGATCGATGTCAAAAGCTGCAGGATGAAGTGGCATCATTAAGAAATGAAGTATATGAAAAGAGTACAACAATCAAGAGACTTAAATATAGATCCAGTTACAGTGAAAGTCTTGAAGCTAAGATCCTCTCTCTAAAAGAAGATCTTGAAAAATCAAATAAGCAGAATGAATAACTACCTCAAGCAGATGAAGAACAAGAAAATGAGATTCTCAAATTAAGGCAACAAGTGGAAGAAGGAAGAAAGGCTCAAGAAATCATGAAGAAGCAATATCTTGAAAATGAAGAACAATATCAGGGTGAGGTAAATATCTTGAAAGTAAATTAGAATAAAAGGGTAAAATGTTACGATTTCAAGATAGTACTAAGATTTTGGATAATATTATTAGTAGTCAAATGTCTCCTTCCATCAAAACTGGTCTTGGTTTTCATGAATATGTTGAAGGTGAATCTAGCTCTCAAGATAAGGCAAGGAACTCTAATGCAAAATATGAAATTCTCAACAAGGAGATGAGAAGTCAACCCCATCAACAAGCAAGGAAAGAAAGTATTCAAAGAAAATCTTTTACTCCTAACTATGGAAGTGATAGTTGGTTATTTCCTCCAATGAATAATGTTGAATGTTTTATATGTCATAATTTTGGACATGTTGCAACAAGATGTAGAAGTAGAATGGTTCAAGACCATCATGCAGAAAGATCATCAGCTTCCAGGTACTTTAAGGGATATTGTTTTTCTTGCAATATGTTTGGTCACAAAGCCATTAACTGCTATAGAAAGAATACGAAACATGTAAGATGTTATGCATGTAAGAAGTTTGGACATATAACAAAGGAATGCAGGAGAAAATTTCGGGCACCATACCAAAAGGAGAAAACATCATCACACTCGATGATATGGAAGAATAAGGAAGTATAGTTAGAAAGATGTGGCATAGCACAATGTATAGACATAACAGACTCAAGGGGAGCTGAAAGTGTGAAACTTCAGTGTTCTAAATCTCATACACAATTTTCATGAAGACAAGTTGCATATATACGCGAGTTCGAAGCTGCACAATCACGTATATGTTGGTTTGAGGAAAAAATAGTGGGACAGACTCAGAAAAAGGGGTCTGATATGGTTCAGTGAATTATCAAATATCTTCTCTATTATGATTGATGATGATTACAGTTTGCTGATAATATGTGGAAGTGCTCTTGGCCCTCATAAGTTGTTGATGACCTGACATATATCTAATTGATGATGATGCCTTGATGATTCTTACTGATATTTGCAATGATCAGATTTGACAGTGAACAACTGGCACAGGTTGAAGGGGAGCATATGCTTCTAATAATGCATTGGTATTATGTTAGAAGATCTTGGTACATGAAGATACTTATATTGCTTTATCCACATAGTTTTTTTGATTCAGTTGACACTTTTGATGATGAAAATATACAAGATGTTGATCCTGATGCTGCTAGCAAATGCTAATGGTGCAGATCATATAAGGTGTATGATAGTTGCTGATGATTATCATGGTATTGTTTAGACCGATTGTCCTTGTTATAAATGTCATGTATATCATTTGATGTAAAGGTCATGAAAAGACCTAATTTGTAACCCCACTATGCATGGGAAGGATGATGTAATAATTTCTATTTCAGTCATGTATAAACATTTGGTATATCCCCACTTGGTTGGGTGGATGAGTCAAAATTGGTGTATCCCCACTTGGTTGGGAGATTGATGTATGTATGAGTCATTGGTGATAGGAAGGTCATACTCACTTAGTTGAGTTATAGAGTCATGTTATTCTTTTGAAAAATATTTTTGCAGACTCTGCATGTGCTCAGGGGGAGCATGGATGGTTTAGTGCATCTCAGCATGTACAAAGGGGGAGCTTAATTAGAGAATTCAGCATGTACTTAGGGGGAGCATGGACAACATAATGTATATCAAAGGGGGAGAATATCTTGGTCTGCCCTTTGCCCTTGATGTCAAAGGGGGAGAGTGTCTTGGTGTTGTTGTTTCCATCAAGTCCAAAGGGGGAGATTGTTGGCATTATGATACAGGTGTTGTCCTTGATGGCAACTCACACAGATGACAATTCACAGTGCAACAAGTTAACAACAAAGGATTACAGATCAGACTCCAAAGATTGAAGAAAGAGAGTGGTTTAAGAAGTATACGCTGGTTCACTTTGTCCAAGCAGTGTATACACACGGGTTAACCAAATAGAAAGAGCGTATACGTATACAAGCACTTCCAGAGGAGGAAAAGTGCGTACATGTTGGAAAACCAAGGTTTTGGTCCGAGGTCTTTGGTCCAAGGTATTGGTCCGAGGTATTTGGTCTGAGGTATCAACCCTAGGTATTAGTCCTAAGTGGTTTTGATCCAAGGTATTGACAAAGGATCTAAGGATATAAGGAGGAGAAGATCAAACAGATAAGGGTGCAAGTATTGAATATCTTATGAAGTGTTAGATCAAATACGCAGGTTATGGGCTTCTGATGCTTTCCTTGATTTGAAATAAGGATGCACTTATGTGGTTGATGATGGATGATGGATCAGGATCATAAGGCCTGAAATGAATCATCATTATGTGGTCTGATCATGGATAGTCTAGATCTGAATACTAACGCATGATTTACACTGTAAATGTTCTAATCTATGTATGATTGAAGTCTGGAATAGTTGTGATATTTTAAGTTATTATTTGTAGATATGTACACTGGTTCAGTTTGCTAAAAGTGTGCCTACATGTTGGTTCGACACATCAAAGTAGCGTATACATTATGAAATGTTATGTCTGAAGTTGCAGTTGGTTCTGGTTATTGATGCAAAGTTCTGGATTCTACTTTGTGTTCTGCTAACTATGTTTTGGTGACAGTGTTCTGAATGTTCAGATTGATTGATTGTGATTTGCTTCAGTGAGGATGGGTTTTCAGTAATTGATTGATTCAATTGTGTTTGATTCAGAGATTGATGATTGAGTTTTAGTGATTGGTTGATGCAAATGTATTTGATGGTTGTATTGTAGTGGTGATTGATTTAGAGCTTGAATGTTACTGATGGGTCTAGTATGAAAATTGGATAAAAGATGGCCTTCAGATTGTGGTGTTGTGTTCCAGGAGTATCCAGTCTGAAAATATATGAAACGTGGTCCCTGGGGGAAGACAGAAGGTCATAGCCTTCTGTGGGATGGCACCTACACAATGGTAAACATATCATCCAGTACAAGAGCCAGGGGGTTGGAGCTCCCTTCCAGTAGCATCTGAAAACAAATGAAGGTTGGAGCCTTCTGTAGGCTTGTGCCTACGTACTAGTAAATGGATTGGCTAGTGTAAGAGTTAGGGGGTTGGAGCTCCCTTCCAGTAGCAGCTAGAAAATGAGTGAAGGTTGGGGCCTTCTATAGGTCGACGCTTATGTACTAGTAAACAGATAAGCTAGTACAAGAGCTAGGGGGTTGTAGCTCGCTTCTAATAGTAGCTAGAGAACGAGAGAAGGTTGTAGCCTTTTGCAGTTGGGTGCCTACATACTAATTGTAAACAGTGTTTTCTTATATTAAAAGAAGACAACAACAGGTGGTTTTTGTCCCACATTGGGTTTTCACCTTAAATCTTGGTGTTCATGTGTGTTTCTTATGTATGATGGTTTGTTATATTATTATTGCACATGGTTATTGTTTATATGGTTAATGAAGTACCGATGAACTGATTAAAGATCAACATATGAAGAATTAACTGAATCATAAGTTTGTTCTATATACGTTGGTTGCCTTAAATAAAGTTGCGTGTACACGCGAGTTACCTTCATTGAAGTAGCGTATATAAATCAGATTATGGAAATGAAAAAGTTATTGATTTGTAAATACTGATTCACCCCGCCCCCCTCTTAGTATTATTTCCGTCACAAGGGTGTTAAGAGAAATACTAGATGGTTTACTCTCTGATTGCGAACTGGTAGAACCTATAATTCCATCAGCAGATGATATTCGTTACCAGGTGGATGTGGAACAATATTCGAAGGTCTTAGAGCATTTGGTATTTTATCATAGAGCATGCCCAATTGGGTATAAACTAGATCTAGATCTTGAGCACAAGCAATAACTTTCTCTTTGTTTACAAATCCACCTTTGGGCACATCTTTTGTTATGGGAGCAACAGAGATTTGACAAACCATTTTGCTAACAATTGATCAGGAACAAAAGTCTTGACCAACCAGCGATGAAACCTCCACTCATGAATGTGATCCAAAATGTGAGTAGATTCTGATTGTTTGAAGTTAGTCAATAGTTTCATTCTAGTTCCGTATCTAATGGGAAACTAGAAATCTGTGAGGAAGGTAGTGGCTAAAATGTTGAAGTCATGAAATGAAACTCTAGGTAACTCAATATACCATTTAGATATGGTACTTATAAGAGTTAGTTGGAAAATATGAAGTTGAATAAATAATCATCAAGGGATTTGGATGAACAACATAGATGATATGTCATAATATGCGTCGACGGGTCCTCGCCAATATGCCCATTGAATTTATGGATATCAGAAGGCAACTTATTGGGAATAATTGGCCACCATGGTGAATGAGCAATGGAGTCATTAGCAAGCTGAGTTAAATTTGGTAATTCAAGAATAGCCACAAAAGGAAACTATTGTTAAAAGTCTGGAGGCAGATGACCTAGACATGAAGGGATAGCCTGGGCAACATGAACTTCCATTCCTTGGTAAGGAGGGTTCTGATAATAAGGAACTTGATTACTTGAATATGGAGGGTTTTGATAACAAACATAAAAGTGATTTTGTTTCCCAGTCCCAAGATGATGATAAAGCTATTGGAATGGTTGGGTTTATATTTGCTCGCTTTGAAAAGGAACTTGATGTGATCCATACTATTGCCCAATAGGGGTTTTCATTTCCCCTTGATACGGGTTCGATTGAGACTACGCCAAATGTTAAATAATTTGACCTACCATAACTTGAGGAGTACCTTGCACGAGCGATTGAGAAGGTGAGGGACCTTTTATAGGTTGACTAATCGGGATTTGGGGAGAACCAGACACTGTGGGAATAGGTTGTAAAGGCTGGCTCACATGTATTTGAGCTTGTTGAGGTGTTGATTGATAAGTAGGAATTTGTGACGAAGACAATATAGTTTGAGGATTCAAAAATCGATCCCAAAATGAACCAAGTTGAACAGGTAAAGTAGGTTGCCAAACACTGGAAAAAAAATCCAGGATAATGAGGAATATAACTAGGTGGGTTACCATATTGAGGTATACCAACAACAAGCTTCCCCTCTGCCATGGCAGGAGGAGATGATGGACGTAATTATGATCTAGATAGAGGGTACCTAGCATAAGGAGGGTTGAGTTGTTGAGGGTAGATTTTCCCTCTCACATAAGGCCTAGTCTATTGTTCTATTGTAGGTGTAGATGGAGGAAGGGAAGCAGACTATGTGTAATTCATAAGAGAAGTACCAGACATTATTCCTGAATTGGGTGACATGGGATATGTCTAAGGACTAGAAGACACACCAGAAAAGGTACCTGATAATGACTGATAGCCAAGCAAGATGAACGAACCACCATAAAAATGAGTTTCTAGTGATGTTACAAACATAGATGAGGAAGCAACACTTGATGTCTCAACCATAGTGGTGGACATAGACTGGGAGTTTTAATCAATTCTAGTCATGATTAACAATCCCAATAAAGATTATCATGTGAGATCCGTGGGTAGGCCAAAAGAACAAGGTAAAGGAGACTGTTTCAGAGGTTAAAGAGACGAAATAGGATTGGTTTGATAAAAATAAATTCCTTCCCAATGAATGGGAGTAGAAGGATGAGGCTCTTCTTGAAGTATCTCTTTAATACTCAGAAGTTTGTGTGGGAGAGGTTCATCATCAGGCCCAAGATATATTGGTTATGCTTGAGAAAAATTAAGAGAGGAGGAAGGTCCCAAAGAATCAGGTGAAGATGGATGAGGCTCCTCAAGTTCAATAACCTTAGGAAACAAATTTTATGACTCAGGGAGGTTAGATTAAATGAGCTCAGGTAACAAAGTCTAAGGGAATTCTGTTTCAATTGCATCAGTGTCACCAACAGGAATAGATGTGATCTAGGGTTCAGAACTCAAAGGGATGGATGATTTTGGTTGATCAATATCAGGTGGAGGGCCAAAAGTAGTTCTTAATGTTCCTGATTTGATAGTTTTCATTTTCTTATGCTTTGGATGATGGTTAGAAGTAGCCTATGGAGGAAGAGGGGACTTATTTTTCATTCTACGTGAATGGCGAGGAGGGTGTTTTTGTTCTTCCACATTGGATAATAAATTTTATTAACAAAAAAAGAAATAAATCAAAAAAGAGGGTAATCTAGGCATAAAGGATTACCAAGAAACTGTGAACTGTAATATACACCTTGGATAACCAAGGACTTAATGTACGGCAACAAATCTCCCCAAATTTTGTGTTTGTTGTATCACGGTATACAAGGTGGCAGACTCAGTTACCTATGGATGAATAGAAACCTGTTTGGGACTCCCAAAATATACGCGACGATACATGGGAGTTCAATCTGTAGTAGTGTTTTCTAATGCATAACCTTTCGATAAGAACGTTCACATATAGTTTATGTGCATGGAGCACCACCAATATACCTGAAGATACATGGAATATGGTCTTATATACTCATATACATGGAACAAGATTTCACCCACAGGATGCAACACTAGCAAACAATGAAAACTCCTACATTTAATGATACCAAAACACGTCTCTATCCTAGACCTCTAAATGTTTACGTTAATGTTACAAATGCTCCTTAGGTTGATTCAATAAATTTTACTGTTTATATTTTATTATGTTTCAGTTTTAGGGCTCACCATGAATGTCACCTAAATATCCTAAAATGAAAATCTAGCATGAGAGAATAGAAATCCTTTCTCTTTCAATGAAAATCTAGCTAAGGAAGGGAAGAAACAATCAAGATGCAACACACAATATGCAACAAACAAGATGCAAGATGCAATTTCCTTTTCGATGCAACTGTTCCTATGCTAATGCACATGCAAAATGCTAAATGTCGATGAATTTTTTTTCTTTTCACCACACTTAATTTTTGAAATGAAGAAAACTAAGATGCAAATGTTCAATTACTGATTCAATTACACTTTTCAGAATGAGGACTAGAACAACAATTCATCTAAGTGATCAACAATCAAACGAAATTAGTTTGCAAGCGATCGAATGATAACAACAAAGAAAAATCAAAACCAATTCTTACCAAAGGCAAAAAACACAAATGAAAACCAAACAAAGCCTTTAGAGATACCACAAGACACTCAATACTTAGGGAAGTTTAGCTGGAAGTAGGCTGACCAAAGAGAGGCTCAAGAACAAATGACAAATTCATGCAAAAATAGGCGCCAACACTGGTGCAGAAGAGGCATCAATGCATTACAACATTGGTGTAGAGTGCGCCAGGATATGGTGGAACCCTCTGTCAAATGCACAGGGGGTGTGTTGGGCCTTGGAATGAGAATTTCAGAAGAAAAAATGTAGAAAAGGTTCAATGAAATCACTTCCTAGGTTTGTTCTTGGTTGGATTATACAACAAATCTCTATCAAGGAGGTAATCAAACATAACGGAAAAGGAGACCACCAAGTGAATACTCCTCTTTCAGCAAAGTCACCAATTTCTTATACGAGATTGATGATTGCAGACAAAAGTATCTCCCCTAGGTCATTGGTTAGCCTAGAAAAATAGAGATACAATGAATATAATTATTTTCCTTAAATTAAATAGATGGCCGAGTGAGACCTACCTAGCATCCCTACCACACTTTGGTCCTTCTTTAGCTTGGATGCTCCAATTGTAGCTCTGAATTCCAAAATTAGAACTTGCACAGTCTCATCTAAGTACTTCATTCAATAGATCAACATGGCATTGAAATATATGAAATATTAACATAAAACATAGGAAAACAGTGAATTCTTTTCATTAATATAAATGGAAGGAGATTACAACCATAAGTAGCAGTTCATCTTGTAGAAGAGATACTCCAAGTTGTTTACTTGTCCTTTCCTTGTCACAATATGCACCTCCAATCACCCTAAATGCATGAGACAATAACCACTCACCACATAAGCATAAGGGCAGAATCACTCTAAAAAAGACAACCCCCAACCACATAGAAGGTCAGGAACATATAGAGAAGTAGGGTAAGCTAGGAGTTCTTTTCCAATTACCAATCTAGGGTAAGAGATCCACCTTCGTGGAGGGATAGGATTAATAAATAAGTGGTGAAAACTCCAAAGTATGGAAGGATAGGATGTGAATGTTTTATCCAAGGTAAGTAGTTGAAACAACTTCTAGAAAATCCTAGAATGGGAAGCTTCCAAAATCCTGATCATTCTCCCAGATTTCTAGAACCAACGTAGGCACCAAGGTGAGAAACATATTGGTGACCAATGTAGGCCATAGTGTATCAAACTATAGGTGAACGCACCCCAGTAGGCTTATAGGGAGCGTTGGTCCCCAAACTAGCTCAGATGAAGCGGTTTAGGGCTAAAATTCTGAGGGATGAAGGGAATATGCTTAGGGATTTATGCAAGATGGTGACAAGGGGGAATAGGATGTTTATTGATCCCATTAGGAGGCTTACTTATCGGATGTGACAAGATGACCTATAAAAAATGCTTCACAGTGGAAGACTATTTTTCGGGGTTGAAATCGCATGACCATTTAAACCTTCTAGGAGTACTATGTCAAAAACAAGATTTTATTATTTGTTATTATTTTTATCCTATGGGATAAAATATAAGTAATTCTAGTATATGTTTACTTTGAAGTTTCATTATCCTCTTCTCATGCATGGGTGTATGAACCATGACTTCCCCCAAGACCTATGTCATGTCATATTTAGGTTATATGCATTTGTGCATTGGATCACATCAAAGGAGATTCATATGTCTAGCATTCAACAATGGCATAAAGAGATAAATGAGATTGTTTGTATGTTTGGGAATGAATTACCAGAGAGTTTCATAGACTTGCAGTTTAATCTTCTAATTCACTTAGTAGATGAGGTTGAATTAGTTGGGGTGGTTTCTTGTCGTTGGATGTTCTTCTTAGAGTGGTACATGAAGAAATTGAAAGGTTTTGTTTGACAAAGGATAAACCCCAAGGGGTCTATGGCAGAGGGGTACATATTATATGATCCTTTATATTATTCTAGTGAGTACATCAAGCAGATCGACAACACACTAGGTGTGGTGATTTGGGACAATGAAAGGGATGAAGACAAAAAAGAATGGGAGCTTATCCAAATGAATAGATAAAGACACGTGATAAAGAGTAAGTGACTTATCATTTGTCAAATTTATACAAAGTAAATATTCACACAAAATTTCATAATGTATATTTGATCTCATACGTATTATATATGTTGGTTTGATTTCATCAGCAAATTCATAAATTGAAGCCATCAACAAATTTGTTCTTTACAATTTGGAAGCGAAACAATCGTGCGTCACATTGTGCGAACTAAAGAGGAAGAAATGGGACAGTGATAGGAAATATTCATATAGTTGAATGGTAGAATCATGTCTTATCTTGATAATTTAAAATAGAATATGTCAATGATATGCCGCAATAGTTGTGTTGTTGATGAAGCCAAAGAGACATTTTGTGCATCTGGTCATTACCTACGTGTTGAAGAGGATGCGTTAAACATAGGGATTGGGTGCAACAACTCAGTAATAATATATTTATGTGCATTTTAACTTCATAATGCCCCTTTGAATTATAAAATCTATATTTCATATTTTAATTATGTTTGGGTTATTAGACACACGACACTGTGATCTTTTCAATTTTTTATAGGCGCATTTTTCCCATCTATGTGGGCATACAAACATAATTTTCACATGGAGAATGTTGATGTTGGACACGACACAAAAATTTGGAGTGAAAAACAGTTTGAAAAATCTAGTTACGATAGTCACTATATTCGAAACCTAATACAGTGGACATTAGGTTACATCGTAAAGATACAAGAGAGCATTGAGGTGGACTTATCTTCATTCCAATGTGTTATTTTTAGATGCATGTGGTAGGAAACCTTTGATTATAATAATGTAAAGGAGGATGGCGATAATGGATTGATATGTATCAACTCTAGAAAGATGTGGAATGAAGCTAGGAAGACTTATGTTTTCCCCAAACACTACAACTAGATTTATTTTCACCTAGATGTATTGAATAGGGATTGGTGGTTCATATTAAGATACAAACTTAGATCAAAACATATTTTTGAGAACAAAAGTGTTGTCATGCCAAGCGAGGAAGATAATCATGGTGATGAAAACAAAGAGTGATATGTTCTTGTCTTATTTCATCATTTATACTATTGTTATATGTTTTTGTTTTCTTTATTTCACTAATTATATTTATTTTTAATTTTCTTGTTGGCATTATATATAATTGGTAATATTCGCAAATGTTTTTAAAGTTGTTTTTTCTAGTTGAAACGTTTTTACATTGAAAGCTAAGTATTTCCATTTATGTAATTTATAATTTAAAAATTAAAAATTAAACATATTTATTTCATTCTAGGTTTGTGATAAGTTTAAATTGGATTTCTTCATAGCTTTATTTTCAAGTTAGTTGCTTGTTAGTTTACATACTTTTATCATTGCTTTTGGGAATATTTAAACTATGCCCCCAATGTTGACTAAAACCACAATTAATGAAGTGATTTAAAAATTTGATAGAAATCAACTTATGACATAATGAAGAAAACAACAAATATAGGAAGATTTTCGTCCATAACATTTTAGAGCCAACAGGATGTCTATGATTGGAGATAATAATTTTTTTATAACAACAATTTTTACGATAGAAGAATCTATTCAAAAAGAGTAGATAGTACAATGGAGAATAACATTTATTCATATGTAGTTGTTTTTAGAAAATAATTTAGTTAGAAAAAGTATGTATAAACTAACTATACAATAGAAAATACTTACGGTAATTTTATAATTATAGTTTCAACCATATCAAACTTTGTAATTTGTTAAAAATACCTTTACATTTTTTATTTAAAGTCAGTGTTTTTACATGTAATTTCATATATAAAATTTTAATATCAGTTCACTAAAATATAATCTATAATAAATATATATCATTTCATAAAAATAAACATTATGAGGATAACCATATAACAAACATAAACATCATCTAAAATATACATTCAGATTCACTAACATCGTCTAATTATATAAATCTCTATAACATATAAACATTGTTAGGTAGCGCATAAATCTAATAATTTAATAGGGCATCATCATCATGATCACATCTAACAATACCCCATGCAAATTATATTTTTTTTATTCGCCTTGTTGACATCTTATATAATGGGTAGGATATTAACAATAATTGGTCGTAAGACAATTTTTCTACCATGGGTAGCAACCAATTCTTATCTTGCAAAATTACCTCACAAGAAGTCTCTTGAGGCTCCAAAATTTGAGCAACGTTAGTAACTTTATTAGATGTCATTGGATGAACCCCACACTCAAAGAGTCATCATTAATTTAGGAAAAAATATAAGTTTACATAGATTATGCTTAAGAAAATTTCCTTTCTATTACATTGGCAAGATTAAGAAAACTAGTATTTGATGCATTAGATATTAGCATTACTAATTTGTCCTTTGGGATTATCATCAAATGGCCTCCTAAAAGGAAATTGCCCTCTACTCTTTTATAAGAAAAATCATAACTTGTAATTTACTTAAAGGTTAGTTTAAAGAAAACTAGAGAAAAATGGAGAAACATGGTGTTTAACTTCTGTTCTTCTTTGCTAGTATTCCTTTTGCTAACGTTGTTTTGGGTAATGCTTTATAGTTTTCTCAAGGAAGCTTCTTTCATGGTTGGGCTATTCACCTTTCCTCTACATTTTTATTGTTATTTTTTTTTGTATTTATGATTTACCCCTTGAATGTTGAATCTATCCACACTCAAGGATAAATTTGATATGTTTTCCCTATATTTGGTAGTACCATGCCCATGTTTGATGCTTTTATACTGCATCTCATTCTCAAACAAAATCATCTACCTTGGTTTCCATTGTGTATGCTTTTCTCCATGTTTTTCACATCAGAAATTATGACTTGTCTCATTTATATGACCAGCCACTATGCTAGCAACAATATTAGTGCTTGACTATAGTTTCTTGTTGGGTGAGTATTTTTGGTAAGTACCTATTTTTGTTGAGGTTGGCTTCCTAGTTGTATTTGTACCTAATAGTAAAAACGTTGTTAGTTGTCTCCGATAACAATTTGTTACATAATAGAAATTTAATTAAATAAAGTGAAAATGTGGAATCTTGTATGTCTTAAACATAAAAATAAATAGTTTGTGGACCAATATTACTAGATAATATTTTCAAATCTATAGAGAAGTAGGAGTTGGATTCTATTTTGTAACTTTTGCAATAGCAATATTTTAGTGTATCTTAAATTGAAATGGCCTTCATGATTTGAATTCATTCTCCTCCTTATGAACGTTGAAATTTAAGAATGTGGTGCATGCTAATGAGGTTGTAGGTAGCAAGGAAACATGTTGAGCGCACCTGCCAAAGATGAGCATTGGTATGTATATTTTATTTTCTGTTCTTCATTAATGAAATTTGGATGTGTGTGGTAGTAAATGAGAGGAATATAATGCTTGAAGGCTCAACTTAGGTAATTGGAAACTAAGATCAGGATCTACAAGGTAGAGATAAAGAACTTACTAGAAAATAGAAAGAACTAGTAGATTAGAACGAGGAATTGCAGGAACACTTACAGGAATTGACATGCCATGTTCAACCCTTGGAGAAGGGAAGTGATGATGTATGAAAAAGACATTGTGAAACTGAGAAGGAAAGAAAACCATTCCGGTGTTGGTATTTTGGAGAAGAGCACCTAAAACAAGACTACCGCCACATGATGAAAAGGAAAAGAAATTGATTTTGTTATATATGTGTATCCATGGTTGACAATACCATGGGTGTTGGACTCATGACATCGAGTCAATTTATGAATTACTTGTTGATATTGTTACTCCATGTCTTTAAACTTAAGCTTGTGACTGGTTTTTTAATGATAGTTGAATATGCAAGGTCATGCTATTTTGATTGCAATTCTTTCATAATTGTGATTTTATTTTCTTTTTGCAATCTTTCTTTTATTATATATATTTTTATAACTAACTGTTAATTACATACTTAGGGGTCTTGAAGAAATTTGGTTGAGGTGGAAGGGAAGCCATTGATTCTAGAGAAAGGGGAAATTCATGAATTACATATTGAGTATAAACATGATAACAATTACAATGAAAACATAAGTGGTCGGAAAAATGGTCCCCTGATAACAATGTGACAACCATGTAGGCTAGTTGAGTCCATGGAAATGATGGACAATAAAAAGGAGTTATCTTAACCCTAAATGTATTGAATATGTGACTGCGGATTCAATACATGATTATGTTGTTACATATAGATACGAAATTTCTAATTTCATCTCATAGGGTTTTTAGGGGCCATTCAAATGGAAAGATGAATGCTCATGCATGGCATCTATCAGCAAAAAAAGGGAATTGCCACTAATTTATATGAACATGACTCTCACATTATTCCATGCAAATATTTTGAATGTGGAAAAACAAAAGAGGCAATATGACTTTGTTCACATAAATAGAGATGATGTGGTATCTGGATTATGTCTTACAATGTGTATTATCTTGAGTCATGTATACATGTCCATGTATTGTACATGAGTATATGTGTACATTGTATTGTGTCATAATGATATGTGTATTGTGATATGTGTACATGAGATTATGTTATGTAATTATTTTGGGTAGTAAGGTATGGGACTATCTCGGCCTGCGTGTATGTATTGTTTCTGGGTGGAAGTGGGATAGCCTCTAAATTCCCAATATTTTTAATAATGAAACACTACCTGGTTTGATAGTGCCCATAGTTGCGAGTGGGCTTATATATGTGATCATAATTGGATGGAGGCATGAACCTTAGATTCCCTCTATGATTTAGGGTGTAGATGAGCCTCTAGATTCCCATGTTGCTTTGACAAATGTTCTAGCAAGGTTGTAGGGTGGGTACCTAGGCAATTAGCCTAGAGGGTACCCAGATCCTTGGAGAACCATGACTATGATCCAACATGATTCTAGGGTGGGTACCTAGGAAGTTATCCTAGAGGATAACTAGGGCCCTAGAGCTACATCACTATTGAGTTGGTACCTTCACAAATAGTCTGGAGGGTACCTAGAGTCTTAGAGAAAACACTTCGGATCAACATTTATGTCATGGAGGACACACTATTGTATGGGTTCTTTCCAAACTAGGCAATCAACCCCATTGTGTATGAGAAAATAAGAAGGCATCAAATCGATATAAGTACCAATGATTTATTAATATTCTAAATTTTCAAATTATGAGCATGATTTATGATAGCTCGTATTTCTGAGCTACTTAACGATATGTTCTAGTTTATGATGCTTTGATTTATGCACTAAACTAGTTTGTTGTAGGAATTATGGAAAATTTCACAAGGATAGACTGTTAATAAGTTATAATTTATATTGATTACATTCTTATTTATGATGAGTCTCATGGTATATATGTGTCTATGATGCAGGAATAGACATGAGACTTCTCACATCATATGAACAATGTTGGCCACAAGTTGGAACAACAACAATATGCAAAAGCCAATGGTTTCAGGAAGAGGGTTGTTGTACGAAAATAATACCAATGGTTCCAACTCATTTCAATAAGCATGTGATGACTAGTTTGATAGTATTAAGGTATGGATATTCCTTAGTTTTCAGGCCCCTCCAATGCAAGGAAGCATAGAAAAGGGTTGAATGGATTTCCTAAGGTATTCAGAAGCAGAGAAGGGAAGGTTGTAATTTTTTTTTTTGGTAATTATCATAGTTGGTTGGAATCAGAGAACATTGGTGGTGTGCCTATAAAAATGAGTTACGATCTATTCATTGAAGGGACAAAGAGAAAAAAGATATCAATGTTATACATTGGAGGAAAGCATCATTCCTGGGAAAGGAAATGAATCCAAGTCAGATTGAATACATCAATCACCAAAAGACTACAAAAGGACCATTGGTAGATGAATAAATTTATAAAGTGATAGTTAATTGAATGGTTGGATGAGCCACTATGCATATGAATTCTATTGTAAAAGATGGAATGGGCTATATATATATATATATATATAGATCTCCATAATTGCATTGTATCTTTTAAGAAGTATTTTTATATTATATATGCTCATTGAACACTGACTAGAGTGTTCCCCCAAAGGGGAGGGGTTTGGAATAGCCTTCACCTTTGTAAAATGTTCTAAAATAAATAAATAAATACGCACATGGGTTGAGGCAAGGGACAATGGATTCTAGGGTTGAGGAGTACTTTTCTTGGGTACAAATGATAATTAAGGGTACACATGGATCTATAATGATTAGTTTGTAATACTTGGCAGCCATATAAAAAATTAATTAGAAAATGACAAGGTTAACTAACATAAAAATATAAATAGATGAATAGTTACATTGCATTTGAATGGCCCAATAGTTTTCGGCTAGGCTAGAAAACTGATATAAAAGGAAGAATTTGACAAGTTGAAGGGAGGAGAGAAGACTAGTCCAGATATTTGTTTTGGGGAAAGGAGCACAAGAGGATAGGGTGTTTGAATATTGTTGCAAAAAGGGGTGTTGTCTAGGGAGGAACAACAATGCATCCAGAGAGGAAGGAAGTATTGTTCTTCATGAAATATTTCTGGTAGAAGCATTTTCTTTTTGGTGTTGAGAGTAGTTCCCTCAAGCCTTGAAACCTAGATTGGGGGATACAACTACATAATATTTTTTTTGCAACTAGTATGTGGTTGGGATGTGAGTCGGTTTTCATGTCTCAGTGACCTAAATTTTGTGGAGTTAAGAATTCCTCTCAATATCATCACACATTGAAATAATGCATCCATTAATATACTACATATTGTAACTAATTTTGTAAGGAATGTATAAAATAATTGCAAAATGTTGAGTATAGTTGTCACAACTGGTACTCATGGAGTGCATGCATATTAAGACCATGATGTAGTAATTCTAAGATAAATTATTGGTAGGTATAGGGCTTTGCACCAAATATATTATATTCATATTACTTCTAGAGGAAAATTGTTGGTTCATTTTTCATGTATAATGTCACCAGTTTTGTGTTTGGTTGACCCTTGTTAATTTTGGCTTGAATTGTGAACTATGAGACTTGTTTTGTTTTGAATGTTGATATCAAACATTATGCTTTTGTGTTATTCAAAATGATGTCCACAATGGATATTTCACAACCCTTCCAAATGCCTACCATCCAAGTAGAGATTTAAATTTCCACAACTATTTTTCTTCCCCTTTAGTGAGGAGATCACTATTTAACAATGGTTGGTTCTTTCCTCTATCAAATGAAGGATGTAATCATGGAAAGGATGATATGTCTTTTTAGTAACGAGATTCATTGCAGCAGAGAATGTATGCATGTCTCTATTCCTATACAATTCGTATGGGTGAAACGAATATGTTATTGCAGTCATTAAACACCAAATTTTCATTAGTCGTAGTGCGAGGGCTTAGGGCTTGGTGTTATAATGTAATTTGCACACACTATGTTTAAATGCTATATCAATTTCAAGGTCGTGTAATTAAATTGATGATTATGCATATTGAATCTTCCTTGCATATGTTTATGTTTTTTAATGTGTATACAAGTTGGTAACTACATAGTTTATTCTTTTGGTTTATGGCTCCATTATGTTGCTTCACAAGTGAAGCGAATGCTCTTCTATGTTTCCATCGTAAATATTTCAGAGTTTCCTTATGGCATGTTACCTAAGATTAACGTTGAATGCTAGAACTAAAATTATTATCAACATTGTAGCTTGCTTATAAGAGGTAACCATACACATAATAGTCATGTGTTATGCCCATGTCATCCCTTGCTCCTAAGAACTTATTCATGTGGAACTTTTATCTATGTCATCAGGTACTCTAACTTTCAATGGCAGATATTTGAACTCATTTTAACATATAGATCTTTCATTCTTGAGGAGATAGTATTGGGATTTAGTAATGTTAGAAACAATTGATTATAAAGGTATTTCAAAATAAGATTGTGAATTAATGATGTATATAACTTGGTTTTCTAATGAATTCCATATCTTGTGTCTGCGAGCTTCTAGTGGCTTTCCTTTATGTCTTGTCAAGAACTATGCAATGGTAATCTAGAATTTTAGACCTTGGCGTGTCTATTTCTCAGATTTTTCAAGATAGAGATGGATTTATGTGTTACAATATATGCACAATTTCATAAATACCTTAATAAGTTCAATAGGCTCCCTTGTAAAATGAAGTGTGAAATGTGGTGTGCAGAATCGAGGATATAACACATCAGTCTCGTATTCTTATATGGTGTTAGTTATGTTGTGTAAAGTTATAGTTTTTCTTCATTAAACTATTATTACATGAAACTATATTTTTTACCATGTTCCATTTAGACAACTTAGCCTTCTAACATGATCAATGGTTAATGTTTAATTCCTACACCATTAACATATTGTTTGTAAAAGATTATTTCATAGAGTACACGACTATTTTTGGAACATAGAGTTTACCTGACCTCTCTGAGAGATGAGGCATGACCTTGATGATATGGAGGTAAGGATTGGACAACAACCGACACAGATCTTGGCTTACTAATATCTAGTTGGAAGAAGAACATATAATCCAAATATGCAACAAGAAAACATTTATGTACCATTTAGTGTGCCTTCCTAACAGTTTGAGTAGATAAAGATTGCCATTTAGTGCCTATGTCCTTCCTACTGATGTTGGGTAGATGAAACTCTTCCATTTTTCTTTCCTTCTACCTCTCAAGAAAGGAGTGTCTATTGGCAATTTTATTTTTCAAAATATTGGGTTCTCAGGTGTGCAATTACACTATCACTAAATTTCTACACCTTCTCTATGAGATACCCTTCATGAATACGCTAAATATATTTGATATAGTCAAATCCTACACCTAGCTTATGTATAATCAAAGTAGGTTTTCCATTCACTACAAGGAAAATACCTTCTAGCAGAGGTTATAATGAATGTTCTTAGTGCTATAAAATTGTCAAATTTTGTTAAAAAGGAACTTTTCTACAACATTCTTTTGTGGTAGCAGATGTTGTAATGAAGATGATAAAGAAACATTTGTAGAACTAAAAAAATATGGGAGATAAGAGGTTTTAGTGGATATTTTCTTAGCGGTGCGCTTACTAGACAATTTGCATCAATGCACTACCCATATACAGGCATCGATGCTATAAATTTAAATAAAAGCACCAATACTGGAACAAACGTTTGGAGTGTCGGTGTTTTAACTTGAAATAAGCATCAGTGCTTTAGTAATAAAAATGCATTGGCTCATACAATATATGATAACATGCAGTAGGGCATTGAATGAAAACAACATTGGTGCCTCAAAAGTATACCACCAAGTTATTATTTCTTCTAAAATGTTGTGAGCATTACCTTTCAAGAATGGCTCTGGGGCAGGAAAAAAAATCTTGCAACTCTAGTGCTTTTATCTTCTCTAATGCACTACGTACTTATGTGTAACAACGCACTAGTGTTGATGAGTTGTATAAACAACACTTGTGCTTTAAAAATAGAACACCTCAGTGCTTATGTGTTGGTAAAAGCCCTGTGCTATAATTTTCACAAAAAGCACCAGGGTAGGCCAAAAAATCTTCCAGAACTGGTTCTTTTACAAAATAAAATGCACTGATTCATTAAAGTTAATGATGCACCAATGCATTAAATGCAAATAATACCAGTGCATGAAATGTGTATCCTCCCAGTGCATATTTATTTTACAAACACACCAAAATTTTGTATGTGCAAACGCACTAGGATACCATTTTTTAACATTATAAATATCATTGTTGAAAAAATCATATTCGCAGTGGTGCACACTAACATACAATTTCTTTGAATCCATTTTATATTTTTTATAAACATCGACCAGTGACAATGAAATTATTGTGATTTTTCAAATCCATTTTTCATCGAAATATAAACATATATCTTATAACAATATTCATATACATTAGATTTTGATTAGTGCATTTGTATATGACGTTTGGATTGATTTGTTATATCATCGTAGTTTGCATCTCTTCATTATAATACTTAATCATCCATATATTTAATTAATAGTGTAACATTTCACAGAAACATTATAAAATGCAATAGAATAAATTAAAATGTATTTCTTTATATATGAATAAGAGGCTCTTTATCATAAAAAAATGGGATAGTTATTGGTAACTCCTTGTCTTTCAGTTGGGACACTATGTCCATTACATTGAACAAAATGTCTGATTTTCACAGACAATTATTTCAAAAAATACAATAGCTTGCATTGATATCCAAATAGATCATCATTATTTGCTCGAAGTTTTGTCAGTGTTCGACCTACTTTCATGACCTGGGATGTTTGGACGAGTTATTTTTTGATTGCATCATTTTTTTCTTCGTCGAGTTGCATCTATAAACATAAAAGTAAAGTGAAATAAGTGTATCTACATTGGTGAGAATAATGAAAAGTTAAATACATAATATACATGAATGTAAATCGAAAAGCAATGTACCATAGCAAGAATTGAGTCCTAAACTATAAACATTCTTTCAAAACCAAATCTCATGACTTATTTTAACAACTCTTTTGTTGGCACATTTGCATACTTTGTTTCCTGCAAGTTGTATACCCCATAATAAGTCATAGATTTAATATAAGGATTTTCTTGTTCTATTAATTATAAACTTGGAGAAGTAAAACAACATAAATACTTACAAATTCCATAACTAAATTTTGATATGCCAACATATACTCACAACCCATATTTAATCCAATGTCAATCAATTCTTTCGATGGCTCTCCTTTGCATGTTAACACCTATTTGAAGACATTCAAGGATGGTTGTTGTAAAATAACTTAAAATATCCAAAAATTAACGCTTAAGTTATTATAAGGAAATATTAAAATTACTCATAAACTTTTATATCAACCATTTTTTTCCTTATCATCCTATTTTATGTGATGAATGAGTTCAATTTTGTTTTCTTTTCTATAAGAAAATAATTGAAAATTAATATTTAATGCTAAATTATCTGTTTATATGTACCTGATAGAAAAATTAAATGATTACATACATTTAAAGAACGTTGTTGTTGAGATGGATCCTCCCGTGATTTCAATTATGTCCATTTCTTTTACCATCCCCTTGTACACTTTTTTGGACATTCCTACTAGCATGTTTTAGATATCAGCTCATTGATCCTTTGGGATTTTCATAATCTTCCTGAAAAAGTAATAAACTATTTCTTATATTCATATATGAAAACTAAATAGAACAAAATTTATATTAATAAATGAATTCTTTGTAATATACATATAATTTTAGAAAATAATTTTAATTAGGAATACTACTTTTTGAATGATTCTTTTTTGTTGTTGTATGTTTTTTCTATTTCAAATCTAACAGATCTCATTGAACATTGCTCTTGAAATTCTTCTTCTAGTTTAAATATAACTTGGTTCTTGGAATCATTGGATTGATTTATGCATTGTAAGTGGAAAGTACGTCTATACATTCGTTCCACTATATCCCTCATAGTTTTGTAAATTTTGTTCCCTTTTCATTAACCTCTAGCACCACTCCAAATAAGCTAAGGACCAATTCATCGTCATTTACATGTTTTATAATTTATTTTTTCTTAGAATGACATTATTTTCCTTTGTTGTTGGTCTCTGTAGAACATTAAACATATGTGAATTAATAGATTGATTGAAACATGTTATCTAATATTATTAAGTCTATTACTAATGAAAATTTAGAAAGAAAACTCATCTTGAATAATATACTTTCCTTCACATGATTCATCCTTCTACATTTTTTCCATCGGGGTTTTACACACTTTTGCACTTAGATAAAAAGAATCTTATCAAGATTCATCATTTTGTGGCTCTATATGACACACATTAACTGATACATATTATTTGAAATTACATGTAGTTCAAACATATTTTTTTTTAAAATAATTTATGAAGAACTTGCCTTTACTACTTTTTTGGATGTGTTATCATTGTGTTTATCAATATTTTTGTTACTTGAGCACTTCTGAGACATTTTTAAATCAAATATACAACCTGTACCATTTAATACAAAAGACACAAAATATATTTTATATATAAATCACATAATTTATATCTAAAAAGAGGTTTAGTAATCGATGTCCTTATGTGCATAAATGCATCAGTGTAGTTAATTTAGTAAATGATCTAGGGAATTTAATTGTTGAGCACTGACAACAAAAATTATTTTCTTAAACAACTTTAAATTATGACAGTGGGATATGTAACGATAAAATCACCACCATCACAGTAAAAAACTTAAAAAAAAAGAACTTAAACCCAAGAATTTTGGATATAATGATGCTATTTGGTACAGGCACACTACTCCATTATATTATAAAGGGCACATTAATAAACAAATTATTTATTTCTATAAATGGATATGGTTGAAAGGGCTTATATATGATTCAATAAGTGGTCCCCCTCCTTTACATGTCAAATTCCTTATATGTAGTAACACAAACCCATTAAATCTAAAATGCCTAAAATGAAAAGCCCTAATTGTGTAGTGGTAAAGGGAGTTAAACCCTAACGTGAAGTTTTGCAGTCACATTAGTAAGAAGAAGCAAGGGTTTAAGGTAAGTGTGTATTTTTTTGTTTTTTTTCTAAATTTTAATTAAATGTAAATAAGAACAGAGATTGCAAAAAACATTATTAGTAAAATCAGTGTAATTTTTTACTATGCAATTTTTTTATTTATTTTTTCTGAATTTTAATTAAATCTAACAGAGGTTATAAAATATTTATTAATAAAATCAACAGTGAAATTTAAAAGTTTTACTATGCAGGATTTTGAGTGAATCACCATACCTTTCAAATTTTGGTCTTATAAATAGTTTTTTTGTTCCAAAGTATTATGCTACTCCACAATTCTTTTAGTATGTCTCTCTTGCAAATCTCTCACTTGGAATTTTGGAAAAAAGAATGAAGTTCTGAATAAATTCTTACTATTTAAAATACTTTTTAAAATTAGAGTTCAAAAAATCAATTAGCGGTCATTTTTAAATTAAAAAAAAAAAACAAAGTCTATTTTTTTTTTACTTTTTTGGAACATCAATGCATTTCTTAGTAAAATGTTTTGATGTGTTTACTAGTAACACACATCGATTAAGATAACTTATCGATATGCTAAATTCTTTTAATGCATCGATATGATAGAATTCTTTTTTTTATATTCGAAATCCTGGAAACTGATGCGGTTATTATTTTAACGTGTCAGCATGGTTATTATTTAAATGCATCAGTGCAGTTAGTTTTACGAGAACACTAATATGCTTTAAAAGTTATATGGATTTTTATTTTCACATAAAATGACATATTCATCTCAAATTATCCTTTAGGATGCATCCACATGAGTTACAGTAGTCCATACTATACATTTTCTTATTAAAGTACCCTTATTATTGAAAAAAGGTTTGAAAACTATATTGAAATTCCGATTGTGGTTATATTGTTCTATAAAATCTCAAAATGGCAAATTCTTCAAATTCCATCTTGTTCCATATTGCTCAAAGTCCTAGATGGAGTTCTCCCTTTGCATATCTAGTAAGTTCATGTTTTATTTATATTTTGATTAATTGATTTTTTTTATTCATGTAAATTTGAATTAGAATGTATCTGCATTTGTAGTATCCTGATTCAGAATCGAGTTCAGATCCAGAAAATATTCCACTAGTTCAATAACATTGGAATCTCTTATCAAGAGTAACATACTGCAAGTAGTTGGTAGATGAAAATGGATAGCCACTTTACTTTACCAATTGTAACATGCCATCTTCTAGCTGTAATCCTAGGTCAACGATGGTAATAATTATTGGGTATAATGTAATTTCAACAAACCAATTGCATTTTTATTGCTAATATCATTCATTTAATAATGTTCAATATTTTTTTAAATTAAGATCCTAGTGATGATGAGTGACCCACCTTTCATCTTTTAGTGCACCCCACTACAATGTCAAATTGAGAGAAGGATACATTAAGTGAAAAACTTGAAGAGGAAGCATACCAAGAATGGTTGAATCAACCACCTATTCAATTCCCACTACATCAATGTTCACCAATGAGGAATAACTGCAACAATATTAGTTATTCATCACAGGTTGGCAATGGAGGCAGTCAAATAGAGTTTGGTATGGATGATAACTTACAGGATATGACTTCCATGAAGACAATCACTACAACAGAAAAGGTCAGTGGTGAGGGTCATGCCTATGAAGGAACTTTAAGTTCTGTCACTAATGTCACATATGGTGATGGTCCTTAAAAAAGCATTGTTGTAAGTGGATATAGTGATGGTCCTTTAAGTTTTGTCACCAAAGCCATTTTCAGTGACACTTTTGGTGAGGGTTGTTAAAGGCCCATCACTAATTCTCTCTTTGGTGACACTTCTAGTGACGATGTTTTATTGACCCTCACCAATGCTCTTTTTGGTTACTTTTGGTGACGCTAAAAAATGTTCATCATCATTGATCATTCCAATGAGTTTTTTGATGATGCTATGTGCATGTTACTATATCTTTTGTCAAAATATAAGGATTTAAGACCATTGGTGTGGAGTCTTTTTCAGTACGTGTCCACATCCATAGTGGTTAGAGTGAGTCAATTTGTTAAAAATTAATTAATGTGTATCATTTCCCTCACATGATGATAATCTAGTTTTCCTATGAGTCAACATATTATTCATCTCTATTAGGTTTATTATCTAACAAATTCCCATTAGATAAAGTTCCACTAGTGTGTGCAGGAACAATATTATTTAATACATAATCAAGATCTGTCAATTCTATTAATGAGAGATAGCTAACACTTCTCAACACTCATGGCACACCTTAACATGCTTTGGCACACGCTAACATTCTTTGGCACATCGCATGTCTTGGAACATCTTTGTGCTTAGAAAATTGTGCCATGACTAAGACACCCAAGCACATGTTGGAAGACGCTAGCATAGAATAACACTATGCTAGCATGTGTTGGCATGCCTTGTAGTCCCTAGCATGCACTGGAACACTTTGGCATGCATTAATATACATTATCACTTGGCACACATTATCACTTGTCATGTATTACAACCTTTATTAATGTTCCTAGCATGCCCCATTTGAAAAAGATAAAGTCTTGACTTATTAACCCTCTTATGTGTTCAATCCTTGCATTTTATCTTGGTTCTTCCTTTTTTTTCTTGGGCACTCCCTAATAAATATTGGTATACCCTAGCACCCTACATATCCTATCATCCCTTAGCATATGACATTTCACGGCATGCCTTGGCACTATTTGGAACATGTTAGTAGACACTGGAACTCCCTAGCACACTCTGGCACTTCTTGACATGCCTTGATATTCCCTAGCATGCCTTATCAGTGCTTAGCATACCTTGTCACTCCCTCCTTGGCATGCCATCTAGTACTTGTTGACACTCCCTGGCACACCCTCATATTCATTCACTTCCATGCTTTTTGACATAGTTCTCCCTTGTGTTTTCCTGGTACTCCCTAACACTCCTCGACATTCATTAGAACTCTCTCGCTCACCTTATCACTCTTGAACATTCCCTACCACTTCAAAACATGTGTATCACTCCCTAACACACATTGGCACTTGGCACATGTTGGCACTTGGAAAGTATTAGCATGTCTAGCATTCATTCAGATGCCTTGGTATACTTAGGAATTGTTTAATATTAAAGTTATTTGAGATCAATTATTGGAAAGTAGTTGAGAAGTAATAGAGGAGGATTTGACACATAGAATGCACTAACACTTGGCACTTGGCACATATTGGCACCTAGTGTTGGTGTGCCTAGCATGCCTCTCTTGGAAAAGGTAAATTGATGACTTATTAACCCTCTTATGTGTTCATTTCCTTCTAGTTTAACTTGTTTATCCTTTTTGTTTCGTTGACATTCCCTAACACATATTGTCACACCCTTGCACATCTTGGAATACCTTAGAACTTGACACACCTTAGCATATTGGACATGCCTTCATGCTATCTGGAACATGTTAGAATTCCCCAGCATGCCTCGACACTCATGCCCTCACAACTATCCTTACATTTTTTCATGACTTGGAAGCCCAATCAACTCCTTAGCTAATGTTTTTCATGTGACATTAGCCTATTCAACTACAAAAATTGCACCTACTAAAAATAGATTGTGCCTTGTTAACTTAGGAAATGCCTATAACTCATCTTAGGCCACTCATGTCGAAGATCAACTTGTCCCACTTAAGAACTTACCAAGACAAGAAGCACATCTGGGCATGGCCATAAAACAACTAAGAAACATACTTTCACATGCAATATTTCACATGTATGTGTAGTTCATATAAATAGTAGAGGATTAACTGAGAGTTTTCAAGAACCAAAATATGCACAAGACACACAAGATATAAGTTAGCACGAGAAGTGCCCCAAAACTTATAAACAATAATGTACAATATGAAGTTGTCTAAAATAGTTTAAAACATGAGAATTCATCCATAGTGTGTCACATGTCATATAAAAATAATAGCTAAAGACAAAACAATGCTAGCACAAAGTCTCCCTTTGTCTAAAACTACTATGTCAAACATCTTAATGCAACCATAGGCTTTCCTCCTACAAATCCTATTATGAACTTCTCCTAACACACTTTGTCCTTGGCACACTTGAATTCACTAACACTCTCTAGGAGACACTTATCTGTTCATTTCCACACATTTTGATCTAGTTCTCTCTTTTGATGCCTTGGAGCTCCCTAACACTCCTCAATATTCATTGACATTTCTGGCATGTATTAGCATGCATTTTCATTCCTTGGCATGCCCTAAACCTCCCTAGATATCATGCCCTCATAACTACCCTTACTTAATTTTCAACTTGGGAACCCAACCAAGTCCTCACCTGACTACAATATATTGACCAAGTTACAGTTACTACAACTGGACTATGTTGTCGAATTGTGTAGCTTGGGAGGCACTCCACAAGCCTAACAAGATGGGTTTGTATGAGTTTGGTCAGAAAAGACTTTGTGGGAAAAGAACCCAAGTGAAAGGGTTTTAGACCCAAGATGGGGTTTAAAATATAAAAGAAAATAAAAAAGGAAAATTAATATTTTCTAAGGTCTAAGTGGATAAAACCTGTAAGTTCTAGAGGGTTCCTAAGAGGCCTATCTATGAAAATCTATTTAAGGATGATTTAGTGTGAAGGCAAGAACATCAAGTGAGAAGGATCTCATTTCATCAAGGAGGCCAGGTGAGATGTAGTCCTAAATTAGGTCGACTTAGAGGGTTAATTAAGGGTTGCTAAAGGGAGGTCATGATCATCCACCAAGAGAAATATCATCATGTGAGGGTTCACAAGAATTTTGCATACCTTAATGGGTTCAATCGAGGAAGTAGGATGGCATATTGTTGGTTCTCTTCTGCCAGATTGAGATCAAGAGAGGCGACTCATGAGAATTTGGGCATGCGATTTCAGTGGTGTTTCTGTGTGAAAGCTGTATCAACTAAAATAGCAGATAGGGTTGAGACCATGTCTTGTGATGGTTAGTATGCCGCAAGGTCTGTGATAAGGAACAAAAACAAATGGAGGATTGATTGCACTGGAATTTAAGGTTAGAATAGAAGTAGCCATAGGTGTAATATCGACTAAGGTAACCATAGTTTTAGGGTCATAGAGATATGATGTTCAGCTCAAGACTCAGTTAAAGAAATTCCCGGAATCTATGGATCCATATGAGCTAGGCTGAGTCCCTTAAGGAGGAAAGAGTTATTGTTTTTACTTTGGGTAGTTAGGGTTCGTTGTAAATTAATTAGAACATAATTATAATGCCCTAGTTAGGGAGGTTTCCTAGTATGTTTAGTCCATAAGGTATGCCCTTAAGGCTATGAAAAAATTGCATAGAAGAAGAGGGGTTTTGACCCTTAGAGAGAGGTTTATCTCTACAATATAGACCATATAACTGGAATATGGTTTACAAAAGTATGAGTGGAGATAGAAGATCGAAAGGAAGATGGAACTTGAGTAGAATATTGAGCAGAAGAAATGTTCCATATGAGGAATGGACTGACATGAAGAGGAGTTGATTTTGGTGGATTGTCCATAGAGTTCTAGACAAATATTTGAAGCAGCATATAAACAACTAGTAAATGGACTGTTAGTTGATGATTTGTGACCCTAGTTCAGTCATCTACGATTTTTTAGAATGATGATAACATGAGTAGTTCATATTTTTTCATAGATTGAACAACAATGAAATTAGCACACAAGAATATTTATTTTGAGAGCACTTAAAACACTATTAGGTGGCATATTTAAAGAGCCCTAGATGAGGGCATTGTTTTGGGCCCTATCTTAGTAAAATAATGGACTGTGGTTGGGAAAATTGATGGTAGTCCAAGTATAGTTGGAGGGTTGTTAGGTGATTGTCAAAGATAAACCCTAAGTCCTATACTTGTTAAGGAAAACAAGATTGGTACAAGGGTAGGTGTATTGGGCATAAGGATGTGTAGACTTTAAAGGAATAATGTAGCAGGAAAGTGGGCTAACAGATTAGCCCTAGTTCACTGTATTGTAGAGGATTGCATTAGTGAGAAGAAGGGTAGCCTCCAAAACCCTAGAATTGCATCTTGGAATAGAAATATGGAAAATGTGGGTAGATTAAAGAGTTGTTCACAAATGGAGTTTTTAGCAACTGATCAAAGACCGTAAGTGTTGCAGACCTTGAAGGAAAAAGGAGGTAGCTAGAGGGGAAAGTTTGTTAAGCTGAGTTCAGTAGCCTAAAGGAGTTGAGTTCATTGATAGAGGAAGATTGAGGAGTTGCAGAATGGGAGGAAAGAGGACTTGCCAGATGTGTCCAGGACACATGGACTAAAAGGGCTATGTATGGCCACCATCAACAAGTAATTCAAGTTTTGTCTTATTTAAGTGTTGTAGCAGCTACAACCACCCTCCAAAATTATGCCTTAGCCTATTTTGGAGCATGGAAAATTTTAGGGGCTAATGTTTGCCCAGTGGGCTAATTTTGCATGATTTTCCACAAAAAATATTCGCCAATTTCCAATTTTTATAAAAGATTATTTGCCCAAATTTTAGAATATAAAACCATTTAACCTTAAAAATCGCCAACATTATATAAAGACTATATATAAAATCACTATAAATTTGAATAATTTTACAAATATATCAATAAACATTTTATAGTTTGCATATTATGTATTAGTGAGATTCGCCAATGTTTTAAAATTCAAGAAAATTTTCCATCCTTAAAATTTTCCTTGTTTTGGAGCCTCCCTACTAACCTTACACAACACTTTGTCTTGCTTCGTCAAGTACTCAAGCTTTAGTGTTTTCCTCGTGCAAAGGCAGCCTGTCGATCACAGTTGATCCATCCTCCTCACAGGATTCTCACTTAGACTTGGTCCAGCTACAGGCTGAGCATCTTCCCCTTGAAAATTGCACATTTCTGGAGGGCAACTAGCCTTCCCTCCAAGAATTGTGCAATCCTCTCTGACAACCTGCTGGGATCCAGGATTGTGCAATCTTGTCAACCAACCCTCCCAGCAGAATTTGTGCAAATTTTCCTGGCAGCAGGCTACTTAGCCCAGGATTTGTGTAAATCTAGGTAGAAGTTAGTTGCTCTACCCAAAAATTGCACAAATCTCCTAGGCATCTATCCCAGCTCCCAGCCAGAAATGCACATTTTTCTCCAGCAGTCAAGTAGTCTCTTGCATGTGCAGTTGAGTTGACTGGTTTCCTCCAAGACTGAGAAAAATAGACTTTCATGCATGGGTTGCTTATCCCAAGGCATCATGCAAAGGAATCCCTTGTTTCAGGGATCTATGCTTAGCAGTTGGAGGTTACATGCAAGGAGTAATTCTGAAACCTCTCACCAAGTGTCGCTTCCCCTAGATTTGTGGCATGAACGTCATGACCTCAATGTTGTCAAGACTAATCAATCAGACACTACAGAGCTCATTCCTCTCATCAACCTTGCAGCTCTGACATCCCACATCACATCTAGGAACACTCGACACATTCAACTCAGTTGTTTTGGGGTAATCCCGCTTCCCATGCCTTGTGCTGCATTCCCATCGCTTTTTGTGTTTTCACTTGTGGGAGTATTGTTTTCTTGATTTCTTTGAATGCTTGCTATAATTTACATGTATACTAGCTTGTCGTAGCTACGTTTTAGTTTTTTTTTCTATCTCACTATTGTCGAATGCATGAAACTATTTTTCACAGACGTTCACCCAACTAGCGAACTGCCTCACCCACATGCATGTTGATCTGTTTGCTGAATATTTCGTTCATGTTTTTCATGCACCATCAATCACTTTTAGTATCACTTAGTGTCGCCATGGATTTAATGTCTTAGTTGCTTTTAGTTTCGCGTTGGTGAGTTGTGCTAACCTTGGCCCGGACTCAACCTTCACCAAGGCTGCATTGCGTAATCTGGGGAAGGAAGGCTTACCTTCCTCTCCAGATTTGCGCATTCCTTCCCAACACTAGCCTCTAGGACTATTTTGCACACTTCTGGAGGATAGTGGCTGCTTCACCTAAGAAATTATGCAAATTTATCCCTGGGCTAGCAGTCCTTCCCAACTGGAATTGCGGATTGTGCAATCCCTGCAGTCAACAGCCAGACTGGACTATGTATTGCATAGTTCCAGTAGTAAACCACTCTCCCAGCAACCGATACTGTGCCTTGAGAAATCTTGGCAGTCAGTCTCCCGACCTCCCAGCCGAAATTGCACAACCTTCATGATCATTTACCCAGGTATTTTGCAAGTCAGTTCTCATGTTCATTTTTGTTTTCGACTGACAGATTTCTTGCTGTGAGTGTTTCCATGTCTCTAGGTATCATAAGTGTTCATTTGCCTCTCAATAGTATAGGTACAATGGTTTCCAAGAGAGTAGAGATGAAGGCACTGTTCAGAGCATGCTTGGGGATGTAGTCGATCAAGTGTCTATGAGCTTCCCTACTCACGAAGACATCAAGTTGTTCATAGACAAGGACATCGAGCAGTAGCATCACAACAAGAGGCATCATGAATAGTAGCTAAAGGCAGCATACCGAATGTAGCGAATGCATCAAACGCAGCAAATGCAAGAGTAAGGTTGTTGACAACACAAAGGCAAAGCAAAGTTGCAAGATCAAGAAGATCCACTGATAATGAAGGAAACTTTGGAGACTTAGTCTATGAGGTGAGTGTGCGACATGAAGATGGCATGAAGGCAGAAGATGGAACAATGAAGGAGTTGCATGTGCTGAAGCAGAAACTCAGGAAGAACATGAAGCTGCACAAACAAATGAATGAGTTACAATAGGAGTAGGAACAACAGTGGGTACAACATGCACTCACGGATGAAACTACGCTTGTACAAACTAAGGATCCATCCCAGCAGCTAACATAAAGCAGGCATGGTGAGCAGTGTTGGTGATCACATGGAAGGGATTCATCAGCATCCATGTCATTGTGCACATGCATGCAATCCAACCCATTCAACACACTCGCCAAGGTGAAGACAAGAAGCAAGTCCAACTGGAGCTGAACATGTACTTCTACAAGTTGATGTGCATGACCACCATCACACACTTGAATATTAGCACGGACACTCTACATCAATGTGTTCTCGGTTCAACCACACCCAGGAAGACCATGCACATGTTAGCAGATGAGTTGGATGAAGGGGTCAAACCAATGCATCGGTTGCAATGAAGACAAGAGTTCGCTTGAGCATGATGTCACCATGAGGTGCATGCACACCATCACGGACGACCAAGCTTGGCATCAACTCACCACCTTCACCATCATAATCATGTCAAAGAGTTGGTCTCATCATAGTGGACTGAGTGTCAGTGATGTCTTGCAAGGCTTTCTCAAGCCAGTGGTCTCACATGAGTACATGTGCATTGTAATGTTGAGTCATGTCAAGTGTAAGTCAAGTGTCAATGGCTGGATGTAACATTCACAGAGTAGGTGAAGAGTCATGAGGGTATCTGAACTATCACAAAGGGGAATGTTAAGGGTCTCCCCACCCTCTTCTATAAATAGTCCCTCATAACTCATTGTAAGGGCTTTTGGTCAACCAAGCTTCTACTAAGACTATCTTGAAGAAGGCTTCGACAATATTGTAATGCGCCTTGGCTTCTCCACTGCATGGAGCTAGTACATCTCTTTGGAGGAGTAGGAGGAAGTGGTTGTTACTAATGTTCCACTATTGGGGCTAGCAGGTTTTACATGGATGCATTGTATGATTGTGACTTACACTTCTTTATATAATAAGAGCCAACACATTTTCATGCATATGTTGTTATTGTAGTTGGACTACTCCGGTTTCTTTAATGATATGTGTTGTTTAACTTATGTGCTTTTGTATGAACTAATTCACATGAAATTATATGAATCTTGTTGTTAATGTGTTGCATATGTTGTGAATATGGTCACCCTTTGTGTTGACTTCTCTGCTGGACATCAGACAGACCTTTCACTTGAACCTTCTTATAACAACCATCACACTCATCTCGGACTGATCGATGAGTGTTGTACGTGTTATCTTTCCTTGTATGATGTGACTACCACATCCGAGTGGACTACTCTGCCGGAAGTTATCCATGTCCTTTGTGTTGTGTGTTCCTAGCCGAGTTGGGATTGATCCCTTTCAACTTGGAACTCACTTTCACCTCCTTCCCCCTTTGAAGTGTTGGAACATCTCATACACCTTCCTTGACTCACTACATTAGTCACACCCTTGCTACTGATAGAGTTATTCTACTTGCCTCTGTGCAACACCGTGGTCAAGGCATTACCTTACGAACCACTGTTGGGACTCATAAACCCAATGGTCTGAGGTCGAATTGGGACTTCTTACCGGAGAGATCCCCTTGACATGTTGGCAGGTCTAGTAACATCAACATTTTTGGCGCTAGGAGGAGGGCCTGATGACAAGCTATTTCCTCTCATCTAGTTTTGAACCTTTGCATACCTTTCATGGAGTCTTGCACTCTTCTTCCCCGGAAGTGTTTTTCGAATCGTGAAGATGTCTCCATCTTAGGGGGACTTTTCGATCTCTTGTCTACTCACACGTATGATGGTGAAGGCAAAGTGGCCTAGCCTGACAGCTTATATAACTTTATTTTCATGATTTATGAGGAAGATGAGTTTTCCGATGAACAAGTTGGTTTGTTTCTTGCATACACACTTTGCGAATCTCCATTTCCTTGGGTGCTCAACCTACCGACTAACACTATGCACTCATTTGAGCACTTCTGTGATCTCATTGTAGACACGTTCTATCATTTTGATCCAAATTATCTTGACCAGAAACTATTACAACAATGGAGGGCTCTGCATGAATCCGTTATTGATTTTTGGCAGCACTTCTGTGACTTGCAGTTTCAAGCTCCGAAGAGCCAAATGAAATTTGCTTATCTTTGGGACCATTTCGAGTATTGCCTTAAGAAATCTACTCATCCCGAGAGGAATCTTTACATCAAGCCTCGCTCAACATTCTTCATTAATGGAACTGCGCAATCTCATGTGGGAGTGGGCACTATCTCAACTGACTTTCCTCCTCCCTCTCATTCAGTAGCTCCACCACTGCCCAGTGATGTTGAGGATCATGCTCACACACTTGTTAATCCTTCACACTCTCCCAATATCACTCTACTCAATTTTCACATAGATTTGGTTGTGAGTCCTTCGAGTTCTCATATGCATTCTTTTCTTCAACCTCTATCTTCGCACTCAGGTGTTCCTCCATATGATGCTACCTTTTGTTCGTTCATTCCGGACTCTTCACTTGTTGTGAATGAGGAACAACCCACTGACGGAGTCAGTCTTGCACAACCAACATGCATTATCATTCATGAATTGTATAACTGGGACCTTGAATATCAACACTTGGTGAAGGATGACTCCCTTCTGTCTGAGTCCCCTTTGTTCTTTCCTAACCTCTTTGGTGAACCTACCATCCATGATTTTGCATGCATATCTTCATCCACAGATGCACCCATTGTTGATCACTTGCAGGACTCACCAGATGTTAGTCCATCATTCGACAATGGAGAGGATGAGTTACATTGAAAATCCACTTGATCCTTCATCTGTCTTTTTCAGCAACACGGAGGATGATTTTGTTCACTTTTCATCTACCCCTCTGTGTGATTCATCCAACCATGAGGATGCCGACCAACATCCTAAATTTTCTGATCTTGGTTGTCATGATCTCTTCACCTCATCATCCAATCATGATGTTGATTCACTCATTGTTAATCCATCTAAGCCACTGGTCTATGAAGATCCATCTATCAATGAAGTCGAAACCCCATAGACCGTCGAGGCACTTCAGCCTGAGTTGATGGTTATGTTAGGCCCTCGCTGTCTTGAGGTTGGTTTCACTTCTGATCAGGAAATTGTTCAAACACTCAAGGCTCCTCATCACTCATCTGTATGCACTCAAGATCAATCCAACACTCAGATTTTACTTCCTCCACTCGAACTACACGATCCTATTGCTCATGAATTGGAGGAGTCTTACATTGCAAGCACTCGTACGTGACGCAAGTTATCTTTGTTTCTTTCGTTCGCTTGCATGTCACAATGAAGAGTGTGCTTCTGCTTCAAATTTTCACATAGTGTCACACAACACCATGATAACTCTGCAGACTACCCATCATGCAAATGCACTCATTTATGTCTGGTAGGCACTTTGAATCATGAAGTGTGGTTGTCTTCATTGTTATATCTTTCTTGCTTGTTGGTTTGCACAACTAGGTTGCTCGCTAACCAAACCTTCACCAACATGGGTCTACCAATGCGTCGGTGGCTACATTGGAAGTATCACGTCATGTGATCAGGCCCATGTACCATTAGTGTAGAAGTAGGAGTAGTGCTTGCTTTCAGTTGTTTTCTTGCATGCTTGTTTGCTTATGTGCTTTGTTTTCTTGTTTGTTTACTTGCTTCACTTTCATTTTTTCTTCTGCTCTAGCTTTTCTTTGTTGATTATTAGTTCATTCGCTTGTTTCATTCATAGGTTAGTTTTGCATGAAACCATGTATGGCTCTTGAAGCGAGTTGGGTAAAGTACAAGACGGCTTGTACAGCTATCACTACTTGGTTATCTGTCATCTTGCCTTTGTATGATCAGCTTGTCACTTTTAGTCCATGATATGTCGAAGGAAAATACGTATTGTTCGAAGTGAACCTTAGTGTAAGCACAATGCTTGTGTGCTAACTAGTGTCACCTTCTCTAGTCGATTGTTTTTGGGTTAATCCTTGTCAGCTCAGTCAAGTAGAGTAAGGTAAGGGGAAAAACCGTAACAGGCACATCAGAGATACAATTAACTACTTCTCTACTGAAGCAACCTCTTATGCTCTCAATAAGTTGGGATCCATCTTCTGCTTATGAAATGAATAAGTGCTATGCACAATGGAAAATGAAAAAAATGAAATGTCAAAAATTCAAAATGAAAAATGAATAAGGCGAAAGAAGAGAAAGGCTTCTTATGCAGGGAGGTGTTGCAAGTAACTCTGCCAGGGTACTGACGAGGCTTGCTGGAAGAAGAGTCATGCTTGTGTTCCTATGTGACTCCACCGGGGTACTATTTAGGCTTGCTGGCAGTGGAGAAACATTAGAGATGAAACTAAGACTTTGATGACTATACTGCATGTGCACGTATATACCCCTGAACCCCAATCCAAACAACTATGTTGCCTTGGCCTAGAATGTGTGTTAATCGACCAAGAGTTTGGTAGATGCTACATCTTACATCAAGCTAGTGTGAAGCCAAGACAAGCTGAGGGCTGAACAATACTTTCAGAGGTGTTAGACTTGTTTTTCACGAATAAGGCCCATTTAGAGAGTTGGAGTTCTACAAATGTGTCGCCAAGTGTTGCAACGGCTACAACCACCCTCCAAATTTTTTCCTTAGCCTTTTTTCCTCGCACAAAGGTAGCCTGTCAATCACAGTCGATCCATTCTCCTCATAGGGTGCTCACCCGTACTTAGTCCAGTTGTAAGCTGAGCAGATTTCTCTTGAAAATTGTGCATTTCTAGAGGGAAACTATCCTTCCCTCCAAGAATTACGCAATCCTCTCTAGTAACTTGTTGGGCTCCAGGCTTGCGCAATCCTGCTAGCCAACCCTCCCAGTAGGATTTGTGGAAATTTTCCCAGCAGCAGGTTGTTCAGCTCAGGATTTGTGCAAATATGGGCACCAGTCAGTTGCTCTGCCCAGAAATTGTGCAAATCTCCTGGGTAGCCAGCCTAGCTCCTAGCTAGAAATGCACATTTTTCTCCAAAAATCGAGCAGTCTCTTGCATGTGCAGCTGAGTTGACCAGTTTCCTCTGCGACTCAGCAAAACAGTCTTGCATGCATGGGCTACTTCTCCCAAGGTAGCATGCAAAGGCATCCTTGTTTTAGGGATCTATGTTTCGTAGTCAGAGGTTACATGCAAGGACTAAAACCTCTCACCAAGTGTCATTTCCCCTAGATTCGTGGCATATGCGTCATGACCTCATTGTTATGAAGACTCATCAATCAGATGCTACAGAGCTCATTCCTCACATCAACCTTGTAGCTCTAACATCCCACATCACATCTAGGAGTAGTCGACACATTCAGATCAATTATTTTGGGGTAAGTGTTGGAAATAATACTAAGAGGGGGGGTGAATCAGTATTATCAAGCCAAATATTTCCTTTTTAAATTCCAGAAGATATACGCTACTTCAGTTAATAAAAACCGTGTATATACGCAACTACAGATAAAGAAACCCGCATATATCAAGCAGACTTATAATTTGAATTATCTTTCAGAGGTCAGTTATTAATCTGTGATTCAGATGCACATAAACAGTATCAGAAACAGTGAAACAGAGCAGAAGACAGTCACACACAAGAACACAAGATATAAGGAGGAAACCCAATGTGGGTGAAAACCCCCTGCTGCAATTCGTCTCTATCTTCTTTTTAATTAGAAACTTCTCTTACAATGTCTTGTACTGGAGCAGACTTTACCAGTACGCAGGCTGCAACCTGCAGAGAGCTATAGCTCTCTCTCGTTTTCCAGCTTTCCTGGAAGGGAGCTCCAACCCCCTTAGTTCTTGTACTAGCTTGAGATACTAGTACACAGGCTCCTACCTGCAGAAGGCTGCAACCTTCTCTTTGCTTTCAGGGACCTCGTTTCATTAATTTTCAGACTGGATCCACAAGTAACATCAATCAAACATCAAGAATTTCTGCATAACCCAAACTCCTTTTCACCAATCAAAAGCTGAAACAAATAAGCACTTCTCTGACCACTGAACCCAGAACACAGTAACTGTAATCAAACACCAATTCTGAACCCAGAGCACTGCAGCAATAAAACAGAAGCAGCTAGAACATAAATCAAGATATATACGCTATTCATCAACCTGTGAGTATACACTTCTGTATCACAACAAACCTACGTATACGCGTATTTCATTCACAGAAAATGCGTGTATACGCACCTTCAATTCACTGAACTTGCGTACAAATCTATAAAGGATAATTTATTCTTTTCAGACATTAGTTAGCCCAGATTTATAGATCAAGAGTGCGCCACATATAACAGATCAAAATCATACAGAGATACCAATGTTCAAGCCTTGAGATTTAGATCCATCAACAGTCCTTATCTTTCTTGCGCTCAGGTTCCTCCTTTATTCAGATCTAGATCTGCGCCATAACCCAATCATCAGTATTCCAGATCTATCACAATATCAGATATTCAATAATTCCGATGATTCCTTGCCACATGATCTCCTTCCTCTTTTATAGTTTTAGGCCTTCCTCAATACCACGGTCCAAAACCATAATAAACCAATACCAAGGGCCAAAAAAAAACTGGGGTCAACTGTTTTGATGAGACACCATGGTCCACAACCATAGGTTCAAATTCCAAGGACTAACAACCACGGACCAAAAATAAGTTTCCCATCATGTACGCACTTTTATGTGCATAAAAGTCCGTGTATACGCATACGCGACTTCGGAACGTATAAACTGCGTGTATACGCGTCTTCAGCAAGGTGTACCTGTGTATACAAGATTTCCTTCAATCTGAGCACCTGAACTGAGATCTGTCACCAAATTGAGTTGCCATCAAGGACAACAGCTGTACCATCTGTCACCAAAGTGAGTTGCCATCAAGGACAACACCTGTACCATCTATCACCAAAGTGAGTTGCCATCAAGGACAACACCAGTACCATAGCGCCATACCTGTGCCAAATTGCCAACAATCTCCCCCTTTGGACTTGATGGCAACCCCAAGATCCTCAAAGTCATTCTCCCCCTTTTCCATTAAGGGCAAAGGGCTGTGCTCCCCCTGAGTACATGTTGATCTCTTTGCTTTGTTGTGCTGAACATGCTCCCCCAAGATCTGCAAAAAGATGTTCTTCAAGAAGAACCATATCATAAAAGACCGTCCTATCACCAAAAGACTCAATACATATAACCATCACCCAACCAAGTGGGGATCATCCACCCAACCAAGTGGGGATACATCAGAAAATTACATATGACAACCAATCACATCAATCATCCCAGGCATAGTGGGGAAACCAAAAATAGGTCGTTACATGACCTTGATAAAAAAATATATATATGATATAGAGACGAAATGTCAAGACTATGCAAATCACCAATAACTACTATCAGCAGCATCTGATAATCACTGTATTTATCAGCAATCATGTTCTCCTTCTGATCTTCTTTCTGCAGCTGATCCATCTGAACCAAAAACAGCTTGAGTACTCGAACCAAGAACTTCTAAGGTAGTGCCAACAATGCATTATTAGAAGATTATTTGCTCCCCCTGAACCTGTGCCTGATGGTCTCTGACAGACCCATATCAGATTTACTGCAACCAGAGTCTGTCCTTGCTGATTTTCTTCAGAACTCAATATACGCGACTGCACCTGCATAAATCGGCGTATGTACGCGGATTCCCCTCAACCAACACGTGTACACAAACTTTTCTTTGAAACAAACAAGCTTCAACAGCAGGATGAAGCATCAACTACTCCCAGCTTCTGTCTGAGATATTCAAAAGTTTCCCTGGGCAGTGGTTTGGTGAGAATATCAGCAACTTGTTCCTTAAAAGGAACATACTCCAACTTGACCTTTTGTTCCAACACTTGTTCCCAGAGAAAGTGATACTTGATCGGTATGTGTTTGGTCTTTGAATGCATTACTGGGTTCTTTGAAATGCTTATTGCACTTGTATTATCACATAAGATAGAGATAGGTGGAGTACAAGTGATTTGAAAATCCTGCAAGATTTGCATCATCCAAAGGAGTTGTGTGCAACAAGATGTAGCAGCCACATATTCTGCTTCAGCTGTAGATAAAGCAATCGAACTTTGTTTCTTGCTGAACCAAGATACTAATCTGGAACCCATAAAGAATGCACCGCCACTTGTGCTCTTCCTGTCATCCATGCTTCCGGCCCAATCTGCATCTGTGTAAGCATGAAGAGTGAGATTTGTCTCTCTAGGATACCATAAGCCATAGTTTTGAGTTCCCTAAAGGTACTTGAAGATTCTCTTCACTGCCTGAAGATGAGTTTCTTTTGGATTTGCCTGAAACCTTCCAACTATTCCCACTGCATGCATAATATCTGGTCAGGTACCTGTCAAATAAAGCAAACTCCTAATCATGGATCTATAGGTTGGTTGATGCACTGCTGCTGATTCATCATTTGCACTAAGGCTGCATCCTGTAACCATGGGGGTACATACTGGTTTCGAATCTTCTGTTGGCATTATGATTCAGGTGTTGTCCTTGATGGCAAGCCCATTCAGGTGATAAATCAAGAAGGACGCAGGAAATATGTTCAGCAAGTGCGTCCTCGCAGGTATACCATACAGAACCCGCGTCCAGGGACGCAGGCCAGCCGTTCAGGAGGTGCGTCCGCCTAGTGCACACATTTCAAGGCAGAGAAAAGCACGTGGGGGTTTCTTGTGTGGTATCTAGCCGACGGTTTTGTGTTTCTATGGTGTCGGCTCGTGGTATTGTTCCATGTTTTGGGGAGAAGCTTGCCTATATAAAGCAGAGGAATTCATTTGGATTAGGCATCATCTTGGTTGAAGATCTTTTGGTGAGATCTAGTCCAGATCTATGAAGGCGAATCTTCTAATGGACTGTGATCTCTATGGCGCATGATCAGATCTGTGGATCTGAGTGTTTGGGTTGGTTCTGAAGTCCTCATATCTTTTATATCTGAAGGGACGCAGGTTCAGCGAAGGGAAAGTGCGCCGGGACGCAGTACAGTAAAGGCTCAGGTGCGTCTCTGAGGCAAAGGACGCGGCGCGACTGTGATATTGGGTGCGTCTCTGAGGCAAAGGACGCGGCGCGACTGTGTTATTGGGTGCGTCTCTGAAGAAAAAGACGCGGCGCGATAGTGTTTCTGGGTGCGCCGGTCGCAGCAAAGCATAGAGGAACAGTGCGTCGGCACGCAGAACAGTGGAAGGTAGACTGCGTCCAGTCGCAGGTCACAGAAAGAAAATATGCGTCCCTGTCTTAAGATGATCTGTTGACTGTATATTTCTGTTCATAAGGTGTTCTGGGTTATTTCTGTAATTACTGATCTGATATCTGTAGTGGACTGTATCTGTTGTATACTTGTTGATCATTTGATTCTTCATGAAAAGAAGTAGGGGGTTGTAGCTCCCTTCCAGGAGAGACTGGAAAACGAGAGAGAGTTGTAGCTCTCTGCAGGTTGCAGCCTGCGTGCTGGTAAAGGACTGCACCAGTACAAAATCATTGTAAAAAGAATTTCTTGAAAGAAGATAGAGACATATTGCAGCAGGTGGTTTTCTCCCGCATTGGGTTTCCACCTTACATCTTGTGTTCTTTGGTGTGACTGTCTATTTTCTTTATTCATGCTCATTATTTATGGTACTGATATGCAAGAATAATTCAAAAGATCAAATAAGGAAGATTTGGTAAATTGCTTGATAATACTGATTCACCCCCCTCTCAGTATTATTTCCAACAATTGGTATCAGAGCAGGTCCTTCAGAAAAGCTTGATCGCTTGAAGGTAGATCGTTCATCATGAGCAACTACGAGAGAGAAGCATCAATCAGGCCACCAGTTTTTGATGGGACAAACTTCAATTATTGGAAGGTAAGAGTTACTGCATATCTTCAATCCCTTGGTACTGAAGTTTGGAACATTGTAGAAACAGGCTATGCTTTTCCTTCAGCTACTCCTACAGATCCAGCTGAGAAAAAGACATATGAAACAAATGCAAAAGCAGTCAGTACTCTATTAGGAAGTATATCCCAAACAGAATTCATGAAGGTCATGCACTTCAAATCAGCAAAAGAGATATGGGACAAAATGATCACTAGCTATGAAGGAGATGAACAGGTAAAGGAAGCTAAACTTCAAACTCTCAGGATTCAATATGAGACTCTCAAGATGTATAATGATGAAAGTGTGGCTAATTATTTTCTTCGGGTAGATGAGATTGTTAATTGTATGAAAAATTTGGGTGAAGAAATAAAAGAGACTATAGTAGTTCAAAAGATTCTAAGATCATTATCCCCCAAGTTTGAATCTAAAGTATCTGCAATAGAAGAAAAGGAAAATCTCAAAGTTCTCACTATGTCTCAGCTACATGGAATTCTAACTGCTTATGAAATGAGAAAGGGAGGACCATCAGACAGAAGGGAGGCTGCTTTTAAAGCATCAGGCAAAGAAGATTACTATGAAGCAAGCCATGATCCAGAAGAAGAAGAAGAAGAATCAAATTTTGTCAGAAATCTTCAAAGGGGTTCTGGAAGGTTCAGAGGTAAGCTACCCTTCAAATGCTTTGCTTGTGGAAGAGTAGGTCATTATGCTGCAAAATGCTCTTATAAGGATAAAGGAAAGGAACCAGTTAGATGGAATAAGAAACAAAGCACAAATAAGAAAAGCTACTACACCCATGAAGATAGTGATGGCTTATCAAACAGTGATGAAGATGAACAAGGTAATAAATATAGGTTGTTAATGGCATTTGAAGATGATGATTATGAGGATGTTGTAGATGTGGATAACCTTTATGATGAAATTACTAGACTCAAGAGATGCATAGAAGAAAAGAACATGATTATTGATACTCTACAATTCCAAATTGATGAAAAGGAAAAACATCTTGAAAAATTAGAAGGTGAAATTGTTGGTCTTAGAAAAGAAATTGAGAAAACAAAAACTATTAATCTCAAGTTTGTCAAAGGATCTGAAACTTTGGATGAGATTATCAGTGTGCAGCGGTCTCCACTAAATAAGACAGGTTTGGGCTATAATGGAGAAACTTCTCAAGCATCCACTTCAAAAAGTTATCTTGATGCAGCAAGAAGAAATGAGCAAGAACACAAGGAAGATCATCAGGTAAAGCAGGGACAAATGTCAAACAGAAACTATCAGGGGCAATCCAGCTTAAGGGTGAACAAAAGCCACAACCAGCCACAGGTAAAATCCTCTCAATTTGGTTCAAGAATAGATGAAAATCGAAATTACAATCAGTTGGCTGGTAGATCCAATAATCACAGAAGCTTCTTCAATGGACAATGCTTTTCTTGCCATAACTTTGGTCACAAAGCAGCTCAATGTGTTGCGTATAAAACAATCATGACTAGAGAAGCTCAAAAACAAAGAAGTATGACAGGGATTACAAAAAGGACCTATAACAACTTTTCAGCTCTTGAAAATGAAGTTGAATGTTCTATTTGCAATAATTTTGGACATAAAGACTTTGAATGCAGAAGCAGGTTTCCGGAAAGAAAGGTACAAGAGCAGAAAAAGGAACAAGCCTCAGGCGCCAAAACATGGAGAATAAAGGAACCTCAAACAGAAAGATGTGGGATAGCATTTTATGCAGAAGGACAAGAAAATCTATGGTACATTGACAGTGGATGTTCGAAGCATATGACAGGTGATAAAGAAAAACTTGAGTCTTATTCTAATTTAGAAAAGGGAAAGAAAGTCTCTTTTGGAAATGATACTCCTGCAACTATAAAAGGAAAAGGTATTGCTCCTTTAAAAGAAGATGTTAAGGCTGGAAATGTTTTGTTTGTTGATGGATTGAAGCATAATCTACTAAGTGTCAGCCAGATGTGTGATCAAAGAACCGAGGTTATATTCAGATCAAATGGATGTCTTGTTCGTGATCTTGATACAGGTAAAACAGTTCTCAAAGGGAAAAGAACTCCAAATAATCTGTACATATTTGAAGAAGGACAACAACAATGCTATCTAAGCAAGGATGAAGAGCACTGGTTATGGCATCGAAGGTTGGGACATCTAAGCTTCTCACAAATAAGGAAAGCATGTAAATATCAGGCAGTTCGCGATCTTCCAGATATCAAAATTCCTGACAACACCATATGCAGATCATGTCAGTTTGGAAAACAAACCAGGACTAACTTTCCAGAGAAAGAAGGATCAGCTAGCATGCCTCTTGAGCTAGTACATACAGATGTATGTGGGCCATTCAGGAAAAGAACACCTAGAGGAGAGGAATACTTGATATTATTTATTGACGATTTCTCCAGGTTTGTTTGGTTAGGACTTATGAAGCACAAAGATGAAGCATTCGAAAAATTCAAAACCTTCAAAGCCTTGGCTGAAAATGAATCAGGTCACAAAATTAAGTGCCTCAGATCTGACAGAGGTGGGGAATTTACTTCAAATGAATTTTTCGATTTCTGTGATGAACATGGGATAAGGAGAGAATTCTCTACAGCTAGAACGCCTCAACAAAATGGAGTTGTTGAAAGAATGAACAGAACAGTCCAACAAATGGCTCGTGCTATGCTTGATGAATCAGGAACCCCCGCAACCTTCTGGGGTGAGGCTGCACATACTGCGGTTATTATTCTCAACAAGACAAATGTCCGGGTGAACAGCACTCAAACCCCTCATGAGCTCTGGAGTGGTAAAACTCCTTCGGTAAAGCACTTCAAAATCTTTGGGAGCAAATGCTATATCAAGAATACTGAGGAGCAGCTTGGCAAACTTGATCCTAGAGCAGATGAAGGCATTCTTCTTGGCTATTCTCCACATAGCAAAGCATACAAATGCTACAATAAAAGACTTGGCAGAATTGTTGACAGCATTGATGTAGTGGTTGATGAAAAGGGATATATTCCTAGGCAAATACATCGTGAAGACATCGAAGAAGATGAGAGCTACCCTCAAAGACAGAATGATGAAGAAGAAGAACCTCAAGAAGAATCTCAAGAAGAATCTCACGAAGAAGCAGAAGAACGGACAAGAATAGAAGAAAAGACTCCATCCAGATATGTTCAGAAGAACCATCCAGAATCTCAGATCATGGGACAAAAAGAAGCAGGTATACAAACTAGAAGAACAGTTGCAGAAGCTTCAAGCTATTTGGCATTACTTTCCTCCACCGAACCACAAAATGTGAAAGAGGCATGCAAAGATGAATGTTGGGTGAAAGCAATGGATGAAGAACTTGAGCAAATCGAAAAGAACAACACTTGGGAGCTGGTTCCTAGACCAAAAGATAAGAATGTTATTGGAACAAAATGGGTCTTCAAAAATAAATTGAATGAAAATGGAGAAGTAATTAGAAACAAAGCCAGACTCGTTTGTAAAGGGTATGCGTAGCAAGAAGGAATAGACTTTGAAGAAACTTTTGCTCCTGTTGCAAGACTTGAGGCCATCCGAATGTTCCTTGCCCTCTCAAGTTTTCAGAACTTCAAAGTATTTCAAATGGATGTGAAATCAGCCTTTTTGAATGGAGACTTGGAAGAAGAAGTGTACATTGAACAGCCAGATGGGTTCATTCTTGGAAATGATCCAAATCTTGTATGCCGATTGAAAAAGGCTCTCTATGGTCTCAAACAAGCTCCAAGGGCTTGGTACTACCGGTTGGACAAATATCTTCATCAACAAGGTTTCTTAAAAGGTTCAGCAGATAGCAATCTGTATATAAAAGTTGAAAATGACAAATTGCTAATACTTGTTGTGTATGTAGATGACATTATTTTTGGCAGCAATGAAGAGGCTATGAGTCAAAGCTTTGCCTCAGTCATGCAGAAAGAATTTGAAATGTCCTTGCTAGGAGAACTGACATATTTCCTTGGTTTGCAAATCCAACAGAAGGAAGGAGGAATCTTTTTATCTCAAACCAAGTATCTCAAGCAGATTTTGAAGAAATATGGCATGGAAGATGCAAAACCAGTATGTACACCCATGGTCACAGGATGTAGTCTCAGTGCAAATGATGAATCTGCAGCAGTACATCAACCAACCTACAGATCTATGATTGGAAGTTTACTATATTTGACAGGTACCCGACCAGACATCATGCATGCAGTTGGAATAGTTGGAAGATTTCAGGCAAATCCAAAGGAGACTCATCTTCAAGCAGTGAAGAGAATTTTCAAATATCTTCAAGGGACTCAAAATTATGGCTTATGGTATCCTAGAGATACAGATCTCACTCTTCATGCTTACACAGATGCAGATTGGGCCGGAAGCGTGGATGACAGGAAAAGCACAAGTGGCGGTGCATTCTTTATGGGCTCCAGACTGGTATCTTGGTTCAGCAAGAAATAGAGTTCAATTGCCTTGTCTACAGCTGAAGCGGAATATGTTGCTGCTGCATCTTGTTGCACCCAACTTCTTTGGATGATGCAGACTTTGCAGGATTATCACATCACTTGTACACCTCCTATTCCTATCTTATGTGACAACACAAGTGCAATCAGCATCTCAAAGAATCCGGTTATGCATTCAAAAACCAAGCACATACCAATCAAGTACCATTTTCTCCGGGAACAAGTACTTGAACAGAAGGTCAAGTTGGAGTATGTTCCTTCTAAGGAACAAGTTGCTGATATTTTCACCAAACCGTTGCCCAGGGACACTTTTGAATACCTCAGGCAAAAGCTGGGGGTTGTTGATGCGTCATCTTACTGTTGATCATCTTCCTATTGGTGGTATAGGCTCTGGGGGAGCACATAATGCATTGTTGGCATTATGGAGAAGGAGATCTTGGAAATAGCTGTAATATGTCTCTATCTCCTTCATGATGGATTTCTGGTTACAGATCTGGAGATGCATGAGCATAGGGGGAGCATACCCTTTGCCCTTGATGTCAAAGGGGGAGAATGAAGCTGAAGATTATGTGGTTGCCATCAAGTCCAAAGGGGGAGATTGTTGGCATTATGATTCAGGTGTTGTCCTTGATGGCAAACCCATTCAGGTGATAAATCAAGAAGGACGCAGGAAATATGTTCAGCAAGTGCGTCCCCGCAGGTATACCATACAGAACCCGCGTCCAGGGACGCAGGCCAGCCGTTCAGGAGGTGCGTCCGCCTAGTGCACACATTTCAAGGCAGAGAAAAGCACGTGGGGGTTTCTTGTGTGGTATCTAGCCGACAGTTTTGTGTTTCTATGGTGTCGGCTCGTGGTATTGTTCCATGTTTTGGGGAGAAGCTTGCCTATATAAAGCAGAGGAATTCATTTGGATTAGGCATCATCTTGGTTGAAGATCTTTTGGTGAGATCTAGTCCAGATCTATGAAGGCGAATCTTCTAATGGACTGTGATCTCTATGGCGCATGATCAGATCTGTGGATCTGAGTGTTTGGGTTGGTTCTGAAGTCCTCATATCTTTTATATCTGAAGGGACGCAGGTTCAGTGAAGGGAAAGTGCGCCGGGACGCAGTACAGTAAAGGCTCAGGTGCGTCTCTGAGGCAAAGGACGCGGCGCGACTGTGATATTGGGTGCGTCTCTGAGGCAAAGGACGCGGCGCGACTGTGTTATTGGGTGCGTCTCTGAAGAAAAAGACGCGGCGCGATAGTGTTTCTGGGTGCGCCGGTCGCAGCAAAGCATAGAGGAACAGTGCGTCGGCACGCAGAACAATGGAAGGTAGACTGCGTCCAGTCGCAGGTCACAGAAAGAAAATATGCGTCCCTGTCTTAAGATGATCTGTTGACTGTATATTTCTGTTCATAAGGTGTTCTGGGTTATTTCTGTAATTACTGATCTGATATCTGTAGTGGACTGTATCTGTTGTATACTTGTTGATCATTTGATTCTTCATGAAAAGAAGTAGGGGGTTGTAGCTCCCTTCCAGGAGAGACTGGAAAACGAGAGAGAGTTGTAGCTCTCTGCAGGTTGCAGCCTGCGTGCTGGTAAAGGACTGCACCAGTACAAAATCATTGTAAAAAGAATTTCTTGAAAGAAGATAGAGACATATTGCAGCAGGTGGTTTTCTCCCGCATTGGGTTTCCACCTTACATCTTGTGTTCTTTGGTGTGACTGTCTATTTTCTTTATTCATGCTCATTATTTATGGTACTGATATGCAAGAATAATTCAAAAGATCAAATAAGGAAGATTTGGTAAATTGCTTGATAATACTGATTCACCCCCCTCTCAGTATTATTTCCAACATCTTCCATGCCATACTTCTTCAAGATTTGCTTGAGGTACTTGGTTTGAGACAAGAAAATACCGCCTTCATTTTGTTGGATTTGCAATCCAAGAAAATATGTCAATTCTCCAAGTAATGACATTTCGAATTCTTTCTGCATCACCAAGGCAAAGCTTTGACTCATAGCTTCTTCATTGCTCCCAAAGATAATATCATCTACATACACAACAAGTATTAGCAATTTGTTATTTTCAATTTTTATATATAGATTGCTATCTGCTGATCCTTTTGAAAAACCTTGTTGATGAAGGTATTTGTCCAACCGATAGTACCAAGCCCTTGGAGCTTGTTTAAGCCCATAGAGAGCCTTTTTAAGTCTGCATACAAGATTTGGATCATTTCCAAGGATAAATCCATCTGGTTGCTCAATGTACACTTCTTCTTCTAAGTCTCCATTCAAAAAGGCTGACTTCACATCCATTTGAAATACTTTGAATTTTTGAAAGCTAGAGAGGGCTAGGAACATTATGATGGCCTCAAGTCTAGCAACAAGAGCAAAAGTTTCTTCAAAGTCTATTCCTTCCTATTGAGCATACCCTTTGCAGACAAGCCTGGCCTTGTTTCTAATAACTTCCCCATTTTCATTCAACTTGTTCTTGAAAATCCATTTTGTTCCTATGACATTCTTGTCTTTTGGTCTAGGAACCAACTCCCAAGTGTTGTTCTTTTCGATCTGCTCAATCTCTTCATCCATTGCCTTAACCCAACACTCATCTTTGCATGCTTCTTTACATTTTGCAGCTTAGTGGAAGAGAGCAATGCCAAATAGCTTGAAGCTTCTGCTATTGTTCTTCTTGTTTGTATACCTGCCTCTTTCTGCCCCAAAATTTGAGATTCTGGATGATTCTTTTGAATATATCTAGATGGAGTCTTCTCTTCTATCCTTATCTGTTCCTCTGGTGCCTCTTGGGGTTCTTCTTCATCATCTGCCTAATTTGGAGAGTAGTCTTCATCCTCATCGATATTTTCATGATTTACTTGCCTGGGGATGTATCCTTTTTCATCAACCACTACATCAATACTGTCAACAATTCTTCCAAGTCTTTTATTGTAACACTTATATGCTTTGCTGAAAGGAGAATAACCAAGAAGAATGCCTTCATCTGCTCTAGGTTCAAGTTTGCCAAGCTGCTCATCAGTATTCTTAATATAGCATTTGCTCCCAAAAATTTTGAAATGCTTTACCGAAGGAGTCTCACCATACCAGAGCTCATGAGGAGTTTGAGTGCTGTTCACTCGGACATTTGTTTTGTTAAGAATAACAACCGCAGCATATGCAGCTTCACCCCAGAAAGTTGCGGGAGTTCCAGACTCATCAAGCATAGCACGAGCCATTTGTTGGACTGTTCTGTTCATTCTTTCCACCACTCCATTTTGCTGAGAAGTCCTAGCTGTAGAGAATTCCCTTCTTATTCCATGTTCTTCACAGAAATTGAAAAATTCATTTGAGGTAAACTCCCCACCTCTGTCGGACCTGAGGCACTTGATTTTGTAACCTGGTTCATTTTCAACCAAGGCTTTGAAGGATTTGAATTTTTCGAATGCTTCGTCTTTGTGCTTCATAAGTCCTAACCAAACAAACCTGGAGAAATCGTCAATGAATAATATCAAGTATTCTTCTCCTCGAGGTGTCCTTTTCCTAAATGGATCACATACATCTGTATGGACTAGCTCAAGAGGCATGCTAGCTGATCCTTCCTTCTCTGGGAAGTTAGTTCTGATTTGCTTTCCAAACTGACATGATTTGCATATGGTGTTGTCTGGAATATTGATATCTGGAAGACCACGAACTGCCTGATATTTGCATGCTTTCCTTATTTGTGAAAAGCTTAGATGCCCCAACCTCCGGTGCCATAACCAGTGTTCATCATCCTTGCTCAAATAGCATTGTTGTTGTCCTTCTTCAAATATGTATAGATTATTTGGAGTTCTTCTACCTTTGATTACCGTTTCACCTGTATTAAGATCACGAACACGACATCCATTTGATCTAAATATTACCTTGGTTCCTTGATCACACATCTGGCTGACACTCAGAAGATTGTGCTTCAATCCATCAACATACAAAACATTTCCAGCTTTGACCTTTTCCTTTAACTGAGCAGTGCCTTTTCCTTTTATAGCTGCAGGAGTATCATTTCCAAAAGAAACTTTCTTTCCCTTTTCAAAAGCAGAATATGATTCAAGCTTTTCTTTATCACCTGTCATATGCTTAGAACATCCACTGTCGATGTACCATAGATTTTCCTATCCCTCTGCATAAAATGCTATCCCACATCTTTCTGTTTGTGGTTCCTTTACTCTCCATGTTCTGGTGCTTGAGGCTTGTTCCTTTGTCTGCTGAAACCTGCTCCTGCATTCAGAATCTTCATGACCAAAGTTATTGCAAATAGACATTCAACTTCATTTTCAAGAGCCGAAAAGTTGTTATAGGTCCTTTTTGTAATCCCGGTCATACTTCTTTGCTTTTGAGCTTCTCTAGTCATGATTGTTTTATATGCAACACATTGAGCTGCTTTGTGACCAAAGTTATGGCAAGAGAAACATTGTCCATTGAAGAAACTTCTGCGATTATCAAATCTACCGGCCAAATGATTGTAATTTCTATTGTCATCCATTCTTGAAGCAAATTGAAAATATTTTACCCGTGGCTGGTTGTAGCTTTTGTTCCTTAAGACGGATTGCCCCTGGTTTACCTGATAGTCCTTGTTTGTTCTTGATATAATTCGTCCCTGCTTTACCTGGTGATCTCCATTGTGCTTTTGCTCATTCCTTCTTGCTGCATCAAGAGAATTCTTTGAGGTGGATGCTTGAGATGTTTCTCCATTATACCCTAGACCTGTCTTGTTTAGTGGAGAGCGTTGTATATTGATGATCTCTTCCAGAGTTTCAGATCCTTTGACAAACTTAAGATTAATAGCCTTTGTTTTCTCAATTTCTTTTCTAAGGCCAACAATTTCACATTCTAACTTTTCAAGAAATTTTTCTTTTTCATCAATTTGAAATTGTAGAGTATCAATGATCACATTCTTTTCTTCTATAGATGTTTTGAGTCTAGAAATCTCTTCATAAAAGCTATCCACATCTATAGCATCCATGTAATCATCATCTTCAAATGCCATTAAAAGTTTATAGTCATTACCTCGTTCATCTTCATCACTATTTGATAGACCATCACTGTCTTCATGAGTGTAGTAGCTTTTCTTATTCTGTTTCTTGTTCCATCTAGCAGGTTCCTTTCCTTTGTCAATCTTATGCTTATGAGGACATTTTGCAGCATAATGAACTACTCTTCCACAAGCAAAACATTTAAAAGGTAATTTACCTCTGAACCTTCCAGTACCCCGTTGAAGATTTCTGACAAAATTTGATTCTTCTTCTTCTTCTGGCACGTGACTTGCTTCATAGTAGTCTCCTTTGCCTGAAGCCTTGAAAGCAGCTTCTCTCCTGTCTGATGGACCTCCTTTTCTCATTTCATAAGCAGTTAGAATTCCGTGTAGCTGAGACATAGTAAGAGTTCGTAGATTTTCCTTTTCTTCTATTGCAGACACTTTAGATTCAAACTTGGGGGACAATGATCTTAGAACTTTTTCAACCACAATAGCCTCTTTTATTTCTTCACCCAAGTTTTTCATGCAATTAACAATCTCGTCTACCCGAAGGGAATAGTTAGCCACACTTTCATCATTATACATTCTGAGATTCTCATACTGAATCCTGAGGGTTTGAAGTTTAGCACGCTTTACCTGTTCATCTCCTTCATAGCTCAAGACAATCTTGTCCCATATTTCTTTTGCGGATTTATATTGCATAACCTTCACGAATTCTGTTTGAGATAAGCATCCCAACAGAGTATTGACTGCTTTAGCATTTGTTTCATATTTCTTCTTCTCGGCCGGATCTGTAGGAGTAGCTGAAGGAAAAGTGTAGCCTGTATCTATGATATCCCAAAATTCTATACCAAGAGATTGAAGATAGGCAGTAACTCTTACCTTCCAATAATTGAAGTTTGTCCCATCAAAAATTGGTGGCCTGATTGACGCTTCCCTCTCGTAGTTGCTCATGATGAATGATCTTCCTTCAAGCGATCAAGCTATTTCAGAAGGACCTGCTCTGATACCAATTGTTGGAAATAATACTGAGAGGGGGGGGTGAATCAATATTATCAAGCCAAATATTTCCTTTTTAAATTCCAGAAGATATACGCTACTTCAGTTAATAAAAACTGCGTATATACGCAACTACAGATAAAGAAACCCGCGTATATCAAGCAGACTTATAATTTGAATTATCTTTCAGAGGTCAGTTATTAATCTGTGATTCAGATGCACATAAACAGTATCAGAAATAGTGAAACAGAGCAGAAGACAGTCACACACAAGAACACAAGATATAAGGAGGAAACCCAATGTGGGTGAAAACCCCCTGCTGCAATTCGTCTCTATCTTCTTTTTAATTAGAAACTTCTCTTACAATGTCTTATACTGGAGCAGACTTTACCAGTACACAGGTTGCAACCTACAGAGAGCTATAGCTCTCTCTCGTTTTCTATCTTTCCTGGAAGGGAGCTCCAACCCCCTTAGTTCTTGTACTAGCTTGAGATACTAGTACGCAGGCTCCTACCTGCAGAAGGCTGCAACCTTCTCTTTGCTTTCAGGGACCTCGTTTCATTAATTTTCATACTGGATCCACAAGTAACATCAATCAAACATCAAGAATTTCTGCATAACCCAAACTCCTTTTCACCAATCAAAAGTTGAAACAAATAAGCACTTCTCTGACCACTGAAACCAGAACACAGTAACTGTAATCAACACCAATTCTAAACCCAGAGCACTGCAACAATAAAACAGAAGTAGCTAGAACATAAATCAAGATATATACGCTACTTCACTGTTCATCAACCTGTGAGTATACGCTTCTGTATCACAACAAACCTGCGTATACGCGTATTTCATTCACAGAAAACGCGTGTATACGCACCTTCAATTCACTGAACCTGCGTACAGATCTATAAAGGATAATTTATTCTTTTCAGACATTAGTTAGCCCAAATTTATAGATCAAGAGTGTGCCACATATAACAGATCAAAATCATACAGAGATACCAATGTTCAAGCCTTGAGATTTAGATCCATCAATAGTCCTTATCCTTCTTGCCCTCAGGTTCCTCCTTTATTCAGATCTAGATCTGCACCATAACCCAATCATCAGTATTCCAGATCTATCACAATATCAGATATTCAATAATTCCAATGATTCCTTGCCACATGATCTCCTTCCTCTTTTATAGTTTTAGGCCTTCCTCAATACCACGGTCCAAAACCATAATAAACCAATACCAAGGGCCAAAAAAAAACTGGGGTCAACTCTTCTGACGAGACACCATGGTCCACAACCATAGGTTCAAATTCCAAGGACTAACAACCACGGACCAAAAATAAGTTTCCCATCATGTACGCGCTTTTATGTGCATAAAATTGCGTGTATATGCATACGCGACTTCGGAACGTATAAAATGCGTGTATACACGTCTTCAGCAAGGTGTACCTGCGTATACAAGATTTCCTTCAATCTGAGCACCTGAACTAAGATCTGTCACCAAAGTGAGTTGCCATCAAGGACAACACCTGTACCATCTGTCACCAAAGTGAGTTGCCATCAAGGACAACACCTGTACCATAGCGCCATACCTGTGCCAAATTGCCAACAGTAAGCCCGCTTGCCATGCCTTGTGCTGCATTTTTTTCTTTTTTGTGTTTTCAGTTGTGGGAGTACTGTTTACTTGATTTCTTTGAACGCTTGCTATCGTTTACATGTATACTAGCTTTTCCTAGCTCTGTTTCAATTTTCGTTGCTATCTCACAGTTGTTGCATGCATGAAACTGTTTTGCACGGATGTTCGCGTAACCGGCGAACTACCTCACCCACATGCATGTTGATCTTTTTTTTGAATCTTTCATTCATGTTTTGCATGCACCGGCAATCACTTCTACTATCACTTAGTGTTGCCATGCATTTAATGTCTTAGTTTCTTTCAGTTGCCTGTCAGCGAATTGGGCCAACCTTGGCCCGGACTCTACCTTCACCAAGTTTACATTGCACAATTTGGGGAAGGAAGGCTCACGATCCTCCCCAGATTTTTGAATTCTTGCCAAGCACCAGCCTCCACGACTGATTTTCACATTTCCGAAGGACAGTGGCTACCTGGCCCAAGAAATTGCGCAAATCTATCCCTAGGCCAACAGTCCTTCCCAACTGGAATTGAGGATTGCACAATCCCAACAGTGAGAAGCCAGACTACTATGCATTACGTAGTTTCAGCAGTCATATAGTCTCCCAATAGCCCAGACTGTACATTGAGCAGTCTTGGCAGTCGTTCTCCTGACTCCCGGTCGAAATTGTGCAACCTTCATAATCATTTACCCAGGTATGTTGCAAGTGAGTTCTCATGTTCATTTTGGTTTTCGATTGATAGATTGCTTGCTATGAGTGTTTCCATGTCCCTAGGTATCACAGGTGTTCATCTGCCTCTCAACAGTACAGGTACAATGGTTTCCAAGAGAGCAGAGACGAAGACACCATTCAGAGCACGCTTGGGGATGCAGTCGATCAAGTCTCTATGAGCTTTCCTACTCACGAAGACATCAAGTTGTTCGTAGACAAGGACATCAATCAGCAGCATCACAACAAGAAGCATCATGAACAACAGCTAAAGGCAGCATACCAAATGCAATGAATGCATTGAACATAACAGATGCAGCGGATGTAAGAGGAAGGTTGTCGATAACACAGAGGCAGAACAAAGTTACAATATCAACCAAATCCACTGATAATGAAGGCAAATTTGGAGACTCAGGCTATGAGGTGATGGTGTGACATGAAGATCATGCGAAGGAAGAATATGGAACAAAGAAGGAGTTGCATATGCTGAAGCAACAACTTAGGAATAACATGAAGTTGCACAAACAGATGAATGAGTTACAACAGGAGTAGGAATAGCAGTGGGTAAAACATGCTCTCATGGATGAAACTGCACCCGTAGAAACTAAGGATCCATCCCAATAGCTAACACAGAGCAGATATGGTGAGTAGTGTTGGTGAACGCATGCAAGGGATTCAGCAACATGCATGTCATTATGCACATGCATGCAATCCAACCCATTCAACACACTGGCCACAGAAACTATGCATTAGTGTGTTGTCGGTTTAGCTGCACCCAAGAAGACCATGCACATTTTAGCAGATGAGTTGTATGAAGGGGCCGAACCAATTCACCAGTTGCAATAGAGAAAGAGTTCGCTTCAGCAAGATGTCACCATGAGGTGGATGCACACCATCACGGAGGAACAAGCTTGGCATCAGCTCACCACCTTCACCATAACAAGCGTGTCAAAGAGTTGGTCCCATCACAGTAGACTGAGTGTCAGTGATGTCTTGCAAGGCTTGCTCAAGCCATGTGGTCTCACATGAGTACATGTGCATTGTAATGTAGAGTCATGTCAAGTGTAAGTCAAGTGTCAATGGTTGGATGTAATAGTCATAGAGTAGGTGAAGAGTCATGAGGGTAGTTGAACTGTCACAAAGGGGAATGTCAAGGGTCACCCCACCCTTTCCTATAAATAGTCCTCCATAACTCATTGTAAGGGCTTTTGGTTAGCCAAGCGTCTACTATGACTATCTTGAAGAACGTTTGGACAGTATTGTAACGTGCCTTGGCTTCTCCACTACACGGAGCTAGTACATCTCTTTGGAGTAGGCAGATGTGGCTGTAACGTTCCACTATTAGGGCTAGCAAGGTTTACATGGATGTATTATATGATTGTGACTTACACTTCTTTATATAATAAGAGCCAACAAATTTTCATGTATATGTTGTTATTGTAGTTGGACTACTCCCGTTTCTTTAATGATATGTGTTTTTTAACTTGTGTACTTGTGTATGAACTGATTCACATGTAGTTATATGAATCTTGTTGTTAATGTGTTGCATATGTTGTTAATGTTGTCACCGTCCATGTCAACTTCTCTGTCGAACATCAAATAGACCTTTCACTTGAACCTTTCTATAACAACCAGCACACTCATCTCAGACTAATCTGTGAGTGTTGTAATAATAATAATAATAATAATTAGTAAATAATAATTAATGAATAATTTAATAAACAAATAAATTAACTTTTTATACTAACCTGGTATTTATTTATATAATTTTATTAATCCTAACCTTTTCTTATCAATCGAATATTATTATTTTAATTAATATATATATATATATAGATATATATATATATATATATATATATATATATATATATATATATATATATATATATATATATATATATATATATATATATATAAGTAATAATTTAAGGAAATAAATGAATTTTTAAAAAATTAACCATTAATTTATTTTATTTATCTTTACCTAATTTAACTTGGTTCCATAAATATAATAATAAATAACAATAATATTATTAAATTAATAAATGAAAATTTGACCTGGGTCCTAGAGTCAAAAATTAGCCGTTAATCTTTTGTAGCCGTTGGAGTCTCTGCTTAGACTATTTAACATGCTAGACTGGATCTGTTTCTTCAACTTGTCTTGACGATGAACCACACTAGTTGGTTCGAAACGCGTCGACAAATGGTTTCTCATGTGATTTTCGCCGAAAAATCTCTCGCAAACTTGTTATGGATCACAGAAGCCTTAGCTCTACGAGTGTTGTACTTGTTATCTTTCCTTATATGGTGACTGTCGTATCTGAGTGGACTGATCCACCAGAAGCTGTGCATGTCCTTTGTGTTGTGTGTTCCTAGCCGAGTTGGGACTAATCCCTTTCAACCTAGAACTCACCTTCACCTCCTTCCCCCTTAGAAGTGTTGGAACCTCTCATACACCTTCCTTGACTTACTACATCAGTCACACACTTGTTTCCAAAGTTATTCTACTTGTCTCTGTGCGAAACCGCAGTCAAGGCATTACCTTACGACCCACTACTGGGACTCCTACACCAAATGGTCTAAGGTCTAATTGGGACTTCTTACTAGGGAGATCCCCTTGACATGTTGGCAGGTCCAGCACTGTCAACATTAAGGTAGATTGCTTGTCAAAGGACTAACACCAGGCTCTACTTGTATTCCTTGTATCAGTGTGATTGTAATGGGCCATGATATCTAGTATGGGAGATCTAGCCTATTTTATTATAGTTTGTAAAGAAAACGAAGAAGGGTTTGAAAAATTTAAAAATTGTGATGTGCACTAGTTGATTCTCTGATGTGTGCAGACTTCATTGTGTAAGGTAGATGTGTTGTGGCACTTGAGTTTGTTTGCATCGAATATTCGAGGAGAAAATCTAGATTCTCATGTGTCATGGAAATTCAACATATGCCTTGTTCACCTAAGAACTACCTCTAAGTCATATTAGGCTACCCATTTCCAACCTAAAATCATCCCACTTAACGAGTTACCATGACAAGGCTCATCACATCCCACCATGGTCGTAAAAAAATTAAGCAACATAGTTTACATCTTGACATGCCATAACATCTGGCATGTCTTAGAATTACTTGACACTATGTGGCATGCATTAGAATCCCCTACATTCCTTGGCATTATTTGACACTCCCTAGAACACCCTATCACTTCCTGACATGCCTTGGTAGTTTATCATACCTTCACAATGTTTAGAATATAACCTTCTCACTCCCCACTTAACACACCTAGAACTCATTTACACTCCCTGTCACACACTCTTATTCATTCATTTCCATGCATTTTGACCTAGTGCTTCCTTGTGTTTCCCTTACACTCCCTAACACTCCCTAGCACACATTGCAACACCCTAGCACCTGGCACATCTTGGCATGTCGCCCAAACACTCTAACATTCCTTGGCACTACCTAGCATACCTTGTCACTCTCTCCTTAGCATACCTAGAGCTCACTAACACTCCAGTTCACAAACTCATATTCATTCATTTCCATGCATTTTGACCTAGTGCTCCCTCGTGTTTCCCTAACATTCCTTAATAATACTTCACATGCATTGGTACACCCTAGCACCTAGGACATCTTGCCATGTATCCCTAGCCTCTCGCATGCCTTAATACTACCTAGCATACCTTGTCACTTCCTCCTTAGCACACCTGGAAATCAGTGACACTTCCAACCACAAAATCTTATTTGTTCATTTCCATGGACTTTGATTTAGTTCTCCCTTTTTTTTCCCTAGCACTCCCAGCTAACACTTCCTTGCACACATTGACACATATTGGCCACATGTCGTCCTAGCACTCTAGAATTCCTAACACTGCCAAACATGCCTTGTCACTCCTCATTAGCACACTTGTAACTCTCTCTGACTCCCTATCACACACTATTATTCATTCATTTCCATGCATTATGACCTATTTCTCCCTTGTGTTTCGCTAGCACTCCCTAACGCTCCTTGGCAGACATTGGCACACTCTGGCACTTGGCACATCTTGGCATGCTTTCCTAATAGTCTATCATTCTCTGACACTACCTAGCATACCTTGTCACTCCCTCCTTAGCACACCTAGAACTTTCTAACACTCCCTATCACACATTTTTATTCATTAATTTCCATGCAATTGAAACTAGTCCTCCCTTGTGTTTCGTTGGCACTTCCTAGCATTCATTGGCACCAAAGCCTAGCACCTAGCACATCTTGGCATGCCTTAGAAGTTGGCATGTCTTGGAATGCCTAACATGCCTTAGAAATTTCTAGCATGTGTTAGTACTTCCTGGAATTCCCTACACACCTTAGCACTCCCTAATTATCATTCCCTCATAAATAGCCTTACATTTTTGTGACTTGGGAACCCAACCAAGTCATTGAAATAATAGTATTGTGCCTAGCACAAAATCTCCCTTTGTCTGAAAGATATTTTTCCATCCCCTTATCGCAATTGTAGGATTTCCACCTACAAGTCCTATTCTAAAATTCTCCTAACACATTTTTTCATTGAGACACCTAGAATTCACTAACACTCCCTGCAAGACACTCTTATTCATTCGTTTCCATGCACTTTGTCCTAGTTCTCCCTTGTGATGCCCTGACACTTACCAACATTTGTCACATGCATTGACATTGTCGGGAATGTGTTAGCACAGATTTTCATTCCTTGGCACTCCTTAGAGATCATTGCCTCATAACAACCCTTATTGTTTTTTAGCTTTGGGAACCCAACCAAGTGTTGCCTCGACTAAGAAAACTTGACCAAGTTATAGTTACTATAAGTAGACTATGCCTTATTCAACTAAGAATGGCCTATAACTCATCTTAGGCTACTCATGTCCAATCTTAACTCGTCCCACTTAAAAATTTACCAAGTCAAGTCTCATGTCCAACCATGGCCATAAAACAACTAAGAAACATAGTTTACATCTTGACATGCCATAGCACCTGGCATGTATAACAATCCTTGGGCACTATGTGGTGGATATTAGCATCCTATGCATTCCTTGGCATGCTCTAACTCTCCCTAGAACTCCCTAGCACTCCCTGACATGCCCTAGAACTCTAGCATGCCTTCTCACTACCTAGAATATAATTTTTTCACTCCCTTTTTATCACACTTGGAACTCGTTGGAACTCCCTATGACACACTCTTATTCATTCATTTCCATGAATTTTGAACCCAACCAAGGCATTGGAAAACTAGTGATGTGCCCAACCCAAATTATCCCTTTGTTTGAAACTGCATTTTCTAGCCCCTTATAGCAACCACAGAATTGCATCCTGCAAGTCCTATTATTAACATCTCCTAGCACACTTCATTCTTGTGACACCTAGAATTTGCTAACACTCTTTGGCACACACTCTTATTCATTCATTTACATGAATTTTGACCTAGTTCTCCCTTGTGATGCCCTAACTCTCACTTACACTCCTCAATGTGGATTGACATTGTCTAGCATGTGTTAGCATGCATTTTCATTCCTTGGCATGCTTTGGCACTCCTAAGCTATAATTCCCTCACAACTACCCTTACGTTTTTTGGGACTTGGGAACCCAACCAAGTCCTTCCTTGACTACAACAACTTTACCAAGTTACAATTAGTATAACTAGACTATGCCTTATTCAACTAAGAACTAACTATAGCTCATCTTAGGCTACTTATGTCCAATTTCAACTTATCCCACATAACAAGTTACAAGTTACCAAATCAAGTCTCACATCAAAATATGGGCATAAAAAAACTAAATGACATAGTTTACATCTTCACATGTCATAGCACCTGGTATGGATAACAATGCCTTGGAACTATGTGGCATGTGTTAACACCCCTTGCATTCCTTGGCATTCTTTAGCACTCCATAACACACCCTATTACTCCCTGACATGCCTTGGCACTACCTAGCATATAACCTTTTCACTCCCTCCTTAGCACACCTTAAACTCACTGACACTCCCTATCACACATTATTTTCTATTCATTTCCATGCATTTTGAACTATTTCTCCCTTGTGATTCCATAACACTTCCTAACAATCCCTGGCACACATTGGCACACTCTGAAACCTAGCACATCTTGGCATGCCACCCTGGGACTTTCGCATTCCTTTGCACTACTTAGCATACCTTGTCGCTCCCTCCTTAACACACCTAGAACTCATTGACACTCACTGTCACACGCTCATAATCATTCATTTCCATGCATTTGAAACTAGTGCTCCCTTGTGTTTCCCTCGCATTCCCTAACACTCCTTAGAATGCATTTGCACACGCTAGCACCTAGAACATTTTTGAGTCCCATTTTTCTCATTGTTTAATAGCCTCCTAAGACCTTGTTTCCTCGTTTTTGAACTCTTTTTTACTCCTAAATACTCTTATTTCACCTATATTACCTAAGTTTTGACCAAAAGGGTGTTTTGTGCTCACAGTATGCAAATCATCTTAAAAATTATTATTTTACATTGTTCTTAAATATTTCTTGAAGTTAATCATTTCCTAATAAAATTATCAAGTTTGACTAATCTAAATATTATGAAAATTAGTCATGATTTGAAGCAGCTCTGCGATTTCATGTAAACATTCATGGTCACCAATTTCCTGCAGACACTCCATGATTTCCTGTAGATGCAGATTTCCTGTAACTGTCCATATTTCCTGCAGCATAAGTGGTGGTTGGATATGTTCCACTTAGTTACAAGAAGAACGGGAACATGGGTTTTATGAGGAAATCCACCTACATGGAAGTTGTTCTATTGGCTACCTTGAATTCATCACTAAAATCACCCAGATCTTAAGTCCTCATCTCGATGGTGTATTGTGAAAAGCCTCCAGTAATGTAATGAAACTAGTTTGATCCATGCTTTCAGTCATGGATCAAACTCAACAAAGCTATTTTTTCATTATTTTTAGTCATTGATAGAAAGTAGTTACAACATAGAAGTTTTCCTAATTCAGGGAAACATATGCCATTCAACTTGTATAAATTTCATTATGTTTCATTTGCAAGGGGGTTGGTTGGTTTTCCTAATACATTCAAATTAATAGAAATTTTTATGTTCTATTGATCTCCTTTTGTAAACTCGTTTAATAGTAGAGGGGTTGTGAGTAAGGGAGGGCCCCCTTTTCTCACAACTCCATTGGTTACAATATTTGTATTTCTTTTGATTATTTTTATGCATCAATAATTTATTGCACAACTAGTGTCTCTTTTCTAAATTTTAGTAGCATAGAAATGGTTCAATGAACAAGTTTATTTGATAAATGTGTTTGGAATCATTTAATTAGTTTTTAGCTTCTTGATTTTTACGACTCTCTATTTTGTCTTTTATCTTTTCTGATTAACATCAGCAATATCAAGAGTTGTTGAGGGATGATTGGATCCACTCAATAGCCTTTGTTTCCAAGTGTTGATGCATAAAAGACACATTAGAGATGTGTGTATGAATGGTTTAATTAGAAAATATTTAAGGTATTAGCCTAGATATATTTTTTGCAACATCTCATAAGCTTACATACACTTGGTCGATAATTCATGTTGTCAAATTATAATTCTATAATTTGCTCAAACATTTTGGTGTTGTTACGAGGGAGGTGCTAAGGGATGATATTGAAAGTGTTCTAATATGATCTCTTTTTTTTTAAGTTTTTTAGGACTGAGGGAGTCAAAGTGGTAATATGTGGGGTAAGGCATATGCACTTGAAAAGATCAGAATTCGCTAAAGCCACATCCTGATTTTTTGGTAAGTAGAAGTTTTGAAATTTTTTTTTAGGGGCCAACATATATTTTCAAGAAATTTTGGTGGTGGTGTGAACACCACTTCGTTCACTAACAAAATGGTAGGGAAAAAGAAGTTTGCAAAGAACAAGGGGGAATCTGAACCAAGGACTGATAGTTCTGGATAGGGATTGACAACTAATCCTAAGCAGATCAATACCCCCACAATGGAGAAGAATCCTTCTGACAGAGAATCCTTTGTTGTTGCTCATCAAGAATCTCCTCTTACTAGGAGGACATCATCTTTTCTTAGTGGTTAGCCTGAAGAAGAATTCCTCTTCAATCCTATTTAAGAACTAGAGTTCCAGGCAGCTGACTCTAAAGGATCTGTAGTTTACTAGGGCCCCACTCCTTTTTGGTTTAATATGGCTCATTTAGAGGGTATTGGTACTAAAAATGGGGACTATCATGAGAAGGAAGGGGAACCATTTACATTCGAATTTCCTATCAAATATTCTATTGGGACCAGTCAGATGAAAAACATTCCTCCCTCTTCTTTGTCTAATTTTTGTGGTACCTCTAGTGAAGATCTCGATGATTTCTTATTCGAGTTTGATGTATTATGCAGGAGCTATGATTACTCTTCAAATGCTCAAAAGTTAAAGTTGTTTCCTACCACATTAAAGGATGCAACTCTCAGATGGTTCATGGGACTAACTGTGAATTCCATTTCAACATGGGATGACATGAAGAAGGTGTTCTTGAAAAAGTACCAGGATTATTGTAAGACCAGGGACATCAGAGAAGAAATATTTGGCATGACCAAGAAGGAGGAAGAAAGTATGGAAGACTTCCTAGAAAGATTGCAGTATAATTTTCAATGATCCAAGATGGACCCGCTGAACAAGGAAACCCTGAGGACAATCTTACTAAGATCCATAAGACCAGAATCTCTCGAGGTTTTGAACTTGATGGGTGCAGCAAGGTCTTAGGAGGATATCAATAATTGAGCAAAATGGTACTCAACATCTCCCCCACACCTAGCTTCTTACATGTCCCTTATGCAAGCAAAAATCTTGCATCCTCAGGGAAAAAAAATTAGTCCTTGCCTTGTACTGCAACTACTGCAGCTAAGTGGTCTAATTGGGTTCTACTGGAATCTTCCCTAATGATACTTTGATACTCCTCATTCTTTTTCTATAGGTGATCAATATGGGCATGTTTTGTCTTGATAATCTGAACTGCCTTATGATGTCACTCATCATACTCCTTCTGCATGCGTAGGCTATTTTCCCTCAAGGTTTCATTCTCCTTTTAAAGGACCCGCTTAGAAAAAGTAAGTTCAGTAATGGTTTCCTCCAATTCCTTCCGTGGTTGTTTCTTCTTAGAAGTCCCCTCTCTATCATTTTGTTCTTGAGAGGACTAGGGAAAACTTGGTTTCTCTTTTCCCTGGAAATCTCCAATTGTTTTCTCTCCACTTTCCTACAGCTGTGAATTTTGAAAAGACGTGGCCTCCACAACAACTTGGCAGGGGAATTTTCCTTATCCTGCTACAATAAAGTAACCCCATCAAAAAATGTATCCACCACAACCCATGGCACAACAAATGGGTCAGCCACAATAGCAGCAACTTCAATTGCCTACCCCACCAAATCAACCACGACCCACACAACTTCCTGCCCAACTAGAACACAATCCAAACAATAAAGCCATCCAATCGACACACAATATTGGAGTGGCCACCTATCCTACTTTTCCTACTTATTGTATTACACCAAAACCTTTGAAGGAAATTTTTGTTCTTGTGCTGCAGGATTTTCCTGTGTCGCTGTAGCAAATCAAACTCTGATAAGGAAAAATGTTGACTCAACCCAGAAAAATTGAAGAGATTATAGAGGAAGACACTCTCGATACACTTGAAGTAGAAACCACACCAGAACCATCCGAACAAATCATTCTTAAGTCACAAGAACCTTCCTTGTCTCATACTGTCCAGGCTCCTTTTCCAGAGAGGTTTGAGATAAAAATAAAACAACCTGTTTGATATTGTGTCTGAACTGAGAAATGTATGCATTAAGATCCCATTACTGTAAGAAATTAATGATATCACTATTTATGCGAAAACAGTCAGGGAGCTATGTACTAAGAAACCAAGGAGACAGAAGAAGGAACCTTCTACAATTCAAGTAGGTGGAAAACTTCCAAGCCTTATGTCCACCGTATTCTCTACTGAGAAATATGCATACCCTGGGATCCCTGTGGTTACCACCTTTATCAATGGGTATCCAATAAGAAACACTCTAATCGATTTAGGTGCAACCATAAATGTGATGACCATGGAGACATTGTCTCACATAGGGTCCTTTGACTTACTTCCTACTCCTACCATGTTAGAATTGGTAGATAGGTCTAAGGTAAATCCAGAGGGTATATTAGAAGACATTCTCATTTCAGTAGATTCCTAGGAATAACATGCAGATTTCTATGTTATTCAACCTAAGACCAACTTGAGAAGGCATCCTTTGATCTTGGGGAGACTTTGGTTGGCTACAGCTGATGCCTACATAGGGTGTAGGTCTAGAAACATGACCATCGCTCATGGGGATGAAACTAAACACATCAACCTATATCCCCCTGCCAAACCTCTCCTAAAGTTGGAAAATACCTATTGGGATGATGAAGAACATGATTCAGAAGTTATTCACTAAGTATTGACAATAGCCCAAGCCATGAGCCTTAAGGAAAATTCAGAGGAAATCTAGTAAATTGTCATATTTGTAATCTTGATTTTTCACAACATTTAGAGGGTCAGTTTAACCCTAATCTAGATATCATTACTAACCTGTAGAACTCTTATAAATATGATACAACAACTGAACTAGATTCAACCCTCTTATTTATATTTCCTGCATATTCAATGACTGAATGTGGAGGTAAGGTAATTGAATTTCTTCTGTAAAAACCTTAAATATCAATTCAACCTTGACTCATGAACATGAGGAGCAATTAATTCAAACATGAAATACTTTTCGGATACATTTTCCTGGGAATACACAGAAATGAGGGGTATTCACCTAGATACATGAATTCATCATATCTACATTTAGGGAAATGCCAAACCTGTGAGACAACCGCAAAGGAGTATGAACCCCGCTTTGAGAGAAATTGTAAAAAATGAGTTACAGAAATTGTTAAATGTAGGGTTCATTTATCCTATTTTAGACAGCGAGTGGGTATCCCCACTGGTTATCATCCCTAAGAAGAATGGTAAATGGAGAGTGTGTGTGGATTATATGGAACTAAACAAGGCTACATTAAAATATCACTTTCCTTTGCCTTTTATAGACCAAGTTCTGGACACTCTAGTAGGGAAGAGGTATTTTTCTTTCCTAGATGGGTTCAGTGGGTACAACCAAATTAGGATAGCTCCAGAGGACTAGGAGAAGACAACATTCACATGTCCCTAGGGAACCTATGCATATAAGGTACTACCATTTGGTTTATGCAACGCACCAACCACATTTCAAAGGGAGATACTTGGTATTTTCTCTAATATTTTGCATGATTGCGTAGAGGTTTACATGGATGATTTTATAGTAATGGGTGATACTTTTGAAAAATCTCTACATAATCTTAGGAGAGTTTTGTAGAGATGTAGAGAAACTAATCTTTCATTGAGTAATAAAAAATGTTTCATGATTATGACTGAAGGTATTGTTTTGGGTCATCATGTTTATGTTGCAGGAATTAAAGTTGATCCGGCTAAGATTGAAGTAATTGAAAAGTTGTCCCCACCAACTAGTCAAAAGGGAGTTCGAAGTTTCCTTGGACATGCACGTTACTACAGAAGTTTTGTTGAAAATTTTACAAAGATAGCCTCACCTTTGTTTAAATTATTGACCAAAGAATCAAAGTTTCATTGGACTGATGAGTGTCCAACTGAATTCGATACACTCAAGGAAAATCTTTCTTCAGCACTTGCCTTGAGAGGTCCAGATTGGAAATTTCCCTTTCATATTTCCATTGATGCCTTTGATTTAGCTATAGGAGCAGTATTGGGCCAAAAGGAAAATCTCGTAACCCATGTTATTTATTTTGTTAGTAAAAATTTAACTCCTCTAGAACTAAATTACATTGTAACAGAGAAAGAATTCCTTGCTTTAATTTATGCTATTAATAAGTTTAGACATTACATCAGATTTTATGAAGTTTTTGTACATATTGTTCATTCTTCTATTCGATATCTCATGGAAAAACCAGTCACTAATGTCAGGATTACTAAGTGGCTTTTGCTGCTACAGGAATTTGATGTCATGGTATTGGACAGGCTTGGAAAGGAAGATCAGGTAGCTGATTTACTATCTAGGTTCAACCATGCAGGTGAGGATGTTCCTATTAATGATAAATTTTCTTATGAAAATTCGTTTTCTATCTCTATTAAAACACCTTGGTTTGAGATATGGCCAACTAACTTGATGCAGGAAAGTTACCCCCCTACTTTTCATCTAGTAAGAAGAAAAGAATTATTAGGAAAAGTGCTAATTACTCTTGGGTAAAAGGAGACCTCTTTTTCACCAGACCTGATTTGATTATTTGCAGGTGTGTCAGGGAGGATGAGATGTATGATATCTTGAGAGCTTGTCACGATGAACCATGTGGAGGACATTTTGTAGATAAGCGGACAACCTATAAGATCCTCTGCTCCATGCACTATTGGTCGAGTCTTTTTAGAGATGCAAAGGAGTATGTGCGTAAATGTGATAGCTTCCAGAGAATAGGGTGACCTGTCCAATCAGATGAAACGCCTTTGTAACCACAAGTTCTCATAGAACCATTCGAGAGGTGGAATCTTGATTTTGTAGGTCCCATCAATCCTATGTCCAAAGGTAAGAGGTATATTTTGGTTTGTACTGATTATGTGACGAAGTGGGTGGAAGCAAGAGAACTACTTAGAGCAACAGAGAAAGCAATGGTAGAATTTATGTTTTCTGATGTTTTTATAAGATTTAGGGTACCCTGGGAAATTGTTATTGATCAGGGTACTCAGTTTGTGTAAAATATTATGCAGGGAATTATACAAAAATATCAGATTACTCATCAGAAGTCCACCCCTTACCATCCACATGCCAATGGGTAGGCGGAATCAAGAAGTAAGATGTTGGACACAATCCTCACAAAGATGGTGCAATTACATAAGAAGGACTGGGTTGATCAACTTCCTGAGGCATTATGGGCCTATTGGATCACATAGAGGAATATCATTGGCTTCTCTCCCAATGAATTAGTGTATGTAAAACATGTGTTACTGCTAATTGAATTTCAGATCAAAAATTTTAAGGTTGCAGCAGATTTGGGTATAGACCTTAATGAGGCACAACAGTAGAGAATCCTCCATCCCAATGAGTTGGATGAGATTAGGCAAGATTATTTTCAGCATACTAATCTGATCCAACAAAATCAGGCTAAATGGCATTCCACATACATTAATAAAAACAAGTTCAAAGAGGGAGACTGGGCATTTTTGTTTGATTTGAAATTTAAGAATTTTAAAGGGAAATTCAACACACATTGGCTAGGTCCGTATGAAACTGAGAAAGTTTTTGATAATGGATCTATTCAGGTCAAAACAATTGATGATGGGAATGTCACTTTCTTGGTGAATGGATAGAGACTCAAGCTATATCAAAAACCCCAATCTAAGGAGGAATTTGTGGAAGAAATTGTTAAGAAGAAAGAGCTGGAAATGGTGGGAGAAGGAATCATTCCTTCCATTAGCTCTTCCCCATTTCCTGCTGATGCAATGAGCTCACTTTGTTCCTCCTCATGGTCGGTAAACTATGAGAGTGTTATAGACATTTTTGAGCACTGCAACCCCAATCATAAATTTCCATAAACCAAGGGCTCTTAAGTCCCTAAAAGTGTTGTTCCAACCTCTAAAAGAACAAGGCCAACTGATTACATCTTCTCCCAGAAGTTCTCCATGAAAAACTACTTAGAACTGGTCAAAACTGGACCATCTCACCTACTCCATGGTCAAAGTGCACTGCATCCCACCTAAATACACATGGGAGGTGTGATGCATACTGAAAAGCCCTTCTATGGGGTGCGATGGGTGAGAGTGGACAAATGGCAGGGTCAATCTGCAAGGTGGAGGATCATGGAATCTTCCAGAAACTTCTCTTGTGACACTTGCCTCTCTGCATTCGCCCAGGGATGAGTAAGAGATCATCAATCTCCGAGTGGAATCAAGAAATATTAGAGAGAGTACACTAATCAAATCTCAAAAGCTAACTCACCCCCCTTGCAAACATCTATATATGGATCCCTCATCCCAGAGATCCAGAGGCTGGAATTTTGTATCTTGTAAGGAAGTGCTGCTGGTTTCTTGGTGCAACATCATAGTATTGTGTGATCTAAGCTTTTCATGAGGTGAAGAAGGGCTTTCTTGCTGAGAGGATGATGCTGGGTCAGAGCAATTGGTTGTAATCCTCTTTGCTATTCTTGATTATTAATAAAGCTATTCAAGTTTTCCTCCATATTCTTGTATGATTGATGATATATACATTTGTGTGGTCAATATATATCTGGTCCTATATTGTTTATGATAATAGATCTATGTTCTTGGATAGTGTTATGCCGCTTTGATTCTACAGGTGCTCTTTGAAGCTGGGTAGATGAGGAAGCGAGTGGCAAAGATCTATCAGAAGGGAGAGGAATCAAGCAAGGAACCAAGCGCAAGACAGAGGTTGGTCTCCTTCTTTCCCCTCTTATCTATATCTCATAAAGAAAAACGAAAGTGGTTTTAGTTTGTTTGTTTCTAAGGTAGCTACCAGCCTTAGTGGGACTAGCAGCTCTGCATAGACACTAGATTTCCCAATAACGAAATGGCGACTCCACTGGGGAGTGAATAGATTGTTTGTTTATCTACATTTGTTTACTTTATAAACTTACAGATGGAGCCTGAAGTCAAGCCAGCTAGCCTTCAAACTGCATTTTCTATGCAAGTGCAAAGTAGATCAATGCTACTTTAATCTATCTCCGGATTTTGTTTATGAACTGAACAATCGATTTACAAGCTCTCTAATTGCCCTTGTGGTGGCTCTAGTAACCTCCTTAGATCTACCCCTGTGATTGATTTACTGATTACCACTTGCTCGACCTAAATCCCTGAACTGAGCTGCAAACTGTGACCTGGAACCCAGTTGAAGTCTTGTCCCTGGACCATCGCACTGTCTCTTCTTTGGATTCTGGATGCATCGCACTTCCTTAGTGTAGTAGGTGCGCTACATCTCTTTTTCCCTGTGTTACAGGTGCGCTGATTAGACAAGGCCTCTTCTGCTCTTAGATTTTGGTTTCTGTGTTCACTCTTTTCAGCTCTATTCAGGAGTTTTACTATCTGTAGTCAGTACACCTCTGTTGAAACCCCCTTCCTTGTCATTATTCCGCCTCCATTATGCAAAGAACTGTAAATGTTTTATTGTATTTTGAGCCATTTTCAATTCTCTTTTACAAAGAAGTAGCGTAATTGAAATGTCGTTTCTTGATTTGAAAGTGTCGCAAGTGTCGTTTTCAGTCATAGAAGAGAATCCGATTGTTCTTGATAGTGAATTACACTATTACTCTTGTATTTGATTTGAATTAGTATTTTTTCAAGAGTCGAAAGCAAGTTTTCAATTCCAAATCGCAAAGTGTCGTCATTGCCTTCATTTTGTCTTGAAAAGAAACTTGTTAGTAATGTCACTTTGAAAAATAATACAGATTTGCATTTAGCTTTCTTTTTATCATTCACACATTAAGAAGGCTGAAAACAAATACATGCATGTGCATTTGCATTTAGACTGTTTGTTGGTTTGATTTAGGACAATGCATATAGTGTGTGCTCTCTGCTCTATGTTGAAAGAATATCATCTCTCTTTCCTTAGTAGCTAGGATTTTCATTGCAAAAAGAAGATTAAACGATTGTTTATCATCTTAGATTGCATTTTAGGAATTGTACATCTACATCATGCAGTGAACCTGAAAGGAAAATTTCTTAATTCAGATCAACTGTAAAATAAATTTAATGAATCTAAAATGCTTTGGAACCTAATGCACAACATTTAGAAGTCTAGGCTAGAGACGTATTCTGGCGTTGTAAAGCCTGGTAACTATTGTTTTCATTGACGGTTGGGTGATTCCTCCACCTTGAGACGATAAGTGCCAGTACGGACTTGTGCTCCCATGTACCGTCGAGTATATATTGGGAGACCACAATAGGATTTATCCTTTATCCATAGGAAGTCGTGTCTACCGCCCTATCGATCGCAATGCACTGAACACAACATTCGGGAAGATTGACTGCCGTACTATAAAAAGTATTCTGCAGTTTTGCTATTGGTTTGGTAATCCCTCTATCTAGATTTCCAGAGCAGTCTCTTTCGTTCCTTTTCAGACTCCTTAAAGGAAAAGGTCCATCTAAGCACTTGTAACTTCAGGCTCATTAAAAATCGAAGGCGACTAGAGTCATATTTTATTTTTTCTCGACTCTTAAAAATTGAAAAAACAAGTTATGTCAAAGCGTCTAAAATTTATTTTAATCAGAATAAATATCACCTTTCCTACGTTGGTCTTAGGTTGAGAAAAATGGATTCCACCAACCAAGGAGTTCCCCTTGGGGGAAATCCTAGCCCTTTCTCCTCTTGGGGAGATGTTGGCGCACCCCATATGGCCACATTGTCGCTTCCAGGATTGATAATCGGCTTGCCCGTATGGCTATTCTCAACCTCTGTCGTTTAGAACACCATGATTCCTGAACAATCAAGTCAGCAACTAAACGATACCAGAGTTACCCCCCAACCTTCTACTTCGTCCAGTTCTTCCTCTCCTCCTTCCTCTGCACTTGATGAAGCTGGTAAAGCCAAAAATCAAGTAACCAAGAAGAAGAAGGAGCCAAAGGTGAAAAGGGGCAACCAAGCATCGTCTAGCGAAAATCCACACACTGCACCATCTAGGCCTAAATCGCCATGTGTCATTTGGAAAGGAGACCACTATCGTCGAGATTGTCCTTGCATCCCTCGGATCTTAAGGGACTGGTCTCCTCGTTTGCACAATCTGGTGTCATCAACCTCTGATGATCACATTGAAAATACACCATCGACTAGTGAAGTGAAGCCCCTAGACAAAAAGGAAAATGTAAATTTCCTTGTAAACTGTGTGAAGGAAATCACGCTGTCCACCGTTGTCCCTTCTTAGACAAGGCTAAAAGAGTCTTGGACGACCGTCCGGTTTCACCGTTACAACTTCCTCCTGGATATAAGAAACTCTTGCCGAGTCCGTCACTAGTTGAAAATCTGGCTGACACGCCATTATGGTCGGCCAAAGCGTCTATCATTGAAGATAAACCATCTGAATCCACACCAGACGAAAGTCAAAAGGTCGAGGCGGCAGTTGACCCAGTCTTTCCTTCAGAGGATCCATCTTCAGATGATACAGTCACCAGAGAGAACAAAAATGAACCGTCCAAATTCTCTTCGTAAGCACAAACTCTGATGAACATGGGGGCAGTCTACCCATTCCTTTATCGCAGGAAGGAAGTTCGTAAGAGTCATATCCGGCCGTCTATTTGGTCCCACCTCCAAGCAACCTAGTTGTTTCCTTCGATTGGAATCTACTAGGCAGACCCCGCTTACCGGCTAGTGTACCATTTCGAATCATTGCTCAAATATACAGAATGGTCATGGCCGGTACCATCATAGATGAAGGGGCTTCTGTGAGTATCCTTTCCTCGACTGCTTGGAAAGCGCTTGGTTCACCATCGCTTTTGCCTGAAATGAGAAATCTAACAGGCTTTGACAAAGGAACCAGTCGACCGTTAAGGATCCTTCTCGATGTGCCGATAACATTGAGAAGGAAAACCGTTCACATGAACGTAATGGTAGTCCAAGGACCCCTGGATTATAATCTACTCCTTGGATGTGACCGTATTTATCGCATGGGAGCCATTGTCTCCTCACTCTTTAGAGTAATGTGTTTTCCGCATGAAGAAAGAGTGGTCAAGCTCGTAGACCAGCTTTCATTCCCCGATTCACACATAGAAAATAGTCATATACCATCCCTGAATGGTCTTTTCACGCAAGGAATGTCTCATCAATCCCCAGTTCGTCCTCTTGATGAGCGCGAGTGATTCGGGGGATATGACAGAAACCCGGGGGGCATGCACCCTGGCCTGTTTTGACAGGAAAACCTTGGGTATAGGGTAGGTTTCCACAAAGGATATATGACTGGTTGACACACCAATCCATTTAGGAAAATGGGGTTAGGCCAGAATAAGATACCTCTGTTAAGGTAGGCCTTTCCCGATAAAACAAATGTTTTGTCTGAAATTGAGAGGTAACCTAGAAACTCTACTTCACTATACCTAGGGGCATGTAAACCTTTTGGCATGCAAGCGAAGAGCGACCATTTATTTTTTTAAAATTTGTAGGTCCTCTAACCCTTTAAACTCGTAGGATTGGTCATTTCCTAACTTGCATAAAGAAAGGATGTGGGGCAAAGCTTTGAAAAATGTCGTTTTTTATATGAGAGATCCTTATTATACGACTGGATCGAGCAGTTTTAACGCGGAATTCAAGCTCGTTAAAAAATAAACATAAGCAATGAGAAAATGTTCCCCCGGAGTTTAAGCTCATTAAAAAAATTAACCATTTTCCGGTAAATAACCATCGTGAATGTATTATCATCAGCCTTTAAAGCCTTGGTCGTGTTCTCATCATCACCTCCACTTTGTATTGGTCGATCATTCACCCCCATTTGATTGTTTACCCTTTTTGAGGAACAGCTGTGAAGAGTGATCCTGTTAGCCATCCTTGTGACACTGCCGTGATTGGAAAATTCCAAACCTTACCTGGAATCAGCTGCTACCTGAATTTATCACTCGTTCCTAAAAAACAAGTCTCCTTTAAGCTCTTTTCAACTGACTCGTAAAATATGAAAAGATTGCCGAGCAATTGGCCTTTCCAGCTCGTTAAAGGGACCAGGAGCGCTATCCCTCCTTTAGATTTTAATCTTTTTGGACTTGAGGGATCATTACACAAAAAGATCGAGCACTTGTTTTTTTCGATTCGTTAAAAGTACCGAAAATTCATCCCTTTTGTATTGCTTTATACTTTTTCAGACTCAAGGGATTATATGACGAAAAAGGATTATTGGAGTTTTCTTTACGTCCCTTTTTCAGACTCTCTAAAATTGAAAAGGACCGAGTTATCCTTGTCGTTAAACTCGTTAAAACCGAATAGCGACAAACTTGTCCATACAGACGAGAATGAGTTTCACTATCGCCAGGCTCGTTAAAACATAGCGATGGGTTTGCCGGAAGGGAAAATTATAGAACAAGCATATGTTATCCTCCTCATGCTTGACAAAAATAAAGAGGTACTAGTTAGCAATGACTAGGGAAAAATTGGGAAGAAAACTTGAAGAAACTTTATTGGTAGCAAGTCGCTCTTGAACATGACACTTTCACTCCGCATTCGAGTCGGGTTGGGTTGTTCCGTTCACTGGTCATATCACCATGGGTCCATCACATCATCCATATTTGGGGTTAACGCTACCAATCCATCATGTCAGTGTCGCCGATATGTTCAAGAGAAGTCGCTCAGAGAATTCACCTATGTCTCATCCACTGCAATACATTTACGCTCCATTCTTTCATGACTGCCACCCTGAACCTTATATCACCAGATCGTTTTCACCTCCATTAAAATAATTTGCTCCGTTCCGTGTCATTGATGTGGGATTCACTAAGGCCCTCCTATGATGGATCACTTCTTGTCTACATCAGCTCATTATCCAAGAAGTCAATCTAGGAACAACCCTTTCAGTACTTTGAAACTTGCATACCTCAGTGGCAAGTTTCTCACTTCCGACGATAGGTTTACATCAATGGCCTTCGACCGAAATATTTTGCGTGGTGTTCGATCCCAAGTCCCTTATTCACACCACGTGAATTGTACTGTAGTACCTTGAGGGTCATCATCATTATCGGTGATTCCTCTCACGCCTGTTAATAGCTTACATCATTGGCTGGTAATCAGGCGATGTCTTTCCATGTTCGACTCTAGAACATCTCTCACATGGATTGACTTGTACTTTGAGTGAAGATCGAATGAGATTGAAGACCCTGGATCTAGTTTCATCCATCCGGGCTGCGATATATATTCAGGAAAATAAAGACATCAAATGTACATCATTACTGCACAGATAATCATCCAATCCAAGGGATGATGGCTCTACCAGAATCATCAGTCTACACTCAGACGATTGTCTGTCTTATGTACATGAAAATGAATTTATAAAGCTAAGCATGGGAATGCCCGCCTCAGCTAGATCATGAAAATATTATGAAGATAATGTATTGTATTGTATCTTATTACAGGTCGCCTTCCAGCTTGAAAAAACTTCAGATCCTCATGATAAAGCATTTCACCCGACATCAACAGATTAACGACCTCATGCTTTAGGGGGCAACTGTTATAGACATTTTTGGGCACTGCAACCCCAATCATAAATGTCCATAAACCAAGGGCTCTTAAGTCCCTAAAATTGTTGTTCCAACCTCTAAAAGAACAAGGTCAACTGATTACATCTTCTCCCAGAAGTTCTCCATGAAAAACTATTCAAAACTGGTCAAAAATGGACCATCTCACCTGCTCCATGGTCAAAGTGCGCTACATCCCACCTAAATACACACAGGAGGTGCGATGCATACTGAAAAGCCCTTCTATGGGGTGCAATGGGCGAGAGTGGACAAATGGCAGGGTCAATCTACAAGGTGGAGGATCATGGAATCTTCCAGAAACTTCTCTTGTGACACTTGCCTCTCTGCATTCGCCCAGGGATGAGTAAGATATCATCAATCTCCAAGTGGAATCAAGAACTATTAGAGAGAGGACACTAATCAAATCTCAAAAGCTGACTCACCCCCCTTGCAAACTTCTATATATGGATCCCTCATCCTAGAGATCTAGAGGCTGGAATTTTGTATCTTATAAGGAAGTGTTGCTGGTTTCTTGGTGCAACATCATAGTGTTGGGTGATCTAAGCTTTTCATGAGGTGAAGAAGGGCTTTCTTGCTAAGAGGATGATGCTGGGCCAGAACAATTGGTTGTAATTCTCTTTGCTATTCTTGATTATTAATAAATCTATTCAAGTTTTCCTCCATATTCTTGTATGATTGATGATATATGCATTTGTTTGGTCAATATATCTCTGGTCCTATATTGTTTATGATAATAGATCTATGTTCTTGGATAGTGTTATGTTGCTTTGATTCTACAAGTGCTCTTTGAAGCTGGGTAGACGAGGAAGCGAGTGGCAAAGATCTATCAGAAGGGAGAGGAATCAAGTAAGGAACCAAGCGCAAGATGGAAGTTGGTCTCCTTCTTTCCCCTCTTATCTATTTATCATAAAGGAAAACGAAAGTGGTTTTATTTTTTTTGTTTCTAATGTAGCTACCAGCCTTAGTGGGACTAGCAGCTCTGCATAGACACTAGATTTCCTAATAAGAGAGAGGAATGTCTATTGGGTACCAATTTATTCCTTTTTCTGGGTGCAATGGACTATTTATGGAAAAGGAGCCCATTGAGTCTTCTTTCTCAGTATTTCAGACTCTCTAAAATTGAAATCTAATGAGCATGGACTGCCTTGGGATCATTAAAATCCCTTTGGGATCCTTTCAATAAATTATGTTTTCAATTAATTTCTGGATTTCTCGTGTTGGACTGATGTGGGATTTCTTAAGGCCCTCCTTCCAATAATCTTGGCCCATCAACTTCAACAAATTATCTAGGTGCAAGATCAGAGTCTTGTGATGCCTTGAAGCTTGTATGCCTTAATGACATGCTATCTCGCCAACAAAAATGGGGATTTATTATGGCTCCTTGAATGCTGGATCCTACAGGGGGTTCGATAACAACTCATAAATTCAAACATGATAGGATGCATCAGATGTACCTTGGTCCTCACTCTCATTAATGGTGATGGACCTCGCATTGGTTAATAACTGACCTTAATGGATGCTAATCTAATGAGATCATTGCACATTCGACATCAACACCTCCATTCATGTGCAATAAACTTTACAAAAAAGTGGAAGAAATGATTTCCTGTAGAAGTTTAGCAATTGCGGTTCCATTTCCTGTAGAAACACCACTGATTTCCTGAAGAACAAAGTACAGACAAAACATTATTCCAAAATAATCTAAGAAGGTACTAGTCATTTTCATTATTAATAGAGACCATGAATTATACAATTGTGCATATGATGTAATTTCAAGGTGGGTTATTATTTCAAGACCAATATCAGTCGTCATCTGAGTGCTAGACTAATTGTAAGGTAAGGTCGGTAAGGTACAATTAATGACAAGATGCTTAAGGCAAAAGGTAATGATACTTTAATTCTTAAATTTTGCATGAATGTAAGTCATGGTAACCCTTGTGGACGAAGACGTCTATGAGCCATTATGTCATATATCGAGTTCCATTCTAGACCATCATTGCTATGACACATCATTCAGATACCTTTTCAAGATTTAACCTATAGGATGGATCATGATGACAATCACGATCACGTCCTACACCTTTCGAAAGTTGTTGCATTTCCTGAATACTTCCAAATTTAAACTACTGTTGTTGAGTTCTTTTTATGCTAGTCATAAAAGCATCTTTGTGAGCCGAATCAACTATGTTCTCTCCCATCCCTAGCTATGTCAAACATAAGTTCTTCTATCAGTTTTGAACCTTAGGGTCCTGTGCTATTGGATACTGACCCCCAAAGTAAAGCGAGACTGGAGAAGGGAGGGGGGTTGCCTTTGTTTCTAAAATTTACGAGGCATAATTCAGAGGTAACAAAGTCCTTTGCTCTAAATATAAATGTCGACAAAGTGCAGGTGGGAAATGTTCAATTTAGGTTGACAAAGGAGATAGTAGCTCAATCTTGCAACATCCCATAGGAAGGGGAGAACTGGTTCACGAATTATTGTTTTAACAAAGAAATTTGTGCACACTTCCTCCGGAAAGAACATGCAAATTCTGATTGGAGCAAGGGAATCCTACAGGATTGAAATAGAATTAAGTATCGACACCATTTTCTTTTCTTGGATAAATAAATAACCTATGAAGGACGTTTTGGGCTATCATTTTTGTTTCATATGTGTCTTCTCGGCCACTTCCAAGATAGGCCTTTTAATTTGCCCTACTATTTAAGAATGTCTCTGATGAAAATTTCCACTGCTGCCAAGGCAAGGGAAACCCACATAGAAGAAAACCTCTATCAGCATGGGTTGATAAAAATTATCATGACAGAGGTTCTACAGAAGAAGAAGAAAACATGGGAACAATTCTTGTTAGAGAATTACTTCCTGGAGGATGAGAAGGACCCTAGTTCGTCAGAACCCAAGGAGGAAGAGCTAGCAGAAAAGCTGAAAAAGAAATCCTGAGCCCATGGCCTATTGACAAAAGAGGAAGTGGTAGTGACTGGGGATACCATAGGGAAAAATTCCAAATTGAAGGGCCCTTCTATCCCTACCGAGAGATTTACAAGAGCTAGGTTGCAAAGCTGGAAATAGAGGAAAATGAAGAGGAAGGGGGGCCATCAATTAAAAATGATAAAAAGAGTAAGAGGTCCCGAGATCTATCCAAAAGGAAAGGGAAGATGGAGACATCTCAATTTATTAACAAAGAATAAGTGGAGGGTACATCTTTTCAGAATTCACAACTACAGGAAAGCGGAGAGAAGTAGTTGGAGATTGCAAAGGAAAAGAGAAACCAAGTTTTCCCCATTCTTCTCAAGGATAGCATGACGGAGAGGGGACTTTTAAGAAGAAACAATCCCATAAGGAATTGGAGGAAACCATTATTGAACTTACTTTGTCTCAGTGGGTCCTTCGAAAGGAGAACAAAACACTGAGGGAAAATAGCCTACGCATGCAAAAGGAGTATGATGAGTGGCATCAGAAGGAAGCTTGGATTGTGAAGAAGAAACATACCCAAATTGATCACCTGTAGAAAAGGAATGAGAGTATCAAAATCTAGTTAGGGAAGAGTCCAGCGAAACCCAATTAGACCACTTGGCTATAGTAGCTACAGCACAGGGAAAGGACTATTTTTTTCCTAAGGATGCAACATTTTTGCTTGCATAAGGGACATGTAAGAAGCTACGTGTGGGGGAGATGTTGGGTCCCATTTTTCTCAATTTTTGATAGCCTCTTAAGACCTTGCTGCCCCCATCAAGTTCAAAATCTCGATATATTATGGTCTTATGGCTCTAAATAAGATTGTCCTGAGGGTTTCCCTGTTAAGCTTGTTCATTTTGGATCTTTGCAAATTATACTAGAATCCTTCTTGGAATTATTTCAGGCTTTCTTCATCCTTCTAGGTCATGCCAAATATTTCTTCCTTGATCTCCCTAGTCTTACAATAATCTTGGTACTTTTTTAGGAACACCTTCTTTATGTCATCCCATGTTGGAATGGAATTCACAATTAGTCCCATGAACCATCCGAGAGTTGCATCCTTTAATGTGGTAGGTGTTATCTCAAAATCAGACGCTGATAGGTTGCTGGTCAGGTTGACTCTAAGTAACTATTTCAAACCTACTTTAGGTTGAGGCCTAGCCTCCTCAACCTGAGAGGGCTCTCTCTTGATGGATTAATGATTTTGATTAAAGATAAGATGGCTAACTCTTATAGAACAACTGTGAAAAATATGAATGCTGGAAACACTTTAAACAACTATCCATTGGGCTTATGGAGTCAACAACACCTCAATATAACAGTGAACTTAACCTTACATGGAAGTCAGGGCATTCAACATTTAGACATTCGGAACATCAACTCATATGGGACCACACAGTTTATAAATGTATATAGGAAATCAGAGCACATTCAGTGAATTCTGAGTGATTATACATCTATACCACTGTAAGAATTAAGAAAAGGACAACATCACATATTCTGAACATAAGAAATCCTTCATGAATCCTGAGAAGTAAAGTCAAAATTATATTATTGAAAATGAGTCTTACATAAGCCAAATACAAGCTTTGTTATAAAGTTTTCCAACCCTGATTACATTTCTGTTTCAGCTATATATAGAGCTCTTATTCTAACTGATCGAGATTCCTCCTCCAGCATGAGGGGAATTCGAAAACTACTTCTAATGACACCTATTAACCCTTTAACTAACTAATAAATACAACAAAGTGTCGACTGGAGTCTTTTTAGAGATCTAAATCAACTATGACTCTAACTCCATATTACATGCATGATGGCTTTAATTAAGATGATTCCTCGTTCTTTGACATCTGGTTCCCTTCTAGTTTAGTTGTGATGGTCTTCAAGGCTCCATGGTTGTCTTCAATGACACATGTTTTCCAATGCCCTGAAAGATAGGAAACTACCCCTGTTTACTGGTCTTTAGTTTTCCCCAAAATATTCGAATGCAAATAAGCATGTCCTTTATCCTTTAATTACCCAAAATAGAGCAGACTGCCACGTCCTTGATGCATTGTAAGCTTTTTCCCATGTACATGTGTGCAGGCAAAAGTTTCTTGTAAACTGTTTGATATATCCTGAACTGTGGTAAATGTGCTCTCTTTACGGCAAAAATTTAAAGTTGGATTTGAATATATATTTTCTCCACCTGTCTTGACCTGGTTGACTGTTCATAGCTTCAGATGATGCCTTGTATGCCTTTTAGACGTTTCCCTTTCAAAATTCCCACTTATAATTCAAAACTGCTTGATTTACGTTGAAATCATCAATTTCAGCAGTTTCGTAGCGCGCTACGAAACTGCTGAGTTATTTAAAACAGCTTGTTTTTAATCTGAGACCTTTATTAGCCAAGTGCTTGATTTCCAAAAACTTCTTTAGACTTTCCACAGGTCGAATAGGAATTTATATTTCTTCAGAAAGATAAGATCAAGCAAACTTGTCAAAATTTTGAAACAAAATCTTACTTGAAATGAAAATTCATTTAGCAGGTCCTTTAAGCTGGCTTACCTGTGCCTTCACATCTTCAATTTGTTTCTTCATAGCCTTATTCCCAGCTCTCAGTTGCATATTGATCCTTCTGATGTACTTGGCTTCTTTGATTGCTGGTATTGTCCAGGTGTGAAATTGTGAATGGCCATCAACCACTGAATTCAGTTGGGCTTCTACAGTTGCATTCCCTTCCCATAGAGTTTTATAATACTTTGCGTGTATGACTGCATGTCTTCTAATGGCTTTCTTCAATTTGGCAATCTCATACTTATCTGATTCTAATTGGCTCTACAGGGCTGCTATATTATTTTCTTTAGGTGTAATGACCGTTTTGCCTACGTTTTTCTGTGTCTCTTCCCCTGTTTCCTCTGTTCTTGGCAGTACTTCCTGTACTTGTTGGAATCTCCTTGTCATAGGTCTTCTAGGTTTAGAAACGAACTCTTTAGCTGGCTCATCAAATTTAAGCCTTTTTGAGGCCTTGGATTTCTTGGTGCCTTCTTGTTCTGACTGTATTAACTCGATTTGAACTGGTAGACACTGCTCAAATTCAATAGCCTGTAATAAGTCATTTAAACTTTCCTTGGACACTGGACTTTCTTTGACTGCTATAGCTTTACCTTTTTCCTTATTCATCTGGCTTCTTGTTCTTATCCTTGAGACTACTTCAGATGTGCTTGTTTCAGGTACAGTCTTTTTACCATGAGCTTTTTCCTTAGTTGATTGATGAGGTTGATCTTGGATGACGAGTGGCTTCACTTGTTTTCTTACTTGTGACTTTGGAACTCTTTTGGCTCTTGCTTCTGTTTGGAGCTCAGCTATTGTAAAATCTCTAGCAGGTGGAGGAGTGAGGCCAGTCTGGCTTTTGAAGCCAGCCATAAAAATGAATGAATTCCAATCTCTATCTATCTTTTGGAGTCCATCTAAAACCAGTATTTTGATAAAACCATGATGAAACAAAGAGGTTTCACAATCCTCTTTCCTCAGCTGTACCTTATCACACATCTTACTCAAACTACGGAACAGATAAAAAGGTAAGTCTATGGAGACCTTCCCGGTGAAATGCAAAAGGAGTTTAAAATGGTAAGAGTAAACCTTGTTATACCTTCCTTCACAAGTCAGATATTTCTGTATGCAGGTGAGTAAGTGAGCATAATATTCTTTGACATAATTCCTGGGCACTGCCTTACTTAAATCTTCATTTACATATTCATCCTTCAAAAACTCCTTACAAGGATTCATGTCAAATTTGAAGTTTTTAAACCATTCCTCTTGTCCTCGTGGGATCTCTGTCACAGTAGATATCACTTCTGGCGAAACCTGCAATTCTAACATGGCTACTTTTGAATTCAAGCCTGTGTAGTTAAGTGCAAATTCTTTAGTTACCTGTGCGTGTCCTCCTTGTAACTTTTTGCAAAACTTCCAGCACCCGGCCTTTTTAAATGCTTTCTTCACCTCTTCATTTCTCAGCGTTATATCCAGGCCTTCAGGCTCAGTCCTTAGACATTTGCCGGATCTGTGCTCCTTTTTCTCCATTGATTCTTCCAAATCCTCGCAAACAATAACTACCAACTCCGGTTGGAATTGTGTTTCAGCTTCTATTTGAATTCAGCCTCGCTTGAATTTTAAATTTTTCCGTTTAAAATCTTTCAAGATGTAATCTTGCAGATTTGTCATTCATGCAAGACTTACGGCCATCATTAAGATTTATACACGGTTGTCTTTCTTGGGAATGATAATTCGTGCGTATCAACAGATCTAGTGGTGGTGATAGTGGCAATGAGTAGTAAAATGTGATAAGAGAGGTACATGAGCTGACATGAGAAGACACGGCCTATGACTCACCTAACGGACTTGACATTTCGGGAAAGACTCGCTGCGAAATGTACGAATCCATGATTTCGCAGCGCTGTTAGTTTTAAATTTTAATGATGCGCTGCGAAACTGCCTAATTATGATTGCGCTGCGAAATTGCAAAAAGGCACGGTGACTGACATAAGATAACAAGTGGCTATAGAACAATGGTAGATGGAGGGGAACCAATGGGAGCTAAGAATAACTTGACTCAAAAACTCTTCAAAACTCCAGATTCTAAGGGAAAAAAAATTAAAACAAAATTAAACTAGCACTGACCTTTGTCATCGGGCTAGGATAAAAAGTTACATGTATCAATTTTAGTTCTAAGTGATAACAGTGGCTCCACTTGGGATAGTGTACTCCTGTAGTACACTAAGAACTCGTATGTCCAGTGCTTTGTCCAATTTATGAAAACATAGATGAAGTTGACAAGCATCATTTTCTAGCTTTGTGAGCCTTCACCTCGGGCTTGAGTTTCCTGTTCAGCTTGTCATTTATTTGCAATAAAGAAAGACTAATAAAACGGTTATATACAATGTTGTGAGAAACTTGGCAAAGATTTAATAAATTGTAATGCTTTAGGAACCTGCCATTAACAGGTCCTCCAGCATATGGTGTTCCATCAATCTCTTGTAGAATGTAGGTGTTATTCCCATGGAAAGCAGAAATTTGATATGGCCCTTTCCACAAATTTTCAAATTTACCATGTTTACCTTTCTCTTCAATTCTAGCTTCCCATTTCAAGACTTTATCATGAATCTGGAATGTAACTTCTTTGATCTTTTTGTCAAATGCTCTCTTGATCCTGTTCTGGTTTTGTTGATGACTGTCAAGCACCTCATTTCTTTTCTCTTGCAAAGCTATTAGCTGATTAATCCTTCGTTGTATAGCATTTGGTTCCTCTTCTAGTCCTTGAATCAACTTCATTACTGGTACTCCAAGGGATGTTGGAAATATAGCCTCTGCCCCATATACTAGCTCATATGGTGATGTTCCAATGGACCTTTTTGTGCAAATCCGGTCAGCCCAGAAAGCATATCTCAGTTTCAAATGCCAGGCTTTTTTATTTTCTTGCAGCAGCTTCTTAATGATTCTCACAAGGCTCTTGTTTGATGACTCAGCCAAACCATTTCCCTGTGGATAATAAGCAGTGGAATGTCCAAGGGAGATGTGATACTGATGACAAAAATTAATCATCCTTTTGGACTTGAAAGCTTGAGCATTGTCTGTAATGATCTTGATTGGGCAACCAAATCTTGATAATATATTATTTTCTAAGAAAGAAATAATCACTGAATCATTTGCTTGCCTTGTGGGTATTGCTTCTATCCATTTTGTAAGGTAATCGGTGGCTGTGAGAATCCAGCGATGCTGTCCTGATGAAGGAGGATGGCTTTCCCCTATAAAGTCTAATCCCCACTGCTGGAAAGGTGCTTCAACATAAATAGGAACTAAGGGCATTGGCATAAGCTTTCTCTTTCCTTCAAACACTTGGCATTCATGGCATGTGGCTATCTTTTTATAGATATCTCTAAACATAGTTGGCCAGAAATAGCCAGCTCTCAAAACCTTGTTTGCCGTGGCTTTCCAATAGTGATGTCCTCCACAATCCCCTTTATGAAACTCATCAATTACTTTATCAGCTTCTTCTTCAATGAGGCAGTTTAATAATATTCCTCCTGCATCTTTCCAAAACAAATTTTGGTCATACACAAAATATCTGAGAGATTTTAATTTGGTAAACCGAGATTTGGATTTTGAAAGATTATCAGGAGCTCTATTATGCTGCAAAACAAATGCTATATCCTTGTACCATTCTGAGATCAAGAATTTCTCATTTATTTGGACCAATTCCTCTTCATTTTCAGAAATTTCTGAGATTTCTATGCTTAAATTAATATCAATACAGTCCAAATTTGACTGAGTCAACAATTTGGCTAGGCCTTGACCCTTTACCAACTTTGTGGGTTTGATCTCAATGTCATACTCCAGCAGTTTTGCTATCCACTTTCCCCTTTTTCCATCTGGATCAGCTTGTGTAAGAATATCTTTTATAACAGCATTTGGGACGTAGGCAACAATGTGAGAGTGTAAAACATAGATTCTGAAATCCTTAATTGCTTTCACCAATGCATAGGCTTGTTTTTCTAAGATATTATATTTCAATTCAGCATTGGCTAATGTCTTGCTAAAGAAAGAAATGGGTTGTTCAGTACCTTGACTTCCTTTTTGCAATAAAACTCCAGCAATTGTGTCTTCAGAAGCGAATGTGAAGATAAGGAACTCCTTGGTAAAATCCGGGCTGATGAGTACTGGTGCTTGAGTAAGTGCCTTCTTGATCTCTTCAAATGATTTCTTTGCTTCAACTGTCCATTTAAAATCTACTCCTTTCTTTAACATCTTTGTTATGTTCTTGACAACTTCAGCAAAATTAGGAATGAATCTTCTAACAAAGTTAACTTTCCCAAGAAAGGATTGAATCTCCTTCTTACTCCTTGGTAAATCTAATTTTTGAATTGCACTAACTCTATTAGGATCAATCCTAATTCCTTCTTCAGAGATAATATGACCAAGCAGTTTGCCAGAAGTTAGAGCGAAAATACTTTTGGTTGGGTTTAAAGAAATACCAAACCTCCTACACTTCAGTAGGACCCTTTCAAGGTGCTTTAAGTGGTCTTCTTCCCTTTTTGAAAAAACTGTGATGTCATCAAGATAAACCACCACTGATTTGTCCTTTTCTTCAACAAAAGAAATATCCATTGCTCTCTGGAAAGTGGCTCCCGCGTTCATGAGGCCAAATGGCATTTTCGCATACATGAATGTTCCCCATGGTGTAGTGAAGGCAATTTTCTCCTGATCATCTGGGTGAACAAGAATCTGATTATACCCTGAGAAACCATCAAGCATAGACATCCTTTGTGAACCAACAATGTTTTGCAGAATGAAATCCATTTTGGGGACGGGGTAATTATCTTTCAATGAAGCTTTGTTTAAGTTTCTGAAGTCTATACAAATTCTGATCTCTCCATTCTTTTTTCTGACTGGTACCAAGTTAGCAAGCCAATTTGAGAATCTGATTGGGACAATAATTTTAGCATCAAAAAGCTTTTTCACCTCTTTTTGAATCAGTGGCATTAGAAGAGGATTAATTCTTCTTAGCTTCTGCTTAAAAGGCTTTTCATTCTGCTTAATAGGAATGGTATGCTGTATTATTGAAGAGTCATATTGTTTCAAGTCAGCATAACTCCATGCAAAAACATCAATGAATCTTTTCATCATCTCAACATATTTAGTCTTCATATCAGCTGAAAGGAATTTTGAAATCTTGACTATCTTAGGCACAACCGAGTCTCCTAAATTGCAGCTTTCTACTTCTTCTTCATTAGCTTGTAGTCTTGGTGCTTTGAACACATCATTTTGATCAAATAATTTCTCAAGGGGAATGAGGCCTTTAGGAATTAAGTTGTTTTGTAATTGTAAGACTTCAGAGCTTTCCTTTGACTCTATTAACATATTCTGTTGATCTATCTGATTATGTTCAAACTCTCCTTTTAATTCAATGAAGTTCCTTACATGCTGATCATCCTCAAAAACTTGCCAATTTGTGATATTATCCGGTATAACTGGTCTATGGCGAACCTCCACTTCATAATTTTCAGAAGAGTGCTTAGGAATGATAAAGAGACTGGCCGAAACAGCAAGAGAATCTGCAATAGAGTTTTGATCTCTAGTTTTCGTGCTAAAAGAATAGGATTGAAATTTTTCCAACATTTCCAACACTAAATTCTTGTATGCTCTCATCCTTGTATCCTTAGTTTGATATGTACCTTCTACTTGTTTAATTACCAATTCAGAATCTCCACAAACAACAATGTTTCTAGCTTTCAATTTTATCAAGGCTTCCAAACCTAAAATCAGAGATTCGTACTCAGCCATATTGTTGGTACAATCAAAGTTTAATTTGTATGAGAGAAACTTACTTTCTTCAGTTGGACTAGTGATCCAAATCCCAGCTCCTGCCCCTTCTTTTCCTGCTGATCCATCAAAGTATAATGACCAGCAACCCATGATGTCTCTTTCATCTCCTTGCTGCCCTTCTTGACACTGATTTTCCGCAGGTTCATCTTGTGATTCTTTTGCAACTGATTCATTGAAAAGGATAGCTGACCCAAGACCAGTATCACATGAATAAATAGGAAAATTCTGAGGCTTGTCTTTGTTGCTTACAATGTAGGCCATCCTTGTCTCGCGATACAACCTCCTTTGTTCACCAAACACTGGGATGGTAGCATATGTAAGGTCCATCTGCATTGTGCCCTTGATTTTTGCTGCCCATGACCTCGAAAGAAGCATCCCAAACTTTGGTGGAATGTCTGCAACAACAATATCCATAACAATTGTTTTTGCTGGAATTTGTGTGAGCCCCACAACAACATCTTTTATCAAACCAATGCAATGGACTCTTTTTGAATCAAAGGAAAATAAATCCTTATATGGCCTAGTTACCTCTAACCCCAGTCTTTCCATGATTATCTTAGGCATGAGATTATGTGATGCCCCTGAGTCTAACATAGCATTATGTAGATTCATATCATGAATGCTAATGCTTATGTAAAAAGGGGGAAACTCTTCATTTTGTTCATCCTCAAGTCTTGGACCCAAGCAGATAACAGGGTTATCTTCTTGTACATTTAGGATATCAGCCACTCCTAGTTGTGAATTAAGCATTTCAACAATTTTGCTTCTGTATTTGTCTACCTTGAGAATTTCATTAAAAGGGACTGATATCTTAATTTTTGCAATCTCATTCTCAAGATTAAAAACAGAAGTAGTCTTGTCAATTTCTTTAGGAGGAGGAAGAATTTGAATATCCTTTTTGACAAGAGGAGAATCATCCTTACCTTCAACCACCTTTGATTTTTCCTTTTTATCTTCAACTGTCTTTGAGGTATTCTTCTTGGGCTGTGCTTTGTTTGCTGTAATAGGAACATCTCTATTCCTAAGATTATACTGCTTTTGCATCTCAAAGATAGCGTGCTGATAGCCCTTTAAAAAATCTGAAGGTTCTTCTCCTGATTTTATCATACTAGACTCATCATGTTCCTCCTTAGTCAAGAAAATCCCTGACACTTCTTCATCAAAACAATGGATTGATTCCTCAGCGACTTCAGGTTCATCTTCTTCATCTACCAAATTTTGTTGGAAGGGAGGTCTCACTGGAGGATCTGCCTGCTGATTTCTGTTGTCTCTTGGCCTTTGCTGATTCTGAGGTCTTCTGAACTGAGGGTTCCTGAATTGAGGTTCCTGTTGTGCTGGAGCAGCAGAAGCATTCCCAAGAGCTAGTCGGTCCATCAATTTCTCCATGGTTTTCATCATTGTTTCAAACTTGTCTTCTTGAGCAGAGGTAGAAGGTTTCTCTTCTTCCTTCAGCTTAGTCTTTGCCATCTTTGATTTCTTAGCAGCAAGCATATTCACCTCTACCTTAATTGCATCATTTTGCATGTCAGCAAGAGAGGCAGACTCCCTTTCTCTGAGTAAAAGAGAGAAATCTGAATCAAATGATTCAGCATATCTCAACTGTGCCAAAGCTCCAGGAGGTTTCAAATGAGCTGGAATAGAATTGTATATTTTGTTAAACCTCTTAGAGAAGTTTTGGATAGTTTCGTCTGGAGCTCTTCTAAGTTTGTTGTATTCGGTAAGGGCTTGGACAGGGTTGGTTCTGTTTCCCCATTTCCTTAGAAAGCTATCTTCAAATTCTACCCAACTATGAATGCTTCTGGCTCTAAGGGCTTTAAACCATTTTCTGACTTCCCCAATGAAAGTTTGAGCAAACAATCTTAGTTTTACATCTTCATCATCCACTTCTTCCCTGTCAACAAAATCATTGAACCTATCCACATGTTCCTCTGCTGTAATATCTTCATCTCCTCCCCATGTTGGAATTCTGGCAGCATATTTGCTAGGAAGATCATGTAAAACAGCAGGGAGAGCTAGAGGAGCATACCTAGCAGGTATAGCCATAATGAATGGAGGAGCAGTGATAACAGGTATTGTATGACCGGTGGGAGCAGAACTAGTGTGAGATAGTGTCTGAGGACTATTTGGACTAGCAGAGGCAGAAGATAAAGTATTGGTACGAAAAGGACTATTTGGACTTTGCAAACCACTGACAAAGGAACTCCAATTTGGGAGAGGTAAACCGGTTTTGGATTTGAGCAAAACTTCAAAAGGATCAAGCTCTTTGAGTTGATTCAAATCTTCTTCTTCTAACAGTAATTCTGAAGTAACAAACTCCCAAAACTCTTCCTTATCTTTTTGTGACACTAAGGATGAAGTATCAATGCCTCTTTTTTGTAAATCTAAAATAATTCCAATAAGTTCTTCTTCGTTCTCAGACCTCAACAATACCTCATGAATTTTATCATCTACAATTTTATCTTTAGGACTTCTAGAAAATTCAGGGAACAAAGATTTTGATACAGATGAAGTACCTGGTATATCAGGAAATCTTTGCCTCCTCCTTGAGATGGTGTTTGGATTATCCACAGGAGTAGGCGGATCTGGGTCAGGATTACTCCTTGTATATCTTCCTCTCGAAGCCACCTTTTTAACTTTAAGATTGTATGGAGTCACCAAGGTAGAATGCAGCCTTGAAAACCTTCTGAGCTCCTGCTACCTTCAGAAGTTCAGCTTCATGATTTGGGAATGAATAATCTTCAGGCTCCCGGCAGACGCACCAAAGGGAGCCTGAAGATTATTCATTCCTGAAATCATGAAGCTGAACTTCTGAAGGTAGCAGGAGCTCAGAAGAATTTTTGAGGCTGCAAATCTACCTTGGCGACTCCATTGTTGAAGAATTCGAAATTCATAGATTCATGGTGATTCCACTAGAGTTATGAAGGACCCAGATGCTACCATTCTTATTTCAAGGTATGCATGCATAAATTTTTCAGGAATTCATGGTTTCCCAAATCATTTTCCCAAGGATGCATATTTTCTAAGGAATGGTCCAAAATTCAATGGAGAAGATTTGAGTTTAACTTTGAAGCATATATCAGATTTTTGTGATTTTACAGAGCTTCTTAGAGTTAAGCATGAGGATGTTTGCATTATGTTGTTCTATGATTCATTTCAAGGGAAATGTAAACAATGGATTGAAAGCTTTCCTACCAAATCCATTAAGTCATTTGAAGACTTTTGGCTTATGTTTTTGGAGGAATGGATAGATAGATCAGATGCGGTGGCAAACTCTCCTTCAATTCAAGGTTTCAAACAATGGAATAATGATCATAGTAATGGAGAAACAAATGAAAATTTTTCTTTGTCCTTGTCCTCGTATCTAAAATCATTTGAGTGTAAGGCAGAGGATAAGATGAAATTTTTGGATGAAGTTGCTGAGGACATTGAGAAAGACATTGAAGGTTTAGAAGGTCAAATTCAATCATATAGTCTTCATGGTCATGATCATTCTTTTCAAAAGCTTTCTATGGCAGAACACAAGGAGAGAGTGTTGCTTCCTTTCTCTTTCACGATTGAGGAACTGTACACTGTTGTTGAAGATCAGTTTGCACAACCAGAAAGTTACAAGAATCATCAAGCTGATCATGTATTCTGGGATCCTATAGCCAAATATATGGAAGAGTTTTACTTTCCAGTGTTTCAGTTTTTCTATGAAGATCAGAGGCAATTTCAGTGGCACTGGTCATCACAATATCATTGTGGCTCTGAACTCCGATGCAGTCAAAAAACTCAAATATCAGATAAGACAAATGATTGGCTACATTGGAAATTTCACATTGATTGAGCTGAAAGAAGTTTGAATGGATAGGGTAGGTAGGTAGGTAAATGCAAATAAGCTCAAGGTTGACTGAGCATTTTTCAGTAGATATAGATTTCTTTCTCCTACAGTGATCATCTAAGGTGAAGGCCCAAGAAGCTTAAAGAGAATGCTTGTCAAACAAATTTCCGTTTATCATAAGAGGATAAGGCACTGGACCTGCGAGTTCTTAGTGTACCACAAGGGCACACTATCCCAAGTGGAGCCACTGTTATCACTGAAAAGGTTTCAAAGGAAAAGGGTAAGGTAAGGGAGAATTGGTCTTGGTTATTCTCATGCTCCTTTCATGCATAAGAAGCACTTGGCAAACTCAGGGTCAGCATACATCAGAGTTCTTTGAAGGCTCAAGCAAGGCATGTAAGCTGAAAGGGATTACTTACACGGTATAAACATCAAGCAAAGGCAAAACAAGGAAAGGAAAGACTTTTATGAACTTCAATGTTTCATGTTATGAAAACAGCAGCCAACTTCCAAGGGGATTACCAAACAATGGAAAACTCATCTGTGGAAAACACAAGCCAAATACCTCAAAGACAGTTGAATTTTGAAAATGAGTCTTAAATAAGCCAAATACAAGCTTTGTTATAAAGTTTTCCAACCCTGATTACATTCATATTTTTCACAGTTGTTCTATAAGAGTTAGCCATCTTATCTTTAATCAAAATCATTAATCCATCAAGAGAGAGCCCTCTCAGGTTGAGGAGGCTAGGCCTCAGCCTAAAGTAGGTTTGAAATAGTTACTTAGAGTCAACCTGACCAGTAGCCTATCAGGGTCTGATTTTGAGATAACAGTAGGAAACAAATTTAAGTTTTGAGCATTTGAAGAGTAATTGTAGCTCCCACACAATACATCAAACTTGAACAAGAAACCATCAGGATCTTCACTAGAGGTACCATGAAAATTAGGCAAAGTAGAGGGAGGAATGTTTTTCATCTAACTGGTCCCAACAAAATCTTTGATAGGAAATTTGAATGTAAATGGTTCCCCTTCCTTCTCATGATAGTCCCCATCTGTAGTACCAATACCCTCTAAATGAGCCATATTAAACCAAAAAGGAGTGGGACCCTGGTAAACTACAGATCCTTCAGAGTCAGCTACCTGGAACTTTGGTTCTTGAATAGGATTGAAGAGGAATTCTTCTTCAGGCTGACCACTAAGAAAAGAAGTTGTCCTCCTAATAAGAGGAGATTCTTTGATGAGTAGCAACAAAGGATTGTCTTTCAGAAGGATTCTTCTCCAATGTGGGGGTATTGCTCTACTTAGGATTAGTTGTCGATCCCTATTCAGAACTATCAGTCCTTGGTTCAGATTCCCCCTTGTTCTTTGCAAACTTCTTTTTCCCTGCCAGTTTATTAGTGAACGAAGTGGTGCTCACACCACCACCAAAAATTCTTGAAAATTTATATTGGCCCCTAAAAAAAATTCAAAACTTCTACTTACCAAACAATCAGGATGTGGCTTTGGCGAATTATGATCTCTGCAGGTGCGTAGGCCTTACCCCACATCTTACCACTTCAACTCCCAAGTCTTGGAAAACTTAAACAAAAAGTAATCATATTAAAACACTTTCAATATCATTCCTTAGCACCTCCCCGACAATGATGCCAAAATGTTTGAGAAAATTATAGACTTATAATTTGACAACATGAATTATCAACCAAGGGTAGGTAGGCTTATGAGATGTTGCGCAAAATATATGCAGGTTAATACCTTAAGTGCTTTCTAATTAAACAATTCATATGCATTCTACATCAACATTTGGTAGCAAAGGCTATTGAGTGGATCCAATCATCCCTCTATAGCTCTTGATATTGTTGATGTTCATTAGAAAAGAGACATTAGAGATGTGTGTATGAATGGTTTAATTAGAAAGAAATTAAGGTATTAGCCTGCATATATTTTGCGCAACATCTCATGAGATTACCTACCCTTGGTTAATAATCCATGTTGTCAGATTATAAGTCTATAATTTTCTCAAACAATCATATTGGATTTTTTTCCCTAGCCTCTAGTATGCCTTAGCACTGCCTAGCATACCTTGTCACTCCCTCCTTAGCACACTTGGAACTCATTGACACTTCCTATCACAAACTCTCATTCATTCATTTCCATGCATTAATCTTACCTAGTTCTCCCTTGTGTTTCCCTGGCACTACCTAACACTTCCTAGCATGAATTGACACACCCTAGAACCTGGAACATCTTGGATGCATGTTTCCCTGGCACTGTAGCATGCCTCAGCACTTCCTAGCATACCATGTCACTCCCTCCTTGTCACACACGGAACTCTTTGACACTCCCTCTCATACACTCGTATTCATTCATTTCCATGCATTTTGACCTAGTACTCCCTTATGTTTCCCTAGCAGTCACTAACACTCGTTAGCATCCATTAGCACACCTTGGCACTTGGCACATCTTGGCATGCTTCCCTAGCAATCTAGCATGCCTTGGCACTACCTATCATACATGTTCACTCCCTCCTTAGCATAGTTGGAAGTCACTGACACTCCCTATAACACACTCATATTCATTCATTTCCATGAATTTGAAACTAGTGCTCCTTTGTGTTTCCCTAAAACTTGGCCCTAACAATCCCTAGTATGTCTTGGAGTCACATATTGGCATGCCTAACATGAATTGGAACTACGTAGCATGTGTTAATACTTCCTATAATTCCCTGGCACACCTTGGCACTCTATAGTTTTCATGCCCTCATAGATAGCCTTACTTTTTTTGCAGCGTTGGAACCCAACCAAATAATTTGAAAAATAGTCTTGTGCCCAACAGTTGAGACCGGATCCCCTAAGGTCAATTTTGGGTTGAAAGCCCAATTTTTTGTGATGTAAAGTGTAAATTCTCCGCAAGTTATGATCACAGAGTGTGTAGATGTACAATTTCATAAAGGGTCTTTACCCTTCCTTTATGTAAGTTGTGTCGACTTGTATAGAGCTATCCATGGTCTGCAGACCATGGGATTGTATAAAAAGGAGAGTCTTAGAGAGTCTAAGGCAGTTCAATAAAGTGAAGAGAATTTTATGTGATGGGTCAGTAGAAGTGACGAGAGAAGAGTCTTAGTGTAGAAGAGAGTCTCTACAGCTGTGTGCACAGAGGCCTAGAGTAGAGTCTGCAACTGAGTGCGCGGACCCCTGAAGCTGAGTGCAGAGGGTAGTTTTGAGCTTGTAAGAAAATATGAAGTATCAATAAAGAGATTGATCTGGAAATATCTGTGTTTTATCCCATTACTTGTGTTATGAATGAATGTGTTTATGTTATGATAAATAATGGCTTTATGATTTAATGTTCTGTTGTTGCGTGAATCTATATGTTTTACATTGTTATACAAATGAGAGTCATAATATCTACTTACGCGAAGAGTATCTTAATGCATGTTAAAATTATCAGACACCTAATCTGATATCGGTAATAATAGACTTAGGAGTGATTACAGAGGCATGTAAGTGATTGGTTCACCTGTTTAGGGTCCGCGAAAGACAATCGTAGACCTTCGCGAAGGTCTAGGGGCTAGTAAAAGGAAGTTATATCGATAAGCCTCAAGGGCTTATCGATCTGCGAAAGACATTTTTATGGCATAAAACGACATCATAACCATCTTTGGGTGTGGAAACTTGGTTCCAGCATCCCTCCATACTGCTTCGGGTGCGAGTTCAGTCCACACTCCACAGATTGATGCTGAAAGGGCCAGTAGTGTGGGGATTTGTTTGTCAAACTTAACATTGAACCTGGGTCAAGAGCCCCTAAGCCAACAAATGGTTTCGTTTCTCAGACCAGGATCTGCATAAAGAGATGTGTGATGTCGCATCACTAGAATCCAACTAAGAAGGAAATTGAATATTGGTTGCATAAAAAGGTCCATGAATTCGTGGCACAAGAGAACAGGAACCCACAATTGATGAAAGAAGAGTGGTTGGACAGGTATCTATACATAGAGATACATGAATTTTTCTTTTGTTCCTTCCTAGTCGAATTATACAAGTGGATCTCTAAATTGGCAAATGCCCAGGGAAGGTGGAGCCTTGATGGTCCCATAAGTTGGACCCTAGAGTTAGTGCGGAGATTGGAAGCCTTTGAAGATAGGATCGCATGAGTTGTCGATCACTGGCTTGATCGTATCATAGGAGGATTGTGACGGAGTTTGCGATCGATACCTCAGTTAGCTACAATAAAGTAGAGCGGCGCTTCTTCAAAGGATCGTGAGGTAAGTATTTAAGATCTTTGAATACTTGGATTAAAATGCTCGTGTGAAAAGTGGGTTATGCAATTACCTTGATGTTTGGATCTACGCGAAGTGGAAAGTTATTCAGGGATAGAAAGGGAACAGGACTTGAATATAGCCCATTGATTGAGACTCCTCTGAGTGACGATAAAGAAGTAGCACAGGCTCCTCCGCAGAGCGTTGTCCAGTTAATAAGGCAAGGGTTCCCATGAATACCACATCTGCCCACACCACCTCCATCTACACCTCCATCACATACACCTTCGTCCACATCGCCACCACCCCCATGACCACTCAATATGACGAATTCAGTAAAATTGCCCATTTTCAAGAGCTTAGGGAATGAGGACCCAAACTAGTTTTGGTTCATTCTGAAGGCTGTGTGGGAAGCCCAGGGCATTACAGATGATCAAATGAAGAAATCTATGATGGTTATTGCTTTACAGGAACGTGTGCTAACATGGTACATTAAGTACTACACTGATAACCCGATGGTTGCGTTGGTGGAAATTCAGACTATGCTAAATAAGGAATTCAGTAGGCCCATGTCTGAAGCAAAATCGATCATTGGATTTAAGGAGATCATGATGAAGCCTGGCGAGACACCTGGGGAGCTGCATCAGAGATTAAAGTGCAAGATCCACAAATCTAACATGAATCTTATGAATGGGCAGCACCACGAATGGTTTGTGGGTTTGCTCTTGCCTCATTTGAGGGTTGCTTTATCATAGTAAAAGATTGGGACCTAAGCAGAGGCCCTGGAGATTACAATGATATTGCATGAGCCACCAATTCAAGATTCTGCTTTTGGAGTTTAGTAGATTCACATGGAGTTACAGAACCTTTGCCTAGAATTCCAAAGTCTGAAGAGGGATACAGCAACTTGGATAGAGGTGCGCGAAGAGGTTTCATGTTTGAAATGTAAGAGTCAAGGGCATGATAAAGATCATTTCCCTCTCTTCATGAATTATGTTGCAGGAGGAGGGTTGATGCCTCTGAGGCCAGAAGCTCAAGCAAGACCAAGTGTAGGGCCCATGCTGTGGTATGTTATCTGTGAGGTAGCTCAAAAACATGCGATAGATAATTGCCACTTGTTGCAGAAATTTTTACAGACACAGCAATAGCTCTTCTACAACTTCTACCAAACAGTAGGGCATGATGAGCGCAATTGTTGTAGTTATGAGTTAATGATGGAGAGAACACCCACATATCAAATGCAGACAAAAACTTGGCCTCTGGATCAAGGAGCTGGGGGGCTGCGAGGAGGATATGAGGGGTGCAGTCAAGGTCGAGGTGAAGGAGGACCTACGAGAGGTCGGGGGAAAGTTATTTGCTACAATTGTGGAGGTCCAGGACACTACGAACGAGAATGCATGAACCCGATGTGCATATCGTGACGATACTCTACCCTATTTGACCACGTGACAGAAGATTTCCCTGTATTAATAGCTAAGACGCGCGAAAAGTGGATGCAACCTTAGTAGCCTACATAGAACCTGCAGATGATGAGGGTTAAACCCCACGAAGAGGACCCCAATGTGAATATTGTGTTGTGAAGTGGAATGACAACTGCTAAAGATAAGGGAAAGCGAACTAAAGAAGGTGAATGGGTCTGCAAAAAGCTCCAGAAAAGGAGGTTGGCTTTGATTTGGAGCATGCGAAGGAAACCTTCATGGAAGAAAAGAAAATATTCGTTGAGGCTTCTACCTCAGGAAGTTAGGATAAGCAGTTTGATGAGATGGATCCATCCATGCTTACTACCTTTTTGGAGACCTGTATGAAGCTGCTACATGATAGAAAGGTCGTAAAGGGATTACATGAGTTGATCAATAGATGTGTTGGTAATGCCCCTGAGGGACCGTGCGTGGTCAGGAAAATTGATAAGCATAAGGCAAGAACAGGGCATGAGATGGGACTCACTACATAAATAGGAGAGTATGAAATGGACCAAGTTATTTTGGATATTGGGTCAGATGTGAATTTTTTTTCTGAAACAAACATGGGAGAGAATGGGGAGACATGCACTGCAGTGGTCTCCTTTTCAATTGAGGATAGCAAATAAACAAAATATTATCCCAATGGGAAGATTGCAGGGAGTGACAGTCGATATTAAGGGCGCGAGTGCATTGGTGGATGTCGAAGTAATAGAGATTGTCGATGACAACAATCCCTACCCCATGCTCCTTGGGGTCGACTGGGCCATTGACATGAATGGGTTGATCACTTTGAAGAAGAGGATGATGTCATTTGAAAGAAAATCACTCCGTGTAGTAGTACCATTGGACCCTGTAGAAGGACCGTGCTATACTGAACCTGTTCGCAATTACGAATGTGATGATGATTTGGACCAAATTTATAAGATCACAGCATGAGATCAAGATTGGGTGAATCCGAGAGTTGATGGACATATTATATGGGACCGTGAAAGTTCCTGGACATCAAATTCAGATGAGGAATTGGAACACTGGCAAAATCAATTGCACGAAGTATCTACGGTACGATGTAACATGATCACCAAGTCGCTGCGTTGCATATCCTCGAAGGTAAGAAGTCTGTGTTATTATGATGGTTTAACTGATGTTTATAAATTTTTGGATGCATTTGAAAGGGAAGTGCCAAAGGAGCATCACTTCTAAGCCTTGGACTTGGCACTGCGCACTACGCCTGCAAGATGGTGGGATACACATAAAGACAATTTCGATGGATGGTGCGAATACATAAAACTGATGAGGGTGCGGTTTGGTCACCCAAAGGTGTGATTGATAGATAAATATGATGGGAGGAGTCATCCACGTGATCACTTAGCCAAATGGACCAATGCTTATGGAGAAGAACCACAACCAAAGTGGGTGCATCTGTTCTATCACACCTTGGATGTAATACCTATGAATTGGTACTTGGAGACAGAGCTCTGCCATGGCACAGACGAATGGGATATTTTGAGACAAGGATTCTTGATGACATTTAGCTTTGAGGATGGATTCGGGTGCATTGATGAAGCACTACAGGAGGTCAAGGAAGCGATTTTCTGAATTCTGCAGGATCCCTTGGATTTGATTCAACCAGATTGGACCACCTAGCTGCGCTATGTGCTAGAGTGCTACAATGTGACTGCTAAAGAAGAAGAGGAGGATCCAAGGAACATTAACATCCCAAAGACATAAGGTCATTGCAACATTGAGGGGTCGCAGATAGAGAATCTGAATATCACCGCACCACTGAAAATGAGACAAGTGAAAATTGGGAGAGAAGCGGAGCCGAAGTTTGCTAAGATAGGTGACTACTAAGATGATGCTATGGTGGATAAGGTCGCTGAGTTGCTCCGCAAATACCAAGATTTGTCCCCTACAAAATTTTTAGACTTGAAAGGGATAATAGGTGATTTAGGAGTGATGAGGATAAGATTGAAACCAGATGTAAAGACTATGAAACAACAGCCATATCGACTCAATCCTAAGTACAAAGAAAGGGTATGCTTAGAATTGGAAAAAATGTTGGCCATAGGAATCATTGAACCAGTGGAGGAATTTGATTGGGTCAGTCCTATGGTAGTTCAAGAAAAGAAGCAGAAGAATGAAATAAGGATATGCATAGATCTCAAGACGCTGAATGACGCTTGCGTGCATGATCCTTTTCCAACTCCGTTCATCAACGAAGTGTTGGATAATGTAGTAGGACAGGAAGCATATTCATTCATTGATGGGTTCTCAGGATACCATCAGATCAAGATCGCATCAGAAGATGGGAGTAAGACAACCTTCGCAACTGAATGGGGATGCTTTCAGTATACTGTAATGCCTTTTGGACTTAAGAATTCATCGGTGATCTTTTCACGTGTAGTCATCGTGACGTTCAAGGACTTCATTCACAAGTTCTTGGAGGTATACTTTGACAATTGGATGGTGTTTGGGCTGGTAAAATGCCATGTAGGTAGTCTGTGCTTGATGTTGGATACACGCCAGAGGTATCAGATCATGTTAAACTTGAAGAAGTGTCTATTTTGCATCCCTTTCAGAATCTTGCTAGGTCATGTCGTATACAGACAAGTATTAATGGTGGATCCAACTAAGATAGTGGTTATAATAAATTTGGAGGTGCCAAGAAGTGTCAAACAGTTGTGCGCAACGTTGGGGCATACTGGTTATTACTGAAAGTTCATCAAGAGTTATGCCTAGGTTACCGCGCCGATGAAAAAACTGTTGAAGAGGGATGCTACATTCTATTGGATTAAAGAATGTTAGCAGAGCTTGGATGTGTTAAAATAAAATATGGTCATCGCATCGATCCTAGTCATCCCATATTGGAAGAAGTTATTTCATGTGATGTGGATGCGTCAGGTATTGTGTTGGGAGTAGTACTGACATAGGTCGGTGAGGGAGAGTTAGATCACCCTATTGCGTTTGCAAGCAAGAAGTTATCTAAGGCTGAGAAGAATTATTCAACGATAGAGAACGAAGGTTTGGATATGGTGTACACACTCCAGAAGATCAGACACTACTTTCTAGGTGGACACTTTAAGATGTATACAGACCATTCTGCATTAAAGTACCAGGTCAACAAGCCTGTGTTGGGGAGGGGAATATGCAGATGGCTCTTGTTGTTTCAGGAATATGATTTCTAAGTCCTTGTGAAGCCAGGTTGATTGAATGCAGGAACAGATCATCTATCATGCATTGAAATAGGTGAGGAGACCAATAATTTGGAGGAAGGACTACCTATCACGCAGCTCTTTGTGGTGTGTGTAGCAGATAATCATTTTGCAGACATCATACACTTTCTGACTATAGGAATGGCTCCAGAAGGGTACACTAGTGAGTTCAACAAATGTTTATGTTATTGCAGGTCACTTGCACAAGATGGGAATGGATGAGATATTGCCACGTTATGTGCCTGAGTTTGAACAAAGCATCATCCTAGTTGAAGCTCATGGAGGGGTTGCGAGAGGCCATTATGAAAGAAAATCAACAGCGCAGAAGATTTTACGTGCTAGGTTGTGGTGGCTAAGGATTCAAAAGCATATTGTAGGGCATGCGATGCATGTCAATGGATGGGCATGTCGTCACATAGGGATGAGCTATCTTTCAATCTGAAAGTGTCATTGCAACCATTTAAAAAATGGGCAATTGATTTTGTAGGACCGATTCAGCCTTCAGGAAAGAAGACGGGTGCGTGGTATATCATCACCGTGACTGAGTATTTGACCAGATGGGCAGAGGTGCAGCCTATAAAGGATTTTACAAGGGCAACAACAGTGAAGTTCCTATTTGAATATGCGCTAACTAGGTTTGGTTGCCAAAAGATTTTGATGAGCGATCGCGGTACACATTTCCTTAATGAAACGATTAGCACACTGAAGAAGGAATTTCAAGTTTATCACCAAAATAGCATGACATATCACCCTCAGGCTAATGGGACAGTGAAGTTTTTAATAAGATATTAGAGAATGTGCTGACAAAGGTTTGCAATGCTCAGAGGAATGATTGGGACGTGTGCATACCAACGGTATTATGGGCTTATAGAACTACTTGTAAAAAGCTGACTGGATAGACGCCTTTTCGACTGGTCTATGGCATAGAAGTTGTGATGCCAATGTAGTACATTATGCCTAGTCTATGGATAGTGGCATTTGTAGGAATGACGAACCGCAGAGCCCTAGAAGAAAGGCTCGCACAACTGATAGAGCTGGAGGAAGATAGATTCTTGGCTGGATTCCATCAATAAGTTTAGAAGGAGCACGAAAAGGCATGGCACGATCAACACATCAAACTGTGCACCTTCAAGGTAAATGATTTAGTTTTATTATATGACAGCAAGTTTGATAAATTTCCAAGAAAATTTCAGATGCATTGGCTAGGGCTATATGTGATCAAGGACATTACCGATGGTGGAGCAATTCAGCTGGTGAAATTGAATGGACATCCATTTCGTGGAAAGGTAAATGGTAGCCGATTGAAGCCATATACCAGTGATTTGCCTAGATGACTATATGATGGTAGCACAGTCTTAGCACTCTAGGCAGCTGCAAGGAGGCACAGGATTATAAACTACATTGTTCGGGTTCTAGAGCTACGTAATGAGAGGCCTTAGACGGGTGTCACGGTGTCAACAGACGTGTGAAGGGAGTTGTGCGACAAGATGAAAGACCAAATAGCATAGACAAAAAGTGACTGTTACTGTCACTGTTCATGATTTGACAGTGAGAAAACAACTAAGAGGAGCGGGGGGCAGCATTTAAGGCTGAATTTAAGATCGAGATCTTTGAAAATTTTCCACCAATCTAGCAGTTATGAGCACATTTTGGGGGGAATGGTCCAATTTGAATTCGAACTTGCCAATAAATTACAAATGGCCACCCAACGAGAAACACTTTTGCTTTTGAGAGTTTATGTGTCGCGCTATCACGTGTGGATGAACCATGTATTCTTTAAGGACCTAGTCAGGTGTTCTATGTTTGACAGGTTACCTGAGGAAACTCAATAGCTTATTATAAACTTCATGTCTAAACCAGTTGAAAATGAAAGTGCTCGAGGGTCTATTTCCTCTGAGGGAGCTGCCCCTGAGGTCATAATTATGGAGGTTCCCACAACAGTGCCAAAATCACCGAGGTCGCCTAGGCCGAAGCCTATGCCGGTAGGAGAGGATTTTTCGGGGAATTTAGCATCTATGGATAAACATTAATTCACTAGAAAAGTAGTTGTTCCTAGAGCAACAGTTTAAAGTGTTTTAGACTTTTCCTATAAGCAATAGATAAGAAGAGAGGATAGAAGGCCTACCTGTAGTTTCATTTTCTTGTCGTCTCCCTTGTATTGATTCCATCACTCCTTCCCGTACTTAATCCGCTTAAAAAGTACCCTGTAAACACAAAAAAAGACAAAAAATGATCAAAGAATACGATCCATTGAATATAAATGAAAGGAATGAGAAGCAATTCATACATAAGCATTATGAAAGAACACAACATATGGAAAAAGGTTCAAACACTTTATTAGATAGAAGAAGGAATTACAACCATCAGTGTTTGATTCAAAGTCATTCCTCCAGCTTGGATCCCATCCACATCACATCAAAAGCAAGACAAGCTTGTGGCATCACATCATTTTCTACAAAGTCAAGTCTCATAGCAACATTATCTCCTTACAATTCAACATAATCCAGCCCCTGATCACTTAGATTAGTGGTCAATTTATAGGAAGATGAAGAAGGTTTTGTCATTAATGGTGACATTGAATGGCCTTCCATACTTAGAATTAGTTCCATGGAGGAAGGGATGAGAGGATAGGATGCTCCTTAACTCATTCCTCATCCGTTTTCGAGCTTATAGGAGTTGATAAGACAGGGAAACTTCTAGATGACTCGAGAAGATAAGAATATTCCCCAAACCCTATGTGAATTTCGCTCATTCTCGCCCAGCACAAGTGAAAGGAAGCCTAAGTGATCTGCAAAGCACCCTAACAGTGGATTTAACTGCTCTGCAACGCACCTTCATAAGGGCTTACTTGCGTTGGTCCCTCTAGAGGCAATTTTTGGATGTCATCAAGTCATGAAACTGTATGGGAAGGAGGCATTCAAGGGGTTGACTTATTTAGGGCATGAAACAACTAAATTTAGGGTTTGATGAGCCCTAAAACACTGGTCTGAATGTTGGGATTTGATGTGCCCAAATGGATCTGTAACAGCTAGCCCCTAAAGCATGAAGTCGGAAAATTGACAATGTCGAATGAAATGCTTTACGATGTGATGAGGAGGTATCGAAGTGGAAGGTGACCTTCATCAATTACAATACATATATCATGATATTTGATTTTACATGAATCATTGAGGGAAGGCATACCCATGCTCAACTTATAAAATTTCATTACATGTACATAAACAATCGTCTACAGATATAGACCCATGATTGGAATCACTATCAATGTAAATCCATTGCTCATATGATTTAGTACTCCTGATATCGCAGCCCAGATGGATGAAACTAGATCAAGGTCTTCAATATCGTTCAACAGTTCACTCAAGTACTAGTCTAACCATGTGAATATGTGATCTGAAGTTGAACATGGGAAGACACCATCTGATTACTAGTCGATGACATAAGCTGTTGTTGGCTACATGGGGCCTGACCCAGGTTCAGAGGTGAATTAGCCAAGAAAATCTCGGTACTACTAGCCCTTTCATCAACAGTCCATGGAGCGCAGACTGAGGTCTCACCCAAAGTAGTATGGGAGGGTGTTGGAACCAGGTTTCCGCACCTTGGGGATGTCTGATATGGGGCGATAGGTACGCAATTCAACCTTTGCACTTACTAGGTTACGTGCACTAGCAAGCTTCTTGCGTCCTGTGGTACTGCCTTTGCGCAGCTCTAGCTGCAGTGTGACGAGTGTTAAATATCCAAGTCTTCCTTAATTAGGTTCTGTTAGCTTAATTACTTAGAAGGTTCTCATACATAAGCATTCATACAAGTGCGCGCATATAAATAAACAGATACCATTAATGCATAAAATCAAAATATAGATCTATGAAATAGATGCACAATATGCCGAATCAGGTTAGCTTTATTAATAATCCTTTCCAATTCCAGTTCAATACAGACCTGACTCTTCCCTGGGCACTCAGCTGCAGGGGTCCACGCACTCAAATGCGGACTCTACTAGGCCTCTGCGCACTCAACTGCAGAGCATCTACCCACTACTACGACCTAATACACTTCATATCCACTTATATCCTCTAACCATGCTTGCACATCTATCTATTACTTGCTTGCCAAAAAACTATTGTCTTTACACTTAGATCCTCACTCTATTTATACAATCCCATGGTCTGCGGACCATGGGTAGGCTGATAGAACTTTACATTAAATTACATTATTTTAGGGTGAACAATCCTATGACCCATCTTCGACTTTTGTGCTCCACGCCTGCATTTCACTGAGTCTTTACATTACATTGACCAAAACCCTGTTGTTGGGGGATCTGCTACCCAACAGGCCCCCAACACAATCATCGTGACTTGTCCTGAGTCACTGTGTGGGTGCGGCGATCTTTGCCTGAAGTCCATCCAACTGTGTAGAGGCTACGCGAAGGTCCGCAATGCACTGTTCTGCCATCTGCTAGATCTGCTTTACTCACTCGACTGAATGCTTGCTGTCACAGGCAAATCCTTGTCGTAAAGCTTGCATCACTTTCATTTGCGAGCTTTCCTTCAATTTCGGCAGTGATGATGAAGGCCTCATCAATCCAAGGCTGGCTACGTGCTTTAACTACTACCGCCTTTTGGCACGCGGCATCCACTTTTTCCTTCAACGCCTTTGCCTGCTGTAGCTTTGCTAACCACTGAGTCAGGATCACTATCTGTGCCATCCGATGCACATTGTCATATTTAATTTGAAGCTCCTGTGCCTCTGTTTCTAGGCACTGTATGGTGGTGTCCTCCTGTAAGGAACTGAGGACCCTGAAGGATTCTTCCAACAAAGTTGTACAGGTCTGCACTGCCTGTCGTATTTCCTTCAACCCCTTTTGGATAGCATCAGCGTGTTGTTCTCGAACTTCCTAGGGCGTGGACGACTGCACCTTTAATCGTAGTTCAGCAATCTGTAGGTTGAGGTCCAGCTGGATCCTCATTTCTTCCTCCTTTGCCTCGTGGAATCCACTGGCCAATTTATGGATCTGCACTCCTATTGGTAGGTCTATCACAATTTCTAGCTCTAGGGCACGACAACATGCTTCCTCTACAATCTACTCTAACTGTTGATTCTGCGCCAATGATTCATTGCATTGTAGTCTAAGCTGCTCGATGTTGATTCACTGTTCACTGAGCATTTTCACTGCGCATCCTTCCCTAGCGCGGAGTTCTGCTATCACTCTATCCTCAAGCTAGTATAATATATCTCATTGAAGGGTAGCCAAGTTTAGGTGAAGTCCCTTGATCTGGCCCACTGCGACTTTGTCCTCTGTGCTGTCTGTTGTCAATGCTCCTTCCAACAGCACGACAGTGTTAGCCATTTTCGCCCGCAATAGTTTCTCTATTGTTGATGTACCCGGAGCACCATAGGTGACTACTGTTCCTTCTTGTGGGGGCCACACCTGAAGTCCATGTAGTTGCATGCCAAGGGCCCCCAACACATTCTGCTGCTTTGTCATTGGTTCATGGAGTGCTTCCTTGGTGACCTCATGAACTTTGTCACCGATGTCGTATAGGTCACCCTCTGTTAATGTAATAGGTTCCCCATCCAGCTTGGAAGCTTTTGTCTTCTTCCATGGCCTTGTTCATTCCGTACTGTGCAGCCGTTTCAGTTGTGTAAATGTCATGATTAGGTCTGCGCCTTCTGCCGTGTCGTCTATCCCCTATCCTATGGCTAGGTCCAGGCCTCTTTCCTCCTGCGTCGTGGTGGCCCCAGCTACAACTGCTTTTTCAGCAGCCTTGGTCTGCTATGTGGCGGCCTTTGCTGCCTCGCGGAAAGCCCTTACCTCCTCAGTGAACTTCTCATTCTGCTTATGTTGTGTTGGTAGCTTGGTGGCATCCTTCTGTCTTTGTATCGCTATCTCATCGCACGCTGCTAGATCCGGGGCACGCCATTCCAGTGGCCATGAGTTGAGCACCACGAAAACAGTGTCATCAATTGCGATGAAAGGGAGTTTGGTCCAGTTCTGCTCTGGATCCTTCCACGCCTTGATATACACATTGTGCATATCCGCCTTAAAGTCTACAAAGCTCTGCAAACTATCGTACACCGTGGGGGATAGGCATAGCCTTTTGTTGATCCACATCCAGACGCTTGCCTCCATGAGTATCCAAAAGATCTTGGTCTCACGAATTCGCGTGGCATCCTTTGTTGCCCAGAGCGATGCATATTTTTCTGCCTCTGGCAAGTCCTGGTCAAGAGGAGGAAACTAACTATCCTCAAGCAGTTCCCCTACAACCAACAAGATGCATAAGAGCAACCACGCATAGTGGAAGGTCTTACCCTACTCCTAGGCCTCTTTGTAATTCATCAGAAAGTCCTCGCAGAGGAACTATGCCGAGTTGAACTGTACTGCCTTTGCGCATTATTCGGCCAGCGTGATGACCGTTGCTGGTACCTTGTTGCCGCAACATTTTCTCATCACCTTCCCAACCAGCAACTGGGTTTCCATGCGCACGCCTTTGTCTTGAATGCTATTGATTACGTATCCTCTCTGCTTGTTTTCTAACTTGTATTTCTTCTTCATGGCCTCTGCGAACGCCAAATCTCCGCTTTTGCCAGCTATTTCTGAGGGGTCCCTTCCCGTACACGGAAGCTGAGAAATCCTATGAATAAGCTCTGTCATGATAGGAATAGGCTCCTCCAGCCACAAGTACCCATCGTGCACTAGGCAAAGTAGTTGCCTGATGACAAAGATCGTGATTGGTGCCCGGTGAAAGTGTGGAATCCATAGTAGGTGGAGTAGCCCGGCCTCCTCCACACCGCGTAGCCATTTCTGTGGCTTTAGCACTATAACTGACCCCTCCTTGCTCTGTTTCATGAGTTGGCTGGTCTCCAAATGTGGGAAATTTTCATTGTCCACGAGGTCCCAATATTCAAATTTCATCGCGAGCACGCGGCCCAGAACCGATCCTTCTATCAGAATTCCATCTGGGAGAAACAGGGTTTGAAGTGCACTCTTAACGGCATCCAAATCTTTGGGTACTTTTACTCTCCCTTTCTATGGAGGGACATACTTGGGTAGTTTTGCTGCAGTGTGCATTGGCTGAATGTCTTCCTCCATTTCTTCATCCTCCTCGATTTCTTCTACGAATGCTTGGAGATCCTCCTCCTTGTCATTTATCTCAATATTAATAGTCTTACCCTTGTCTTCCATAGACACTTTATCGAACCACAGATTTCACGGAGAGATCTGGACCAGTCCTGCTACCTATGGATCCTTTTCGGGCCTCTATATCTAGGGTGATTTAGGAATTTTTGGTGCATCCCCCACTGGCAGCGTAGGGCTCTACGTGGCTCCTTTGGTTGTTGACATCATTCTGTTCAGGAAATCCTGTGTCTCCTTCAGCAATGTCTCAAACAGTAAACTTGCTCTCAAAGCCTCCAAATTCATCAGGTCCATACCCAATTGATAGCGCAACAACTAAATTCTCAAAATTCCAAGGGTTGTTTGGTGGAGAGCCACCTGTGATTTATAGGCCTTTTTGAATTCAAATTCGACTGTTCCCCCCTTATTCGGCTCATTAATGCGAGATTGGTGGCAGATAGTCCCAAATCTAGTTCTGACTTCGTGTCTTAATTTCCCATCGCCCACTCCTCATTGCCTTAAATTGGACATCTTGTCATGAATAGTGACACCAATGGTCACCTCCTAGCCTACCCATGTGGCAGTGCAGCCCCCTGTGCAAGGATGTGACCTGTGTGACATACTGATCCTACGTGCAACCTCCTTATCACGTAGCTCCCATACAAACTCTTTTATAGTCCCGCGCTCTCTTTCAACTGCTTGGAGCGCTAAGACTGTGCTTCCTACTTATAGTTAGGTGGTCACACCATAGGTGCGAGGCTTCAATTCATCTTCCATCCCGGTCCGTAGGCCCTACTTGGTTACCCTCACACCAGTCAATGCCTCGCATCCTTCCTTATGGGGCACGCTCCCCTGGTTACTTTGTCTAATAAGGTGCGGTCGCAGCCATGGTAGCAGAGCCAGAAATTCTCAGCCACAATCTTCTAATGCAGTGGTATGGCTGCCCACATCTTGTCCTGTCTTTCTATTGACACGACATGCTTGTGCGATTTTGGTTTCTAGTTTTTTGATTTCTGCATCCGTTAACATGCTTTTCTGCCTCAATCGTACCTGACCTTCTTCGAGTTCATGAAGCTCAAGGTTCCCTCGCCGAATGGCTTCTTGAATCTTCATATGTTCGTCCTCGCGCGGCTGCATAATCCCTTCGTTCTGGTCCTCGTGTGCTATCCCAACTATGTGAGCTATTGCATGAGGATTCCTTTCCCCCAAAACTATGGCCTCGACTCTGCTTGTTGTCTTTAAAATCATTTATGCGCTCAAGTTTTTGTGCATGGCCCTATAGGCCCATCGGACCGCTGGTATGCACAAGTCCCAATCAGTTCGTCCCGCCTGGTAAACCCTATTTAGGATTTTTCATACCCTCTTGAATGCTTCTATGTAGAATGGCTGTGGGGCGCGTCATTTTTCCTGTGGCTGCATCTTGTTCCGATTTTCTATCCTTGGTTTGGAATGTGTTCGTGTAGACTGCACAACACACGTCTGTACCCATCGACACAGGTGGGAACACAAGCTACTCTATCCTAGCTTCCCGACTCTCGTTCGAAACGGGGGACTTCCAAACCATAAGCGCATCACCCTTCTACATCCACACCAGTCTTCAAAATTTCCTTGACGTGTACTCCACCATCATGCGAGTGTTGTGCGTAGTGCCCATTTCAGCACATCGAACTGTTGCTGTTCCGGTACTGCTCTTTCAAATTTGTCCAGGAATTCATCCACCACTGTCACTCCATCATATGTTGGCAGTTCCCTTGCCTCTGTTGTCACACAGCGTAGTGATCTAATCATCATGTTGCACTTCAGCATTGTCACTTCGTGCAACCAATTCTACCATCGTTCTATTTTCTCGTCTGAATCCAAAGTGTAGGAGCTTTGCGCTCCCATGAGATTCTCCTATCTGTAGTCAGATTCACCCACTCCTGGTCTCACGCAGTTATCTTGTAAATACAATCCAACTCATCATCGCACACTAGTTCAGTGTAGCGTGCTTCTTCGGCTGGGTCTAGCGAGACTACTACACGTAGTGATTTTTTTCGAATATCATCTTTTGCTTCTTTAGGTTGATGACTCCATTCATATCAGTGGCCCAGTCTATTCCTAACAATGTGGGATAGGGATTGTTGTCATCGATAATCTCTATCACTTCAAAGTCCGTTTGTGTGCTCGCACCTTCAATATCAACTGTTACCCCTTGCAACCTCCCCATGGGAAAAATCTTCTATTGGTTCGCCATTCATAATTGAATAGGGGACCATTGCAATGCGGGCCTGCCCATGTGTTCCTACCTTTGCTTTGGCAACATATTCACGTCCGACCCTAGGTCTAGGATTACCTGATCCATTTTGTACTCACCAATCTATGCCGTCAATCTCATTTCCCTCCTAGTGTGCAATGCATGCTTTCCCAGTTTCTGGACTACGCGCAGTTTTCCTGATCCCGCGCACCTAGTGATCAACTCTTATAGTCCCTTCACTGCCTTGCTGTCACACAACAGTTTCATGCATGTCTCTAGAAAGGTAGTAAGCATAGAAGGATCAATCCTTGGTTCTGGTTGATCCTTACTACCCAAAGTGGAGGCCTTCGTGAAGCTCTTCTTAGCTTCCATAAATGTCTCCTTTGCGTATTCTAAGTCAAACTCAGGTTCCTTTGCAGGAGCCTTGCAAACCCATATATCTTCCCCGGGCTACTTCCCCCTATCTTCCCCTGTGGTCGCACCACTTCTAAGCACCATGTTCACATTTGGGTCTTCTTCTCGCATTTCAGACCTCATCATTTCTATATTCTGAGTTGGAGGAGGTTGGAATACCCCTTTTTTGCGCATTTGTGTGATCAATGTAAAGAAATCTATTGTTTCATGATCAAACTAAGCATAATACAAACATGATATCCTCGTTGGGTTGGTACAATCACGGGCATAGTGCCCTGGTCCCCTTCCTGGTCCCATTCCTCCTTGTTCCCTACCTCGTCCCTAAAATTCATCGTGCGCCATCCGCATAGCTGGGTTGAGGCCTCGTGTTTTTGTCTGCATTCTATAGGCTAGGGTCCGATCCATAATTAACTCATAGCTGCAACAAGTGCGCTCATCGTGGCCTACCGACCTACAGAAATTACAAAACAACTACTGGGGAGTCTGTGTATACTTCTGCAACAAATGACAATTGTCCATCGTGTGTTTTCCTCCTATCTGACAGATCGTGCACCATAATGCAGGTGTCGTGCTTGGCCCTGCTTGTGCCTCTGGTCTCAACGGCATTTCCAGGCATAGATTCTATAGTTGAGCATGGATTTGTTGATCTCCCAACCTAGGGTCTTGTATCGGGGTCTCATGCAACCTCATTGCCATTTCCAACGCTTCGGCTTGGGTGGAAAGTTTCTGTTGTGACATCGCCATCTGCAAGTGTGGTGTCAGGGAAGCCACAAACCATGCGCAATGCTATGCATCTGTTAGCATCATATTGGCCTCACATATTGTACTCTTCAGCCTTTGGTCTAGATCCAAGGGGGTCTCACCTGCAAGCATCGTGATCTCTTTAAACCCGATGATTAACTGTGTCTCTGATTTAGGCCTGCTAAATTCTCTGTTCAATGCATTCTAGATCTCTGTTATCCCTGCATTTGGGTGGTTGATAGATTTCTTGATGTACCACGTCAATGCGCAATCCTGCAGCGCGCTCACCAATATAGCCTTCTTAATATTGTCGTATGTGACACCTTGTGCTTCCCATATGGCTCTTGCCAAGAACTAGAATTGGTCCGGATCCTCATTCCCTACTCCTCTGAATACTGATAGTTTGATCGTGCTCGCCATACTAAACTGTGGAGGTGGAGTGGGTAGGGATGGAAGTGAGGGAGGTGAAGTGGGTGGCGGGGTGGTTGGAGGTAGCCGTGGATTCCGCTGCCTTATGAAACTGACTACGCTTTTCGGAGAATTTCGCGAGCTCGTCCTCACTCTCCCGCGAGGGTGAAATTAAGGGATTGTTTTCTAATTCTTCACTGCTTCCTCTTTTGTATATTCTTCCACTCTGCATAGTTCCAAACATTAAGTTATTCGCATAACCCACTTTTCACACAAGAGCATCTTAATCTAGGTATTCAAATATTTAATATACTTACCTCACGGTCCCTTGAGAAAATGTCGTTCTGCCTCATTGTAACTGACATTCGTGTCCACCACGAACTTAGTGATAAATCCTCCTATTATTCGGTCAAGCCAATGGTCCACAGCTCATGCTATCTTATCCTCTGAGGCTTCTAGTCTACGCTCTAGCTCTGGATTCCACACTATCGGTTGGTCAAGCCTACACCTTCCCTGGCTGTCGTCTAACCTCACGATCCACTCATACAGTTCAAAAGGAAAGGATGCAAAGAAAATATCATGGATTTCTGTATACACGTAGCGATCCAGCCACCTTTTCTCAGATACTTGCGAAGTTCTATTTTCCTATGTCGCGAACTCGTGAATCTTCTTGTCCAACCACTCTTCAATCTCCTTCTTTGTTGGGTTCCAGTGGCACGACATCAAAAATCCCTTAGGTAGATCCCGATCCTGGTAATGGAACCGTTTGTTGGCTACGTGGGGCCTGACCTAGTTTCAGAGATGAATTAACCAAGCAAATCCCAGTACTACTAGCCCTTCCGGCAATAGTCCGCTGAGCGCGGACTGAGGTCTCACCCGAAGTAGTATGGGAGGGTGTTGGAACCAGGTTTCCGCACCCTGGTGATGTCTGATATAGGGCGATAGGTACGCGATTCAACCTTCGCGTTTACTAGGTTACGCACACCAGTGAGCTTCTTATGTCTTGTGGTACTGCCTTCGCATAGCTCTAGCCACCGTATGACCATTATTAAATACCTAAGTCTTCCTTAATTAGGTTCTGTTTGCTTAATTACTTAGAAGGTTTTCATACATAAGCATTTAGACAAGTGAGCACATATAAATAAACAGATACGATTAACGCATAACATCAAAATATAGATCTACGAAATAGATGCACAATATGATGAATTAACTTAGCTTTATAAAAAATCCTTTCCAAGTTTAGTTCAATACATACCCAACTCCACCCTGCGCACTCAGCTGTAGGGGTCCACGCACTCAGTGGTGGCCTCTACTAGGCCTCTGCGCACTCAGCTACAGAGCCTCTACCTACTACTACAACCCAATACACTTCAGATCCACTTCTATCCTCTAACCATGCCTTCGCATCTATTTATTACTTGCTTGCCAAAAAACTATTGTCTTTACACTTAGAGCCTCACTCTATTTATACAATCCCATGGTCCGCGAACCATGGGTAGGCCCACACAACTTTATATTAAATTAAATTATTTTAGGTTGGACAACCCTATGAATCATCTTAGAATTTCGCGCTTCGCGCCCACATTTCATGGAGTCTTTACATTACATTGACCAAAACTCGGTCTTTAAGCCCCAAAACCCTACTGTGGGGGGATCTGTTGCCCAACAGCTATTAACAGATGCGAGAGAAATCATCAATAATGATAATGATCCTCAAGGTACTGCAGTACATTCTGCACGGTGTGAATGGATGATTTGATGTCAAACACCATACAAAGTCTTTTGGTCGAAGGCCATTGATGTATGCCTATCGCCGAAAGCGAGAAACTTGCCATTGATGCATGCAAGCCTCAAGGTACTGAATGGGTGTTTCTAAGTCAACTTCTTTGATAATGAGTTGATGTCGACAAGAAGTGACTTATCACAAGAGGGCCTTGATATATCCCACATCAATGACATGAAATTATTGTAGTGAGTTTTAGAGATGAAATTTGACTGACGACACAAGGTTTAGGAAAGGCGGTCATGAAAAAGAAGGTTTATGGTATTGCAAAAGATGGATTTTGACTGGAAGACTTCTCTTGAATATGTCGGCGACACTAAAGTAAATTGGTAGCATTGACCCAAAACAAAGTGATGGATGGTATGATAGACCAATGGTGTGATAACCATCAAGCTAATAACCCAACCCAGATAGTCACGGTGATGGAGTGAAAGTGTCATGTTCAAGAGCGACCTGCTACCATAAAGTGGTTTTCCCCTTTTTCCATTTTCCCCAGTGATTGCTGACTAGTACCTCTTTATTTTTATCAATCTTGAGGAGGATAACATATGCTTGTTGTATAATTGCACCCTTCGGGTGAACCCATCCCTATTTGATGTTTTAACAAGTCTAGCAAAGGTGAAACTCGATCTTGTCTAGATGGACAAGTTTGTCACTATTTGATGTTTTTAACGAGTTTAACGACAAAGATAACTCAGTCCTTTTCATGTTTAGAGAGTTTGAAAAGGTACAAAAAGAAAACTCCACAAGTTCTTTTTCGTAAATTAATCTCTCAAGTCTGAAAAAGCGTAAAATGATACAAGAGAGATATTTTTTCCAATCCGTTAACGAGGTGGAAAGCACAAGTGCTCAACAATCTTTTCATATTTAGAGAGTCTGAAAAGAGCTTAAAGAGGACTCCAAGGGGGTTCCTTTTTCGTTTTTAACAAAGCTCGAAAAAGAGATAAAAGTGTGCTTTGTGGTCAAAAGTACAATGTTATGAAACCAGCTCAAGAAAAGATAGAAAAGATAGATCAACGCCTTAGAATTCAGCCTCTTCGAGGGGGCAACCTCCTTTACATTACATAAATGAACAATTATTCGATGATACAAATGACAAAACCTCCTTTCTATATATAGGAGTCTAAGGAGTCACAATATAATCCAACCGACCTAACAATAATAATATAAAGCCACAAAAATAACAATAGAGGGATTCTATGGGGCACAGAAATAACAATATGGGGGTAATAGGGGCACAACAATATAAATAAGGGGTATAACTACAATAGTAATGGGGTAATCACTAGTATTATAGGGACCCAACATGCCCCTCTCCTTCAAAAAAGTGTTGTCCTCAACGCTTGAGTAGTTCTGGATACTTCTGCATAAAATTCTCATCCTCCCATGTGGAATCTTCAGTGGATAAGTTCTTCCACTTGATAAGATACTCTGAAATTGATCGATTTCGTAGCTGTCGAGTTCTTGTTTCTATGACAACTTCCAGTTCCAATATAATTTTTCCTTCCTCGTCAAGTTCTGGCAATATTGTTTGAATTGGGAGCTTGTTGCCTATAACCTTCTTTAAACATGAAACATGGAAAACTGGGTGCAATCGAGAAGTTGCAGGAAGCTCCAATTTGTATGCCATAGTACCAATCTTTTGCAACACCTTGTACGGACCATAATACTTTGGTGATAATTTATTATCCTTCTTAGCTTGCTTTAGGACATTTTCTTATATGGTTGTAGCCATAGGAATACCCAATCACCTACATCAAAACTTCTTTCACTGCGATGTTGATCTGCCTGTTGTTTCATTCTATTTTGTGCCAACACGAGGTTATCCTTTAAGAGTTGGAGGACTTGTTGTTGATGTTCGATGTGATGTTCCACTGCCTGAACCTTAGAATTTTCTCTTAAATATGATGTGATGGATGGTGGTTGATACCCATAAAGTGCCATAAATGGGGTCATTTTTGTTGCTGTATGGAAGGAGTGTTATACCACCATTCAGCCAGAGGCAACCATTTGACCCATTGTGTCTATTTATCAGATACAAAGCAACGAAGATATCCTTCCAAACATTTGTTTACTATCTCAGTTTGCCCATCAGATTGAGGATGATAAGATGAGCTATGAGCTAACTGAGTACCAAGACAAGAAAATAATTTTGTCCAAAAATTTCCAGTGAAAATGGGATCTCTGTCACTTACAATAATCTTTGGGTTTCCATGTAGCTTTTGAACTGTTTCCATAAATGCAGTAGAAACTGTACTGGCTTTAAATGGATGTGATAATGCACAAAAGTGTGCATACTTGGTAAGTCTGTCAACTACCACCATGATGACACTCTTTCCCTCAGACTTGGGTAAACCTGTGATAAAATCCATTGAAACCTCCTCCCAACGTTGGCTTGGAATGGATAAAGGTTGTAATAGACCCGATGTCTTAATTGTTTCAACTTTATTTTGTTGGCAAACCAAACATTCCGCCACAAACTTTTGAATATCTGATTTAAGGCCATCCCAAAAAAATTCCTTCTTAACCCTGTGGTAAGTTTTTAAAAATCCTGAGTGCCCTCCTAAGGGAGAAGTGTGCAATTCCATAAGAATCTTTTGTTTTAGCTGGGAATTCTTACAGAGGTATAAGCGATCTTTGTACCATAACGAATCATTTTGCCAGCTAAATGTATCAGAAGTACTGGAATCTTGTTGTAGCTTTCGAATAAGTGCCCACACTTCTTCATCATTCTTCCATTCCTCCCTTGCTTCGTTTATCCAATCTGGTTGGATAATAGAAATGGCACACAACAATGCTTCCACATCCTCATCCTTTCTTGAGAGTGCATCTGCCACCACATTTTGCTTCCCTTTTTTGTAGATGATTTCAAAGTCATAACCCAACATCTTTGTGACCCACTTTTGTTGCTCTTCAGAGGATAATCTTTGTTCTAAAAAGTATTTAAGGCTATCATGATCCATTTTTACCTTGAAGTGTCTTCCCATTAGGTAGGGTCGCCATTTCTTAAGTGCATGGAGTATTGCCAACATTTCCTTCTCATAAATAGCTTTGCTTAAAAACTTTCCCTTGATTGGACGACTTTCAAAAGCAATGGGTCTTTCATCTTGCATTAGAACAACACCAATTCCATTTCCTGAAGCATCACATTCCACAATAAAGGTTTTTGTGAAGTCCGGTGTAGCTAAGACCGGTGCTTGGCACATTGCCTCTTTAAGATGTTCAAAGGCCTTTGTTGCTTCCGGAGTCCATGAAAATGAATCTTTCTTCAATAATGTTGTTAGAGGTGCTGCTATTCTCCCATAATTCTTAACAAACTTGCGATAATACCCTGTCAACCCAAGAAATCCTCGCAGATGCTTTATGGATGTGGGGATTTTCCATTCCTTAATGGCTTTAATTTTGCTAGGGTCTACCTTAACTCCTTCATGAGATACAATATGACCCAAATATTCCACCTCCTGGACTCCAAAGAAACATTTGGATCTTTTTGCATATAATTGTTTCTCCTCCAATAGTTGTAGCACCCTGTCAACATGTTCAACATGATCCTTCCAAGACTTGCTGTAGATTAGTATATCATCAAAAAATACTAACACAAATTTTCTAAGGAATGGTTTGAAAATTGAATTCATCAAACCTTGAAATGTTGAAGGTGCATTGGTAAGGCCAAAAGGCATGACCAAAAATTCATAATGACCCTCATGAGTTCTAAATGCCGTTTTCAGAATGTCTTCAATCTTCATTCTGATTTGATGATATCCCGAACGAAGATCCAACTTGGTGAAGTAAATTGATCCATGCAATTCATCCAGTAATTCATCAATGACAGGAATGGGGAACTTATCTTTAATAGTGAGCTTGTTGAGCTCCCTATAATCTGGACACATGCGCCATGATCCATCCTTCTTGTGCACCAATACTACTGGAGCTGAGAAAGAACTTTGACTCGGTTGAATTATACCAGCCTCTAGCATTTCTGCAACCATACGTTCAATTTCACTTTTTTGGACATAGGGATATCTGTACGGCCTGATGTTTGGAGGAACACTTCCTGGAATCAGATGAATAGCATGATCATGATCACGCATAGGTGGGAGACCTTTTGGAGTCTCAAATACCTTGGAATGATTGTCCAGGACTTTTTGGAGATCTGGAGAAATAGATGATTCCAATGTGGAAACATCTAGCGAACATAATTGTGCAATTACACCTCTTTGCTCCTTTTTTAGAAGCTTTGTCATGCCATTAGAGCTGATTATCTTTCCTGGTTTCCCTGCAATACCCCTTAATTCAACTTCCTTTCCTTCCATAGAAAATTTTATGAAAAGTTCTTGAAAATTAAAAGCTATTGTACCCAAGGATTGTAGCCATTGGACTCCTAGTACAACATCAGCACCTCCCATTGGAATGGAAAGCATTGGGCTAGTCAATACATATTCTCCCATGGATAGCTTGATATTATGGCACTTTCCAGAGCAATTTATTGTTCCTCCATTTGCAATCATCACTTGACACTCTGGTGCTGGATATAGGAAGCAATTCAATTCTTTTGCTACCCTACAATGAATAAAATTGTGGGTGCTTCCTGAATCAATCAACACTATTACCTTTTTCTTCTTGATTTGTCCTTCTATCTTGATGGTTTGAGGAGTGGTAATTCCCGCCAATGCATTACAAGATATGGTCGGATTTATTTGTTCTTCATCTAGGCTTTGTTCCTGGAGTATATCCTCTTCTTTTGACCTTTCTTGCTCCTTTTCTTCTTCCTCTTCACAATCTATGTAGAATAATTTCTTCTCAGCACACTTATGACCTTTTGTGTATTTGCTATCACAATTGTAACAAAGCCCTTTTGCTCTTTTTTCTTCCAATTGTTGTGGTGTCAACCTTGTAGGTTGTGGAAGACTAGGGGCAACAACACTTCCGTCTTTATAGTTGTGAATGGTATGCTTCCTAGTTGCCATAATTTTGCTTTCCATTTTTCTTGCTAACCTGAATGCCTTCTCTAATGAATCAGGTTCCCAAAGGCGAACATCATGTTGGATATTATCCTTTAAAGACCCTATGAACACATCAATCCTATGCTCCTCTGGAATATCTTTTACCCTTATGTTCAATTTTTGGAACTCCTCAATGTGCTCCATTATTGAACCCTTTTGTTTGAGACTTATCAATTGGCTAAAAAAAGTGTTGCTTTTTGTATCCTCATAATGTGCTATCAATTCTTCCGTAAAAATTGCCCAAGTGATAAATTGTTTACGAGAACAAAGCCATTGATACCATACAAACTGATTTGGTTCCAAATATATAGTTGCCATACGTACCTTTTGTGCGTTTTGCACATTATTGAGATCGAAGAATTGCTCCATCTGTAATATCCATGTGGCGGGATCCTTGCCATCAAACTTCCTCATATCGATTTTTGGAATATGGTGATTCTTCGATCCAACATTAGCGTCTATGGAATCATGATTAACATTTCTTTTGTTCTCATCATGAGTTTCCTTTACTACCTTTTCACCATTAGTAAGTATTTCTTGTAGAAAATTTGTCAAATCTATCTTCAAATCTGCCATGCCTGTCTTCAAATTTGTGTTCAAATCTATCTTCAAATTGTCCATCTTAGCTTCCATGCCATTCATCTTAGCTTCCACCACATTTATCTTAGCTTCTGTTAACTTTTGTGAGCGTGACATTTGTTGCACTTGTTCTTGTAATTTTGATATATCATGTAGCATTTCTTCCTCTTCTTCATGAGTCATGCTAGAGCTTTCAGGTTCCTTACTAGGTGTTTTCATTTTCTTTCCTCGGGGCATCAGTTACCGATAATAATGCTCTACTATTCCTTTTGAATTCCTTCAAAATAAATTTTCAAACCAAGCTTAAGCAAAAATTTTAAAAAAATCTACACACCTTTTTTCACTTTGTAGGAGCTTGATATTGCCTCTGATGTATCTCTGTACTTTCCAATCATCTAGTTCTAAATTTGTGACCTATAGTAGCTCTCTATGTCCTCTTTCCAATGCCACCAGTCTGATCCAAATTGGATTCTCCAAGAAAGAGTTATGCACAATCTCCCAAGATGACCTGATTATAGACCTTTCCAGAAGAGCGAACTTGTATGAAATGCCACGTGTACAATTTTCAATCTTTGGTTCTGAAAAAGATATACAAGAAACTACAGTCTGTCCTCTTTCTGTACCTTCTTACGAAATTTCAATCTGATTCTCAGAGAGAAAGTTATGATGATTTTCCCCAGGTCACCTGTTTTGAATTTAATTCAGGAGTCTGCAAAAAGACCAACTTCCTCAGATCATATCTCCGCAAATATCACGCGAAAAGCTCTGAAATTTGGACCCAAGGTTCAACGCGATTTATTTTCAAATGGGTTTTTTTTTCTACTTCTGAAACGTCACAGAAAAAAAAGTTATACCGAAAATGGCACGATGACCTGTTTGGAGCAGCGAAACCCTAGAATCCAAAGCTCTGATACCAAATGTTATGAAACCAGCTCAAGAAAAGATAGAAAAGATAGATTAACGCCTTAGAATTCAGCCTCTTCGAGGGGGAAACCTCCTTTACATTACATAAATGAACAATTATTCGATGATAGAAATGACAAAACCTCCTTTCTATATATAGGAGTCTAAGGAGTCACAATATAATCCAGCCGACCTAACAATAATAATATAAAGCCACAAAAATAACAATAGAGGGATTCTATGGGGCACAGAAATAACAATATGGGGGTAATAGGGGCACAACAATATAAATAAGGGGTATAACTACAATAGTAATGGGGTAATCACTAGTATTATAGGGACCCAACATGAGTTCTAAATGCCGTTTTCGGAATGCCGTTTATGGCACTTTTCAGAGCAATTTATTGTTCCTCCATTTGCAATCATCACTTGACACTCTGGTGCTAGATATAGGAAGAAATTCAATTCTTTTGCTACCCTACAATGAATAAAATTATGGGTGCTTCCTGAATCAATCAACACTATTACCTTTTTCTTCTTGATTTGTCCTTCTATCTTGATGGTTTGAGGAGTGGTAATTCCCGCCAATGCATTACAAGATATGGTTGAATTTATTTGTTCTTCATCTAGGCTTTGTTCCTGGAGTATATCCTCTTCTTTTGACCTCTCTTGCTCCTTTTCTTCTTCCTCTTCACAATCTATGTAGAATAATTTCTTCTCAGCACACTTATGACCTTTTGTGTATTTGCTATCACAATTGTAACAAAGCCCTTTTGCTCTTTTTTCTTCCAATTGTTGTGGTGTCAACCTTGTAGGTTGTGGAAGACTAGGGGCAACAACACTTCCGTCTTTATAGTTGCGAATGGTATGCTTCCTAGTTGCCATAATTTTGCTTTCCATTTTTCTTGCTAACCTGAATGCCTTCTCTAATGAATCAGGTTCCCAAAGGCGAACATCATGTTGGATATTATCCTTTAAAGACCCTATGAACACATCAATCCTATGCTCCTCTGGAATATCTTTTACCCTTATGTTCAATTTTTGGAACTCCTCAATGTGCTCCATTATTGAACCCTTTTGTTTGAGACTTATCAATTGGCTAAAAAAAGTGTTGCTTTTTTTATCCTCATAATGTGCTATCAATTCTTCCGTAAAAATTGCCCAAGTGATAAATTGTTTACGAGAACAAAGCCATTGATACCATACAAACTGATTTGGTTCCAAATATATAGTTTCCATACGTACCTTTTGTGCGTTTTGCACATTATTGAGATCGAAGAATTGCTCCATCTGTAATATCCATGTGGCGGGATCCTTGTCATCAAACTTCCTCATATCGATTTTTGGAATATGGTGATTCTTCGATCCAAAATTAGCATCTATGCAATAATGATTAACATTTCTTTTGTTCTCATCGTGAGTTTCCTTTACTACCTTTTCACCATTAGTAAGTATTTCTTGTAGAAACTTTGTCAAATCTGTCTTCAAATCTGCCATGCCTGTCTTCAAATTTGTGTTCAAATCTATCTTCAAATTGTCCATCTTAGCTTCCATGCCATTCATCTTAGCTTCCACGCCATTTATATTAGCTTCTGTTAACTTTTGTGAGTGTGACATTTGTTGCACTTGTTCTTGTAATTTTGATATATCATGTAGCATTTCTTCCTCTTCTTCATGAGTCATGCTAGAACTTTCAGGTTTCTTACTAGGTGTGACCTGTTACCATGAGCACCACTAGATCTACTTAGGATATTTTGTATGCATTTTTGAGTTTTTGGGTCAGATGACCAAATTTATCGTAGGCACAAATTTTGTAAAAACTTTTAAAACACATATCTATTTTACTTTCAAAGTTTTATGGTTATATGCAATCCTATTCAACTGATGATGTGAATTGAAAATATTACTTTTACATGTGTCGCAAATGTCTATTTAACACATAATTTGCTAGAGAGTCAGTTAATGTGTTAATATTTCTAGAAATATGTTGATATTGAATGTGTTCAAAACGTCTTTCCAAAATACGAACTCTAAGGAACATACGAAAAATTGTTGGATTTCGGACAATATAAATGTTTGTTAGTTGTAGTACAACGAGTTGCGAGTCCAACCTAATGATGATTCGGAAAATTCCAAGTGAAATGGCATCAGAGAGTAGTTCAATCAATGCGCTATACTCAATGATATTGTTTGTTGATCGACCGATACAAATCCCTTGAAAACTCACTAACTCGCCACTTGGAGCAAAAATAGCCCATGCTGTAGAAGACAAATTCTATGTACTACAACTAGCACCATCGGCGTAACCAACAAAATGTTCCAAAGACTCCGACATCTGCAATAAATGCAAAGCATATTACTAACCAGATAAAAATCTCTAAAAGGCACACACACACACACACATGCAATGAAAGCATATATATAGTGAGTTTTACTACACTTAATCAAGCATAGTAACGTTTGAGGTACAACCTATTTCAGGGCTGTGACAATGGAATCCCATCATAATCTACAAACTCATATGCTCCTTTTTCTAGAACACACTTGACAAAATAAGGACCCATCCACATTGGTTCGAATTTACCTACTCCAAGTTTATTAGCTTCCTGATCATAAAACAAGACTAGGTCTCCTTCTGAGAAGTTATGAGGCTTGACATTTCTATCATATTGTGCCTTAATACATTTCTTATGCACTTCGTTAGCCAATGCAGCATCTTGACGGGTTTCATCCAGATGGATTAATTCCTAGAAGCACACTTCTTCTTCACAAGTGTCGGGTAACAGGTCAATCGCGAGTTTGAGCGATGAAATTTCACATTATATCAGTAAGATTGCTTCCAAACCATACACCAACTGAAAAGGTGTAAATCTAGTTTCATTTGTCACCAAGGTTCGATATGCCCACAAGGTAGAGTATAGGATTAAGTGCCAGTTTCTTTTATGAACTCCTATCGCTCTTTACAACATCTACTTCATGACCTTGTTGATGGCCTCAACTTGTCCATTCGCTTGCAGGTAATATGGGGTAGAACTATCATGTGACAGTCCTAACTTAGCAGTTAACTCAGCCATCATGTGATTGCGAAAATGCGACCCATGATCTGTAACTATGACTTGTGGTACACCAAACCGGACAACTACATGGTTAAAAAAGAAAAGAGCAATCGTTTTGCCACTTTTGTTCAATGTTGGCATTGCCTCAGCCCATTTGGTAAAACAGTCAACGGTGACTATAATATACCCATGCTCCCCGACCGAGGTGGGGTTACATGTCATAAAGTCAATGCCCCGTTTCGCGAATGGGCCAACAACAACGACTGGATGCAATGGTGCAGGTGGTAATCTTGTTTTTTGGTCATATATCTGGCATGCATGACAACTTCTAACAACATTAATACAATATTTAAATATAGTTGGCCAAAAGTAACCAGCACGAAGAATCCCTTGTGCGGTTGCATATCCAGATAAGTGTCCACCACAGGCACCTGAATGGCAATCATTCAATGCTTTCTCAGCCTCCTCATGCATGAGGCACCTTCGTAAAACTGTATCAATACCACGACGATAAAGTGTGTCGCCAATGATCAGATAATCTTTGGCTTGGTAACAAATACGTCGTTGTTGTGAGAGAGAGGTATCTTACTGGAAAGTTTGGGTTTGGAGATAAATCAGTATATATCCATACCATGCATCAAATGACGAAATTAGAAACAGAGACTCATCCAAAATTGATGGTTCGGATGTTGAATTGATGGAGGTCGAGAGAAGGTCACATAGTCACTCAACGAAAACTAGAGATTTCTTTGATTTAGACTTGATGAATTCCAAATCGAATTCCTATAAAATAACTATCCATTTTGAATATTTTCCCCCCAGCAGTTGACGTGAAAAAATGTATGTCATAGGGTTGTTTTCCGTAACAGGATATAATGGCGAAATATTTGAACAGCTTGAACAGCTACCAAAGCTAGTTTTTCGACATAAGAGTACTTACTTTCTATATCGTTGAGATTACGACTCAAGTAATAAATAGGATGTTCAATCCTATTTCTCTTCCTGGACTAAAACCATGCCAATGGTTGTATCTGTAGCGACAAGATATAGGTAATAGCCATTTTGGTAATTTGGAGAATACATTAATGAAGCTCTAATCAGAGTATCTTTAAGATCATCCAAGGAAGCTTGCGCAACCTGATGCCAATGAAAGGGTATCTCCTTTTTCAAAAGATGTGTAAAACCTTTAGCGATTGCAGTGTAATTAGGAATGAACCTCCTCAGAAAGTTGGCTTTCCCTTCGAGTCTTTGTAACTATAAAAGATTTGAAGGTGGAGGAAAATCCAGAATTTCCTGAACCTTAATGGATCCAATCGAATCCCTTCTCGAGACACTAAAAATCCAAGCAAGTGACTAGAACAAACACAAAACACACATTTGTGTCGATTGTGTCAAATCTTGTAGTGTCGGCACCGTAAAAATATTGCTCTCAAGTGTTGCGGGTGATCAGTCCATTTTCGTGAATGAGCAGGTAAATCATCAAGGTAAGGTTGAAAAATGTGCTTGATGTCATGGAAAGCATAATTCATTACCCTCTGAAATGTGGCCCCAGCATTCTTCAAACGGAATGGGAGTTTCCTATAGGCGAATGTGCCCCATGGACAAATAAAAGTTGTTTTCGATTGCTCCTATGGGCGTATATTGATTTGATTGTAGCCGTAAAATCCATCCATAAATGAGAATATTTCACATCCAGCACATTCATCAATAACTTGGTCGATAAAATGAGTAGTATAATTGTCCTTTGGACATGCCTGATTTACATCCCTATAATCGACGCACACTCGTATTGTTCCTTGTTTCTTCATGACAGGAACAATGTTGGAAAACCAGTCAGTAAGAGGAACAGGGTATAAAACCAGCCCACAAAATTTTTTCAACTTCCGCTTTAATTGCAGCAGCTTTCTTTGGATGAATAGGTTGAAGCCACTATCAAATTGGCTTGACATCAGGGTACATTTTAATTTCATGTTCAACAATACTAGAGTCAATTCCTGGCATCTCCTCGTAATACCATGCAAAAATATCTCTAAATTCACAAAAGAGAGTATAGTAATTATCGAGTTCCAATGGAGAACAAGATTTGTCGACATGAATGTTCTCTACAATATTAGGCTTGGTCGAAATATTAATAGAAATCGTTTCTTCAATATTTGACAGGTTTTGCTCAGATTCGATTGTGTCTATGAAAACTGAATTCGATACGAAATCAACGACTGATAGGTGGTTTAGTTAATTTGAATAATCTTTGATGTCATCTGGAAGATGGGAATGATGATGATAATTTTCCCATGGTCTCTTACCTATCATCATTGATTGGATTATTCCTTCATCCGTAGAATATATATGTGAAAAAGGATCTGAAGAGGTAACATATTCTAATGACTGATCTACCCATACAATTGTTGAGTGCGGATTTGGGTTTGCCGCATAAGCCCAAAAAATTGATTGCTATGATGATTCAATGAGGCTTAATGGAATCACCTCTATATTACTATCAACTTCAACTTTGTTGGTAATCCTCTTTAAATCAGATTAGGTGGAGGAAATCATGTTGCAGGTCTCTACTCTTGCCACTTCCGCCAACTCAGATGGTGACAGTAGGGTAAAAGTACCCATTAGGGAAGGATCTTTAAAGAGACCTACTCCAACACTTTGAAGTGATAGCGGGGGTCCATGTACCAACAGAATGCTTCCTATAGCCTGTGAACTATTGGAAAAGAAGGCTAGCTGATCAATGATTGTGATTCCACCCTTAAAAGGGAATGCAATAGTACAAAAGTATGTGGAAACCACAGCAGCCATAGCATATACGCAAGGCCTTCCTAGTAAAATGTTGTAATCGACGGGTCCATCAACTACCTCAAATTCAACAGTAATTGTTTTGCCCCTAGCTCGATTTGCAGGTTACTCAAAATCCCACAAGAAGTATATATTCTTCCATAAAATGCTTTCAATGTGGTTGGTGATTGTGACAACGGTAGTGAACCAAGTGTTTTCCAGTAGCTCATGGACATAATGCAAGTAGATGCTGCCCATCAATAATAGTTCAGTGAACATTCTTATTGAGAGAATTTACTTGAATTAGGAAAGCTAATTGTGCTGGTAATTATGGTGTATATCCCACATGGTTAAAAACCACAAGATTTGAATCCGTAGGATCTATTCCGCCTATTGCTGACAGTAAAGCCTGCTTCTGGGAGGGACAATTTTGCAACACCTCAAGTGTCAACATAGTAGAAGGTGATTTAGCAAGATCTTCCACTATGTTATAATTTTGATCTGCTCGAGCCTGAGGGTTAAATGTCAATTTGTGCACAACTCCCTTTGGTGGTTTTATTGTCAATTCAAGTACAATGGGTGAAACATTTTTCGGTGAAGTCAAAGTTGAAGGATTTGGTTGATCAGTGGCCTGATTATTCAACGATGATGATGGATTTCCATAAACATTGTTTTGTGGCTGATGGATAACATGAGTACTTGGGATGTGGAAGCATGGTCTGTTGCAACCAAATATGTCTCTGGGGTTGGAAACAGATCAGTTAACACTGTCGATGTGTTTGAAGTCTTTAAAAGTTTAGAGACCTTAGAGCAATGTGGAAAATATCTTGTAAAATGCTCGTCATTACAAAACAAACATGGATAACGAGGTTTCCTTGCCGAAGTAAAGGAATCAGATGATTTCTCTGGAGGGGAATTGTCTTGTTTATTTTTGTTTTTCCCCTTTTTCTTGCTCCCTGGTTGCTTGGATTTTTTCCCTTGTTAGATGACATGACATTAATCTCGGACGCAAGAGTATTTTCTGATGCATTGGTAGTTTGATTGGAAAGAGCAAGAGTTTTACTAGATGGTCATCCTACTATTTGCATGCTCTAAGAACCGATCACACCATTGCTGGCATGAGAGTCCTTACTTGATTGTGGAGGAGGGGGAACAGTGAAATTTGGTCAAGGTGCATTGGGTGCATTGGGTATTTTATCATAAAGCATGTCAGATTGTTTGTAAATCAAATCCAAGTATTGGGCATGAGCAATAACTTTCTCTTCTGTGACAACTCCACCTTTTGCCACATCCTCGGTGATTGATGGAAACAAGGATTTTATGAACCACTCAGCTAAAAGCTGATCGAGAACATATGTCTTAATCATTCGACGACGACGCCGCCGCCAATCATGCATATGATCTGATATATGGGTAGCAGTAGTCTGTTTAAAGTTGGTTAAGAATTCCATTCCAGTCTCGTATCTGATGGTTAACTGGAAGTAGGTCAAAAATGTATTAGCTAAAGTGGTGAAATTATTGAAATAAGCTCTTGGTAATTCAATGTACCATTTAGCAACTGGACCAGTAAGTGTTATTTGGAAAAGATGAAGTCTAACCGAATCATCATTTAAGGAGTTTGATGAACACCACAAATGAAAGGTCATGACATGATTTGATGGGTCTTCTCTAGGATTTCCGTTAAATTTCGGAATGTCAAATGGTAACTTATACGGAATTAGTAGCCACCAAGGTGCATATAAGATTGGATCATTAGTGAGCCGATCTAAATCTAGTAATTCTAAAGTTGCTACAAATGGCAACTGTCAATTCAAGTTAGGTTGAGCATACCCAGGATATGATGGAATTTCCTGAGCAATAGGTCTTTGCATATCGATATAGGGCATCTGCATTTGGTAACCTTGGTATGGTTGTTGTTGAACAAAAATATTATAAGGTGGTTGTTGATAACCAGGTTGAATGTGTGGTTGTCCATAACCTACAAAGACTTGTTGAACAGGACCTTGGTAAGCTTAAGATTGACCAAAACCAGGTTGAGCCTATGGAACAAGTCCAAACTAACGTTGGAATTGCTGGAATTGGGGTTGTTGAAATTGAGGCTACCACAGTTGTTGAATCAACTATTGTTGTTGTTGGTACAATTGTTGTTGATTTAATAGTTGTTTCTGTCCAACAATGAAAGGTTGGCCAGGTTGTGAATAAACTATACCAGTGTAAGCCTAGGTCAGTCTAGATAAACATATGCTAACTTGAGGTTGTTGCTAAACCTCAGAAACAAGTGGTTGTTGTACAACAACCTAAGGAACTTGAACTTCTTTACCTGAAACTTGTGGTTGCAAGGTAGAAAGGATCGGTTTGTACCAGTTGAGATACAACAATTTGAACTTGTGACTATGGTATAGTAGTAACAACAAGTGTAGTAGGAATAGCTGACATAGTTTGCATTAGTTGTGTTGGATACACAAGCCTCAGTTGAACTGGTATTGTTGGTTGCCATTGACAAACTCTAATTCCAGATTGATCTAAATACTGCAGGATATTACCATATGGTAGTCCTCCAGAATAAGGAGGATACGGTGAATAAGCATATTACTCTCTGTACGGTGGAAATCCAGTATTTAATGGATACATAGGTCTTTGTTGACCAGATTTCCCAGCTTGATACTGATATGCGGGATCAAACTGTTGATTTCTCGTTAGAGAAGAACCAAGTAGAATTATGGTTGAGGACATGGGTGATAACCATGGTGTAGAAGCAACCCCTGAGTGGGTTCCAGACAATGATTGGTAACCAACCGGGACAAACGATTCACCATACAGGTGAAACTCAGGTGTGGTAGAAAACATCGAAGAGGTTGCAACAAAAGATTCTACTACAACTGCATCAGATGATACAGTCTGAGATGTTGACGGTTGTTCAGCCATAGTTGACTCACCCAAAAGTTGTCCTAGATAATCGACGGGTACTTGAAAAAAAGGAGGATCAAATGGAGCAGAAAAATCAGGAGTATGAGGGTAAAGATAAAGCCCAGTTCCAAAGTGAAATGGGGTTCCAAGTGTTGAATATTCTTCCAATTCCTCCTCTATAGCAATTAAACTTGGTGGAAGAACTTCACCATAAGTTCCATAAAAGATTTCTGGTGCTGATAAAGTTGAAGTTTCAATAGTTACTGATGTCTGAGGGGTAACCGGTTGATTGTCTTCTGGTAAAGTAACAACTTCTGGATGTTCAAATTCGAAGTCCAGATGTTCAAGTAAATGATTAATAGTTTTAGAAATAGGTTCTTGAACAACTTCAGTTTCAGATGTAAATTATGTTTGAACTGTGATAGATCCTGGATTAACTTCTGGTTGAACTTATTCAAGTTCAAAAGTACTTTCTTCTTAAGCAACTTTAAGTTGAGGATCAACTTGTTGTTGAAAAACCCCGGTTATTGTTTCACTAGGATCAGTGCTAATGTCCTCAGGTAATTGTGAAACTTCTTCTTCAGAAATAGATGGGCCAGAAATAGTTGGAGTAACTGGAGTCTCAGTACTTACCAAAATAGATGATTCAGGTAATTCAGATGAAGAACTAGGAGTTCTTGATGTACTAGACTCAGTTAAGCGAGACCGCTTTGTCTGAATTGGTGTCGCTTCGGGAGGCAAAGGCGGTTTGCTCGCTATTCTCTGCGAACGACGGGGTATGGGTTGATGTTCCTCCATGATTGTTGATTAATTTTATTATCAAAAAAGAAATAAACAAAAAGGGGTATACTAGGCAAAAGGTTTACCAAGCAACTATGAACTGCAGAATACCTCCTGGCGAACCAAGAAGTACGGGTAGGCAATCTCCTTGAATGTTGTGTTTGGTGTATCACAGTTTACAAGGTGGCCGACTTGGTTACTTAAGGATGGGTAGCAACCTAGAGTTGTCCTCCCATATATACCCGAAGGTACATGGAGGCCCATTTCGTATAAGCATTGTTTAATGCAAAACCGCACAGTGAGAGCATTCCCATATACTTTACATATTGTAACACCTCCCTATATACCCGAAGGTACGTGGATGAGCTACAATATACTCACATACGTGGAATGAGGTATCACACTCGGGATGTATTACAGACAAGTTAGCGACAACTTCTTTTTTTTTATGACGTCAGAACACGTCTCTAGCCTAGAACCACTAAATGTTCTCGTTAATGACAATGCTCCATTAGGTAAATTGATGTTAATTTTAAGTTGATCTTGCTTACGAATTTGCCTTTCAAGTTCACCATGTGATGTATTCTGAAATTCCTAGGAATGTAATTATGATGATAAGCACCCTTTCCATTCAATTTAACAATGAAAATCCTAGCTACTTAGGGATAGAGCAATCAGATTTCTTTTGATCAAAGAGAAAAGAACACAATCTAAATGCAATTTCCCTACACTACTCCTATCAGCACACACAAACTTTTTCAATGCAACATGCATGTATTTCTTTTCAATTACCTTAATGTGAATATGAACAAAAAGGAAATATGCACATACAATCAATCAATTTTTCATATGAATGAAGACTTTTACGATAGTTCAAATTCGAAGGAAGAGAAGACTTTACGACACTTTCTTTTGAATGAAGATTAATTAATTATATCCTAACTTTGACTATTGATCGATAATGACAATGAAAAAATGAAGAAACATTAATCAATCCAATCAAAGTTGGGCTAGACCAGGAGATAAAACTCTTTTTTGAGACATATCTCATCAATCAGCAAACAGTCAAACAGAGAAAATTTGGCAAAAAACTCTTTCCAAAGGTAGGAAACTGATCCTAGGAGGATCAGCGCAGTCTAGAGTGGGAGACAATGAGCTTTAGAGCACTGTCCCTAAGTGTTGGGCATGGAATCCCCCTACAACATGTTTTGGGGCTCAAAGCCCAAGTTTTGGTCAAATGTATTATAAGACTCTACGAATTGCAGGCGCAGAACGAGAAGTATAGATTGAGTCATAGGGTTGTCCACCCTAAGTATTGTAAAGTAATGTCATGTCATCCTACCCATGGTCCACAAACCATGGGATTGTATAATTAGAGCGAGGATCAAATTTGTAAAAGCAATGAAGAAGCTGAGTAGTGAAGATAGAGCATAGAAGAAGATTCTAAGTGTATTGGGTCGTAGTAGTAGGAAGAGGCTATGCAGCTGAGTGCGCAGAGACCTAGTAAAGTCCGCAGCTGAGTGTGCAGGGCAGTGTTGAGACTGTAATCTTGAATGAAGAATAAAAAAGAGAAGTTGATTCCAATTCCTGTGCATCTACTTCTGTATTGCCTTCTTTACATTTATATTGTTTTGTTTATCATGCGCACTTATATGATTGATGGATATACTATTAATTATCACTAGTCTTACATAGATAAGTTAAGTAATTGGGTAATAACAAGATAAATAGTAAGGAACATGGGTATAATATGGATCACGCCCCAGGTAGGGACGTGCAAAGGCAGCATCACAGCTTGCGAAGGACTAATAGGTGTGCATAGCGACGTGTGCATGGGGTTGAACCGTGGACTGCCAGAAGCTCATCAGACATCCCTAGGGTGCGGAAACCTGGTTTTATCACCCTCCCATACTACTTCGGGTGAAACCTTAGTCCACGCTCCGTGGACTGTTTCCGAAAGGGCCAGTAGTATCGGGATTTGATTGGCTAAATTGCCTCTGAACTTGGGTTAGGCCCATACAAGCCAACAAATGGTTTCGTTGCCAGGACTGGGATCTGCACAAGGGATGTCTGATGTCGTGCCATTGGAATCCAACAAAGAAAGAATTTGAAGGGTGGTTGGACAAGAAGATTCACGAGTTTGTGGCACAGGAAAACAAAAATCTGCAAGTACCTAAGGAATAGTGGCTGGAGCACTACTTGCATACGGAAGTCCATGAAATTTTCTTTGCATCCTTTCCTTCTGAGTTGTATGAGTGGATTGCGAAGCTAGCAGACAGTCAGGGAAGGTGTAGGCTTGAAAAACCAATTGTGTGGACTCTGGAATTAGTGCGCAGACTAGAAGCATCAGGAGATAAGATTGCGTGAGCTGTGGACCATTGGCTCGACCGAATTATAGGAGGATTTATCACTGAGTTCGCGGTAGACACGACCGTTAGCTATAGTGAGGCGGAGCTACGTTTCCTCAAGGGACCGTGAGGTAAGTATATTAAATCTTTGAACACTTGGATTAAGATGCTATTGTGTGAAAAGCAGGTTATGAAAATAAGCTAATGTTTGGGACTACGCGAAGTGGGAAGATCTACAGAAGTGGAAGTAGTGAAGAATTGGAAACCAGTCCCTTAATTTACCCCTCGTGGGAAAGTGAGGAGGAGCTCATGAAAGTTTCTCCAAGAAGTGCAGTCAATTTGATAAGGCAGCGCATTCTACGTTTACCACCTCCACCCACACCGCCACTCGTCTCACCCTCCTCACCTCCATCTCCACCCACCCCACCTCCACCACCACCATAATTCAGTATGGCGAGTGCGATCAAACTATTGGTATTCAGAGGAGTAGTGAATGAAGATACAAACCAATTCTGGTTTGTAGTAAGAGTAGTATGGGAAGCACAGGGCGTTGTGGATGATAATATCAAGAAGGCTATGCTGATGAGTGCATTGTAGGATCACGCATTAACATGGTACATCAAGCATTCTAATGACCATCCAAACACAGGAATTGTAGAAATCCAAATTGCGATGAATAGGGAATTTAGCAGGCCAAATTCGGAAACACAATCAATCATCAGGTTTAAGGAGATCATGATACTCCCGGGCAAAACCCCCTGGGATCTAGACCAAATACTGAAGGGCGTGATTCCCGAAGCCAACTTGACATTGATAGATGGATAGCACTACGCATGGTTTGTAGCATCACTGACACCGCACTTAAGGACGGCGATGTCACAGTAAAAAATTTCCACCCAAGCCAAAGCTTTGGGGATGGAGATGAGATTGCATGAGACCCCTATACAAGACCCTGGTCTGGGAGTCCAACAAATCTATGTGCAACTACAAAATCTGTGTTTGGAAATGCAGAGTTTGAAACAGGACAGGACACCTCGCCCAGAGGCACGCGAGGAGGTATGGTGCATAAAATGGAAAGGCCAGGGGCATGACAAGGACCACTATCTAGTGTTCACGAATTACTTGGCAAGAGGAGGGCCGATGTTGTTAAGACTTGAGGCGTAGCCAGGACCGAGCACGATATCTGCATTATGGTGTGTGATCTGTCAGATAGGAGGAAAACACACTATGGATAATTGTCATCTATTGCAGAAGTATACGCAGATGTCCCAACAATTGTTTTGTAACTTCTGTAGGTTGGTAAGCCATAATGAATGCACCTATAGGAGCTACAAACTAATGATGGATCGGAATCTTGCCTACAGGGTGCAGAACAAAATGTGAGCCCTCAACCTGAATGCAGGAATGGTGCGCACTGGATTTCAGGGGCACAGTTAAGGACGAGGTGGAATGAGACTAGGAAGGGGTCGCGGATAGTTAATTTGTTATAATTGTGGAGGGCCAGGGCACTATGCCTACGATTTTACAAACCTGACAAGGACATCATGTTTGTACTATACTCAGTTTGATCATGAGGCAGAAGGCTTCCCTACATTGATAGCGAGACTACGTGAAAAAGGGGTACTTCAGCCCCCTCCGACTCAGAATCTACAAATGATGAGGTCTGAACTGCGCAAGGAAGACCCGAATGTAAACATGATGCTCAGGAGCGGTATGATCATTGGCAATGATAAAGGGAAATAGTTAGAAGAAAGTGTGTGGGTTCGCAAGGCTCCTACAAAGGAACCCAAATTTGATTTAGAACGTGCGAAGGAGACATTCATGGAAGCTAAGAAGAGCTTCACGGAGGCCTCCATTTCAGGTAGTAAGGATCAACAAGAACCAAGGATGGATCCTTCAATTCTCACTACCTTTCTGGAGACATTCATAAAACTACTACGCAATAGAAAGGGAGTAAAAGGACTATAGGAACTTATCACTAGGTGCGCGAGGTCAAGAGAATGGCGTGTGGTCTGGAAACTTGGTAAGCATGCCTTGTGCATAGGAAGGGAAATGAGGTTGACTGCACAAATCGGTGAATATGAAATGGATTAGGTAATCCTGGATCTCGGATCGGATGTGAATGTACTGCCAAAACAAACATGGGAATTCATGGGCAGACCTGTGCTACTGTGGTCTCCTATTCAGTTACGAATGGCAAACCAACAAAAGATCTTACCCATGGGAATGTTGCAAGGGGTAACAGTAGATATTGAAGGTGCGAGTGCGCAGGCAGATTTTGAAGTGATAGAGATTGTCGATGACAGTAATCCCTATCCCGTGCTACTAGGAATAGATTGGGCCACCGATATGAATGGATTCATAAATCTGAATAAGCACAAAATGGTCTTTGAAAAAAAGTCACTACACGTAGTAGTACCGCTAGATCCAACCGAAGGAGTGCGATACACTGAAATGGTGCGCGATGATGATAGTGAGGATGATCTCGATTGTATTTACAAGATAACTACATGAGAGGAGGATTGGGTGAACCCAATTGCAGATGGAAGGATTTCGTGGGAGCGTGAAAACTCTTGCACTTTGGATTCAGACAATGAAATAGAGCGATGGCAGAAACGGTTGCACGAAGTAACAACTCTTAATTGCAACATGATGGTTAGATCACTGCACTGCGTGACAAAAGAAGCAAGGGATCTACCAACATATGATGGGTTGACAGCAGTGCATGAATTCCTGAGAAAATTTGAAAATGCAGTACCAAAACAACAGCGGTTCAATGCGCTGAAGTGGGCACCGCGCACAACTCCCACACGATGGTGGGGCATGCATCAAGGAAGTTTTGAGGACTAGCATGGATGCAGAAGGATGTTGAGCCTATGCTTTGGAAAACCCCAGCTAAGAATGAGAGCCAATCAACAAGGGTGGAACAACTTGCGCGCCCACCTTCCCCGATGGGTACGGGCATATGCTGAATAGCCTACACAAGCGCACACCACTCCCACAATAGAGAATCAGAACAAACTGTAGTAGCAGGAAAGGTGACACATGCTACCAATTATTCATAGTGAAGCATTCGATAGGGTGTGTGAAGTATTGAATAGGGTTCACCAGGCGAGACACACTGATTGGGACTTGTGCGTACTAGCGGTTCGATGGGCCTATAGGACCATGTGCAAAAGCCTGACTGCAGAAATGATTCTAGAGGTGAGGAACATAGTATTGACCGTAATTTTTGAAGAGAATGCAAAGAGGAGTCCACCGGTAAGAGCTGCCACTGTTGTGACACTGCGCGAAGACCAAGACGAGGAAATCACATAGCTACACGAGGTCGAACACATAAAGATTCATCAAGCCATTTAACGAGGGAACCTTCAACATCGTGAACTTGAAAAAGAGTGGGTATTACTAAGGAAGAAAATCATTTTGATGGACACCGAGATCAAGAGGCTGGAAAACAAGATCAAGCAAGAATGTCTCGTTAATAACCCAAGGATGACAAAACAAGGTGCATATGACCATACCACTAGATTAGAAGATTGTCACCGAGAATTTATGACTTTGCTGCCATGGCTACGACCGCACCTCACCAAATGCAGTAACTAGGGAAGCCCACTACATATGGTAGAACACATGGCATTAGCTGTCGTGAAGGCAATTAAGGAGATTCCGCAAACTATACTGGAAGTCAAGTTGATGTCTCGCATAGGTGCGACCCCTTGACTAGCCGTAGGGAGCCCAGTCTCAGTGCTCCAGGTAGTTGAAAGAGAGCGCGGGACTATAAAAGTGTTTGTTTTGGAGCTAAGCGATAAGAGAGGTGCACGCAGAATCAACATGTCACAAGGTTTGCGCTTGTGCACGGGGGGCTGTGCTGCCGTGTGGGTAGGCTAAGAAGTGACCATTGGTGTCAAAGTTCATAATGGGATGTCCAATTTAAGGCAAAAGGGAGTGGGTAGCGGGCATTTAAGACACGAATTTAGGGAAAGATTTGGGACAATCTACCGCCAAGAAAGCATTGATGGCCCAGAATTGGGGGGAATGGTCGAATTTGAATTCAAAAGGTGTTATAAAACTCCAGGGGCTAGAAATGAGACAACACTTGTTCACTTGACATTTGAGCAGTTTATTAGAGCACAAAGTGTTGTGCGCCGAGCGATATTCAAGCCCTGAAGTTCGAAAACAACCACAGACAGTTCAAACAAGATGGCGGCTACCAAGAGAGGTTTAGGCTTTGCAGAAGGAACCACCAATGAGGCCGCGCAGAACCCCACGGTACACGATGTTCCCAAAGACGCTGGGGTCACACTGGAAATCCAAAAATCACCTTGGATGCCGAGACCAAAAAAAGATAAGCAGGTAGCAAGACCAGTCTGCATGTCCCCGAGGAATCTGCAGTTTGGTAAGCTCTCAATGGAAGAAAAGGGTGAGGCTATCACCATTGAGAGAGATGACGAGGAGAAGGACCTACAGGCTCTCGTCAATGCAATAGAGGAAGCAGAGGACATGGAAGAGGATATCCAACCGGTGTGCTCTGTAGCGAAACTGCCCGAGTACATCCTTCCTTGGAAAGGGAAAACCAAGATACCAAAGGATCTAGATGCCACCAAGAGCGCACTCCAGACCCCGCTCCTCCTTGATGGAATTATGTTTGAAGGCTCACACCTGGGCCGTGTGCCCACAATGAAGTTCGAATATTGGGACCTCACAGAAAGTGAGAAGTTCCCACACTTAGAGACAGAGAGCCTCATGAAGCAGAGCATGGAGGGGCCAGTCACAACATGAGAGCCACGAAAATTGCTACGCAGTGTGGAGAAGGGCGGATTGGTTCATCTGCTATGGATTCCACACTTTCACTACACATCCATCACTATTTTAATTGTCAGGCAGCTGCTTTGCATGGTGCATGACGGATACTTATGGTTGGAGGAGCCTATTCCCATCACAGTGGATCTCATCCACAGAATTTCTCGGCTTCCCTATAAGGGAAAGGACCCCATAGTGATAGTAGGAAAAAAAGGAGATTTGGCTATCGCGGAGGCCATGAAGAAAAAATATAGGCTCGAGAAGAAAAAGAGGGGTTACGGAATCAACAACATCAAAGATAAAGGGGTGCATGTAGCCACCCAACTCCTGGCTGGGAAGGTAATGAGAAAATGTTGTGACGATGAGGTACCAACACTGGTAGTTGCATTGGTCAAACAATGCATAGAGGGGGTCCAATTCAATTGGACTAAGCGTGGTTTCTCTTGTCCATTCTGCTAGTAGCAGGAGAACCACCAAAGGAAAGTCAGTTCCCGAGCATTGAACAGGACTTACCAGAGGCCGCAAAGTACACGTCACTCTGGGCTACCAACGATGCGAAGTGGATTCGCAAGACAAAGACCTTCTAGGTGCTCATGGAATCGAGCATCCAGATGTGGATCTATAGGTGGCCACACCTGTCCCCCATAGTGCACAACAGTCTACGGAGCTTTGCAGGCTTCAATGTAGATATGCACAACATTTACATCAAGGTGCGAAAGGATCCGGTGCGGTAGTGGACCAAGCTCCTCTTCATCACCACTGATGATGCAATTTTTACAGTGTTAGAATCATGGCCTCCCAAGTGGCAGGCCTCAGATTTGGCGGAGCTAGATAGGACAGCAGTAAAGACAAGAAAGGATGAGGCCAAGTTGCACATCACGAAGTTGGTCGAGAAGACGCGCAATGAAAAAGCGGTAGTAGAGGTAAGGGCAGTCCACGAGGCAGCAAAGGCAGCCGTGGAGCAGGAAAAGGCCACCGAAGTAGCAGCAGCAGCACAGACAACAGGGGCCACAACAACGCAGGAGGAGGAGGGCCAGGAATTGTCTACAGGAGAGGAGGCAGAGGACACAAGCCTTGTAGAAGAAGGTGTAGAAGCAAGCACAACTTCCACTCGACTCAAAACGCTGCTTGTCACAGAGAGATCGGGTCCACGAAAAAATGTCAAGGCCTCCAAATTGGCCATCGACCTGATCACATTAACAAAAGGTGACCTCTACGACATTGGCAACAAGGTTCACGAGGTAACCAAGGAAGCACTCCAAGAAGCCATGTCGGAGCAGCAAATTATGTTGGGGGCCTAAAGGGTGTAGCTGCAGGAACTACAGGTGCGGCCCCCACAGGAGGGAACCATAGCCACCTATGGCGTAGGAGGCACATTAGCAGTAGAGCAGATGCTACATGCAAGGATGGCCAACACCATAGTGCTACCTGAGGGGGCACTAGCAGCATAGAATGAGACTGACAGAGCCACGATTGGCAGGATCAAGGGACTTGGCCTTAATTTGGCTGCTCTTCCACGAGACACACCGTACCAATTGGAGGATGGCATAACAACAGAGCTCCGCACTAGGGAGGGCCGCGCGATTCATGTGATGAGTGAGAAAAATATCAACATCGAACATCTCATCCTACAACATGATGAACTGGTGTCATAAAACCAGAAGATAGTGTAGATAGTTGATGAAGTGTGCCGGCGAGTCCCAGAGTTGTCCATCATCGTAGACCTACCAACAAAAAAGCGGATCCACTGTCTGGAAAGTGGATTCCAAAACACGCATGAGGAAACAACGTGTGTGCAGATGGAGCTGAATATACCGATTGCCGAGTTGCAGCTGAAGGTGCAGCCTTCCACTCCTTTGGAAGTTAGAGAGTAGTGCGTTAGCGCTATTGAAACGGGATTGGAATAAATTGGACAGGCAGTGCAGGATTATACCGGTATGTTGGACGAAGCCTTTGGCATCCTCACATCCTTGCAGGAAGACCCCAACAGACAGCGCCTGGAAACAGAGGCATGCGAGCTTCAGGAGAAGTATGATAGTGTAAGAGGAACTTGGAAAACAGTCATCCTCACTCAACGACTAGGAAAGATGTAGCAAGAAAGGGCACTGAAAGAGAATGTGGATGCTGTAAGACAGAAAGAGGCATTTCTCAAAGCCCGTGTCCAGCCATGGATTGATGAGGCCTCCACCATTACGGCAGATATCAAGGGCAAGCTCGCAAATATGCAAGGGTTCTATGCACTAAGGCAGGGATTTGGTCCTCACAAAGAAGCATCGGAAGAGCGCATGCAGCAGATCCAGTAAACCGTAGAACAGTGCGTCATGAACCTCCAAGAAGTATAGGACTAGTTGGATGGACTCCGCGCCAAGATTGGCACGCCAACAGAGTGACTCAGGGACGAGTCACGATGATTGTGTTGGGGGCATGTTGGGCACGGAATCCCCCCACAACATGTTTTGGGGCCCAAAGCCCAAGTTTTGGTCAAATGTATTGTAAGACTCCCCGAATTGCGGGCGTTGAGTGCGAAGTATAGGTTGATTCATAGGGTTTTCCACCCTAAGTATTGTAAAGTAATGTCATTTCAGCCTACCCATGGTCTGCGGACCATGGGATTATATAAGTAGAGCAAGGCTCTAAGTTGTAAAAGCAGCGAAGAAGCTGAGTAGTGAAGATAGAGCATAGAGGAAGAGTCTAAGTGTATTGGGTCATAGTAGTAGGAAGAGGCTCTGCAGCTGAGTGTGCAGAGGCCTAGTTGAGTTCGCAGTTCAGTGCGCGGACCCCTGCAGCTGAGTGCGCAGGGCGGTGTCAATTCTGTAATCTTAAACGAAGAATAATAAAGAGAAGTTGATTCCAATTCCTGTGCATCTTATTGTGTATTGCCTTCTTTACATTTATACTATTTTGTTTATCGCGTGCACTTATATTATTGTTGGATATACTATTAATTATCACTAGTCTTACACATATAAGTTAAGTAGTCGGGTAATAATGGGTTAAATATTAAGGATCGTGGGTATAATATGGATTGCACCCCAGGTAGGGTTACGCGAAGGCAGCATCACAGGTTGCGAAGGACTGATAGGTGCATGTAGCAACGTGCATGCAGGGTCAAACCATGGACCACCAAAAGCTCATCAGACATCCCCAGGGTGTGGAAACCTAGTTCTAGGACCCTCCCATACTACTTCGAGTGAGACCTTAGTCTGCGCTCTGCAGACTGTTGCCGAAAGGGCCAGTAGTACCTAGATTTTCTTGGCTAAATCACCTTTGAACTAGGGTCAAGCCCATACAAGTCAACACTAAGCTAGGGATGCTTTGCAGTGCACTATGTCCCTCACAAGCCTGCGCTAGTGACAATAGGCCATTTCAAGAGGCAGTTTAACAGAGTTTTGACCAATGTTTCAATGTAGACAACTAAATTACAATCGATGAACACAAATAAAGTCTACAAGGATGTCGTAGGAGGTGGATAAGCTACTAGGAAAAAGGATTAATCCCCACCAGAGTCACCAATTTGTTTTGGAGAATCTAGCATCTACGGATAAACACTAATTCACTTGACAAGTAGCTATGCCTGGAACAACAGTTTAAAGTGTTTTATACTTTTCCTATAAGCAATAGATAAGAAGAGAAGATAGAAGGCCTACCTGTAGTTCCGCTTTCCTCTCGTCTCCCTTGTATCGATTCCATCGCTCCTTCCTGTACTTAATCCACTTGAGAAGTACCCTGTAAACACAACAGAAGACAAAAGTTGATCAAAGCATATGATCCATTGAATATAAATGAAAGGAATTAGAATCAATTCATACATATAAGCATTATGAAAGAAAACAACATATGGAAAAATGTTCAAACACTTTATTATATAGAAGAAGGAATTACAACCATCAGTGTCTGATTCAAAGTCATTCCTCCAGCTTGGATCCCATCCACATCACATCAAAAGCAAGACAAGCTTATGGCATCACATCATTTGCTCCAAAGTCAAGTCTCATAGCAGCATTATCTCCTTACAATTCAACATAATCTAGCCCCTGATCACTTAGATGAGTGGTCAATTTATAGGAAGATGAAGGAGGTTTTGTCATTAATGGTGACATTGAATGGCCTTCCATACTTAGAATTAGTTCCATGGAGGAAGGAATGAGAGGATAGGATGCTCCTTAGCTCATTCCACATCCATTTTCGAGCTCATAGGAGTTGATAAGACAGCGAAATGTCTAGACAACTCCAAAAGATAAGAATATTCCCCAAACCCTATGTGAATTTTGCTCATTCTCACCCAGCGCAGGTGAAAGGAAACCTAAGTGCTCTATAGAGCACCCTGGCAGTGGACTTAAATGCTCCGCAATGCACCTTCATAAAGGCTTACCTACGCTGGTCCCTCTAGAGGCAATTTTTGGATGTCTTCAAGTCATAAAACTGTCTAGGAAGGAGGCATTCAAAGGGTTGACTTTTTTAGGACATGAAACAACTGAATTTAGGGTTTGATGAGCCCTAAAACACTTATTTGAATGTTGGGATTTGGTGTGCCCAAATGGATCTGTAACAAAGGTTCCCAAGCCGAAGAAGGATAAATAGAAGAAGACACTACCGGTGCACAAGTCACCGAGGAAACATCAAAGAAAAGAAAAACCAATCGCCTAGGAAAAGGGAAAAGTGGTTGACCTGGAGGGGGACAAGGGTGTAGAGGACTTTGATATTGAGGGGGTAGACCTTATTTCGAAGCTTCCAGAATACATCCCTCTGCGTCAGGGAAAGGTGAAGGTCCCAAAGGACCAAGATGAGGGAAAGTTTCTCCTTCACACACCCCTACTGCCAGAGAATATCACGTTTGAAGGTTCATGCTTAGCGCGTATCCCACATCTAAAGCTTGAAGATTGGGACTTAGGGGACACTGAGCAGTTCCCCCACTTGGCTACTGATAATTTCATGTAGCGAGTATTCTACAAGGAGCCTGGTGGCACCGCGCTGGAGCCGGTGAAGTGTATTCATGGGGTGGAAAAGGAAGGATTGTTGAATCTGCTACGGGTGCCTCATTACCACCGCACTCCCGTAGATTTGATTTTTGTTAAATAATTTTTTTGCCTAGTGCACGACGAGTGCTTGGGGTTGGAGGAGCCGATCCCTATAACCGACATATTGATCCATAGGATTACCTTACTACCACATTCAGGACTAAATTCAGCAAAGGCATTTGGCAGAAAGATGGGCGAGCGCGACCTCACCGAGTGGATGAAGGACAAGTTTAAGCTTGTTAAGAAGTCGCGCGGATATTCAATTTCAAGCATAACTGACCCCGCAGTGAAGCTGGCTGCCTAGATCTTGGCTAGAAAAGTAATGAGAAAGTGTCGCGTGGACGAGGTGGCGACACTAGTTGTTTCACTAGCGGCTAAGTGCATAGAGGGCATATAATTCAACTGGGTGAGATACCTGTACAGTGAGTTCCTCATGAACTACAAGGAGGCACAAGACTAGAGCAATACGTTTCACTACTCATGGCTCTTACTTTCGATTGTGCTAGTCATGTAGCAGTTGTCGAAGCATAGCTAATTTCCTTCGATCGTGCCAAATTTTCCAGAAGTAGCGAAGTTTTCTTCGCTATGGGACACAAAGGACGTTGAGCGGGTCTGGGAGAGCAAGGTGTTTTGGGTATTGATGTAAATGAGCATTAATATGGCCATCAACTGGAAGCCATGGTTGTCACCAATTGTTTTTGAGCAGTTATTTACATACACAGAGTTCAAAGAGGATTCCCACCAGATTTCCATTCAGGCACGAAAGGACCCGGAACAGAAGTGGTATGATTTACCACAACTCGCGATGGATGATGCCATTGCAGTGGTCCTCGAGCATTGGCCAACAGATTGGTGCACAACATTTGATTTGTCTGCCGGGTCTAGTAAGTCCGTGGAAAAGCAGAAAAAGGAAGCAGCTTGGTTGAAAGTTCAGTAGTTAGCTGAAAAGAGAAGGAAGGAGACTAAGGAGAAGGCACACGCAGAAGCAGAGTGCACTGCCAAGGAGCAAGCATAGAAGGAAGAGATCAGCTCTGACAGGAGCCAGAAATCCTCTTCACCAAAGATAGAGGATGACGAGCAATTAGAACAGGGTGGTGGAGATTTAGAAAGCACTCCCTTCCGGGTGAAGCAGAATAGGGAATAGGAAAAAGGGGGACCACGGAAGAAGACCAAGGCCACTAAGTCATCGCTAGACCCGATCACCTTGACAGAGGGCGACTTTGATGAAATTAGGGAGAAGGTAAGGGATACGATAGTGGAACTGTTACAATAGTTTGAGAAGCAACTGAAGCATGCATTAAGTCTCATTTAGATTGCTTTGAGCGAGCTGCAGATCCAAGCCACTAGAATGCAGGTAGGTGCAGGATAGAGCAGCGCGACATCAACTAGTTTGACACCGGGAACCACTCAAGCAATAGAGTTGGTTCGATCCTTGGATCTCCAGGCAGTCGCGTTGCCGGATGGAGCTCTGAGTGTGGAGGCTGAAGATTACAAGGCTACTGTGAACGCATTGAGGAACATTGGCCTCAACTTGCCCGTGCTCCCTAGTGAATTCCTTCTCACGCTACAAGTAGGTGTCATTGAAGAGATTAAGGCCTAAGAGTAGCGCACGCTGCGCATGATAAGTGAGCAAAAAATCAACAACGAACAGATATTCGTTTAGAAGACAACCGTGCTAGTAGCCTAGAAAAAGGTGCAGGAGAAGAATGAGCACACCACTGCAATAGTAGCTGAAGCATGTAGAACTGTTCCTGGAACTTCATATCCCAGAAGAAGCATCGGTGGAAGCCAAGATTCAGAATTTGGCTACAGGTGTGTGTGACATGAATACCGAGATTGCCAAGGTTCAGTTTGAGTTGAACCTAAAAATTGTAGAGCTTGAGCTGAAGACATAGCCTTCAACTCCACTAGAGGTCGAAGAACAATGTGAAGCTGTTGTGAGGGATGGAGTCGCTGCAATAGATGCCGTGGTGGTGGAATGCACTATGCTCTTCGAGCAGTCTATGGAGCTAATCATGAGTCTGCAGGAAGATCCTAACCTGTAGTGGTTGAACACAAAGGCCTGAGAACTACAACAGTAGTATGATGAAGCAAAGGCGATAGCACTCACCATCGCTGTCACACAAAGATTGGAAAAGTTGCAGGAGGCAAAGCAACTACAAGAACAGGGTGAAGCAGTGCAGTGGAAATAGGCAGTCGTCAAGGCTAGATTGGGGCCTTGGCTACATGAGGCCTATGTGATCTCCGCCACCATTGGGGAGAAGTTGGCCATCCTATAGAGATCATAGTAGAAGATCCAGAAAGATAGTGTAGGATGAGCAACCGAGTAGCTAGTGGATGAAGTCAAGTAGGTAGATATGCAGTGCACAACTGAAGTTTCAGTAGAGTAAGTGGAATTGGGAGGTCTTCACAGTAAGATCCTTGCACCAGCAGAGTGACTCGAGGGTGAGTCACAATGTTTTTGTTGGGGCCCTATTGGCATAGGGTCCCCTAAGGTCAATTTGGGGTCAAAAGACCAAGTTTTGGGGCTGAACACCCAATATTTTGTGATGTAAAGTGTAAAGTCTTCACAAGTTATGATCGTGGAGCACGTATATGTAAAGTTCATAAATGGTCTTTACCCTTCTTTTATGTAAGTTGTGTCAACTTGTATAGACCTACCCATGGTCTGCAGACCATGGGATTGTATAAAAAGGAGAGTCTTAGAGAGTCTAAGGCAGTTCAGTCAAGTGAAGAGGATTTGATGTGATGGGCCCGTAGAAGTGACAAGCGAAGAGTCTTAGAGTAGAAGAGAGGCTCTACAACTATGTGCACATAGGTCTAAAGTAGATTCCGTAGTTGAGTGCACGATCCACTGCAGCTGAGTGCAGAAGGTAGTTTTGAGTCGGTAAGCAAATTTGAAGTATCAATAAAAGGACTGATCTGGAAATATTTGTGTTTTATCCAATTACTTCTATTATGAATGAATTCGTTTATGTTATGATGAATAATGGGTTTATGATTTAATGTTGTGTTGATGCGCGAATCTATATGTTTTACATTGTTATACGAACACAAGTCATAATATCTGTTTACGCAAAAAGTATCTTAATGGATGTTAAAATCATCAAACACTTAAGCTGATGTAGGTAATAACAGACTTAGGAGTTATTACAAAGGCATGTAAGTGATTGGTTTAGCTATTTTTTGTCTGCAAAAGACAGTTGTAGACCTTTGCGAAGGTCTAGGGGCTAGTAAAAGTAAGTTATATCGATAAGCCTCAAGGGCTTATTGATTTGCGTGAAGATAGGTTTAGGGCATAAAATGACATCATAACCATCTCTGGGTGCGGAAAATTGGTTCCAGCATCCCCCCATACTACTTCAAGTGAGACTTTAGTTTACGCTCCATGGATTGATGCCGAAAGGTCCAGTAGTGTAGGGATTTGTTTGGCAAACTTAACATTGGTCCTGGGTCATAACCCCCTAAGCCAACACCAACCAACAATCTCCCTTTATTTGAAACTGATTTTTCCATCCCCTTATTGCAACCATAGTCTTACCTCATGCAAGTCCTATTCTAAACTTCTCCTAACATTCTTCATCCTTGGTACACCTAGAATTCATTGACACTCATTGGAACACACTCTTATTTGTTCATTTCCATGAATTTTGACCTATTTCTCCCTTGTGATGCCTTGAAACTCCCTAACACTCCTCAACATGCATTAACATTGTCTGGCATGTGTTAGCATGCATTCTTATTCCTTGGCATGCCCTGACAATCATTATCTCCCATGTCCTCACAACTACCCTTACTACTTTTCGGTCTTGGGAACCCAACCATGTCCTACCTCAACTACAAAAACTTGACCAAGTTATGGTTACTAAAACTAGACTATGACTTGTTCAAATAAGAATTACCTATAACTAGCCTTAAGCTACTCATATCTAATCTTAATTCATTGATGCGGGTGGAAAAACCCTAGGGTCTTGGGTTGAGAACCCCAATGGAGCAGAGGGCATACAACATAAAGAAATATGTAGACAAGCAATCTAAATGCTTAAACTACTAGAGTAGGAAGAAGTGGTATTACCTGGAGGTCCTATGTTCCAGGTCAATCCCGCAGGGTCCAAACCCTCTGCTCCTTCCAATACCTTTAGAACCTGTAACTTACCCAAGAAAAGCATATACAACAGTAGTAATAGAAAGCTTGTTCATGATATAGGTGTTAAATCATATAGGCATGTGAGAAAATGAGCATTAACATAAGATTTCATATGTAAATCATAACATAGATTAATGTATAAACACAATAAATATTAGGAACATAACAACATTTCTTTATTGATGTAAGCTAAATGAAATGTAGAAAACTACAACTTGAGTCTTCCTCCAACACCAAGAGGAGCTCTACTCCAGATCCGTCATGCCCAGGCCTCAGCAACATTCCTCCATCCGTATACACAAGGACATCATAAAAGGGAGGAAGGACATCTCAAAGGAGGAAACAGAGGTTTCCTATAACTTGGGAGTGCAGGAGGCACAGGGATTTCTTTAGACTTGATCATGGATGTAATCAAATATAATATCAATATCTCATCTCTCCTCCCTTTAGGGCTTCCCATGGAGGTTTATTTATACTTCTCCAAATTAGTTTTCTCAGTTGGGAAACAGTTTGGCCACGGGCTATAGTAGGTGAGTAACAGGTAAAACCCATAAAATCCACCCGAATTTAAGGAGATTATATATTTTTAGTGTTTTAACACATATATGCGGGTTGGGTATAGACTAACCCACGTGTATATGGTTTTATACATGGAGAAATAGCATATGGGAATAAAAACATTGTTTTTTATAATTTGGACCAAGTTTGGAAAGGAAGGGTTTCCCTAGGCCATAATCAGAGCATCAAATCTACCAAGAGTGGTAAATGGTGCTATAACTTATGCCCCCTAATATATGAGGTCAAAAGGGGTACATGATGTCTGAAATGTATTAAGTGTATGGAAGGAATCATGCTGAGGCCTTAGAGGAGTTCACCAGAATTCAGTCTACCAAACCAATGAAAGAGATTAGAAAGAAAGTTGTTGTTTGAGGCAGGCATACCTATTCTCAGAGATAATAAAGCATGTCTGCATGTCAAGTACAAAGTAGGATCCAGTATGCATACAAGTATAAAGGAACTAAAAATACATAGTGGATCATGCGATCATTGTCCATATAAGTACATGTGTGAATATCACATATAAAGAATTGATCAATGATGCTGAAGTAGAAAGCTGATCACTGAAGTCATAAAGCTGATCCAAAAAGTACCAAGTCAAATGGTGGAATAGATGGTACTACACGCAAATTGGGTGTCAACATATAGGATGTGGTTGTAATGAATTGCATCATATAAGGTGGATGGTGTCAACTAGCAGAAACAACAGCAACTAACAATTGAACCAAGAAATGTTGATGCAAACCCGAGGTATTCATTGACCATTGTGGTACATTTCTACAAAATGGGAATAAATGATCTGAAATCGACCATGTGAGAAATCATTTGCTTACCAATCATTTATGTATATCGTTAACAAACACAAGACTACTCACTGATAATGATGATGAAAGCCAAGGTACCCAATACAATATAACAAGTGTGAATAAATGAGTTGAAGTCAAACACTTGGAAGAATCTATCAATTAGGAGACAATGATGTTTTCCCACTGTCGATGGCAAAGGAGTCTGTCACTAATGACTGCAAACCGTAAGGTACTACCAAATGGACTCTAGACCTTGTTCCCATAACAATGAGTTGAAGTCAATGGGAAAAGATCCATTGGAAGGAAGGCATTAAGGAATCATTCATCAATCCAGCACGAGTGTAACCCGTAGGCTAATAATGTGGAAGGAATCGGATGAATAAAGATACGGTAACCCAACCAAAGAACATTTTTGGTGTACATAAGATGTGGATAGTGCATGATAGAAACCCTTTGAACCAACTAGTAATGAAAGCTAACACAAAGGCGAGGAATCCACCAATAGGGTCAAATGGAAACCAAGGTATTGCACGAATCCCAATGTTGCATAATGAAAGTTGGCGTTGAACACAAGGGAAACGACTCAGTCAAAGACCCATGATATTGATCGATGTTGAGCACAAGGTGACCTATCAATAATGAAAATAGGGCTAGGGTGCAGCTCTAGATTGGCTCTCAGAGAAATTTGTCGTAGGAGCAAGACCTGCGAGCAAGAAGTCAGTGGAGACCTTCTCAAACTAGCATGAGCAAAGGACCAGATAGTTGATGTGATAATGAACATGACTTTGAGAACCAGGGATGGCTGACTAAAAAATATGTCAAGAGACAATGCAAAAAGGTCGACTCAGGTTTGCTTCCCTTAAACAAAAGCACGACTCAAATGTGAGTACATGGAAGCATATGATAACTTTGTATAAGTTTTTCATGTAGGAGACATAAAAAAACTCTCCATATGATTGGAATAGATAACCAACCAGAGGAGTACTGACTCAATAAAAAGGTTAAGGCTCTCCTAAATCAAACTAAAGCCGATACCAATGCAGGAAAGACTTATTTTTGAGTACTTTGCTCAAGGGCGACACAACTCAGTCTAGCTGCCATCAATTATGGAAATAATGTCCTGTTCCCGATATTTTTGGAATATGTAATTTTTTTGTCTTTTTCATATTTATAAAGTCTAAAAAGGAATAAAATAATTCCTATGGTACAGTATAAAGAACGAGTGTCCAAATATAGATGCGCTAGTTTGTGGGAGGCTAACATTCCTATGCTCAATGCAAGGTGACGAAACTGGTCGATGACACTCAAAGAAATGTTCTCTCCACAGGTAAGAGGGTGTCAAGTTGGAGAGGCTAAGTGGTTTCAAGGTTGATTTCACAAAAGACATGGTCAAAAGGTGGCTTAAACATGAGTCCAAGTGAATCTAGCTTAAGGCCGAAAGGTACAAATGGTCAACATACAATGCAGCAGTACAACTCAACACAAAGGAGCCTCTAGGGTATAAAGCCAGAAAGATAGCAAACAAGAAGGAGAATGAAGCTTAATTGCAAAAGTCATGGAAAGACTAAAGAGGAGTCGTGAGCCTAAGAACAAAAGTTTAGCATGGGTGCCAAATGAAAACAAGGCACTATCTAGGGCGTCCATGATAAGGTAGGCTCTACCACACAAGTCATGACACTTATAAGCAATGAGAAGGTTCTACGTCATATCTTGGTGGGGTCGATCCTAAGGCCAAAATGGGAAAGAAGACTGATAAATGCAAAATGTAGGTGAAAAAACTAATCCTGTATGCCAATTTCGAGAACCAATACCTGTCAGAGCAGATCAACCATAAAAATTTCCAAAGGAGAAGTCTTCCAAGTTCTGTAGACATAAATAGTAACACTAGACAATAATTTAATACATCCCATATATAAACTTCAGATAAAAGCTTGTGTTATACAATACAAAACTTGAAAATGCATACCTTATATGTAGAATATGGTATAAGGAACCACGCATCCTTGCGGCTTATGTATAATAAAACGCCTTGTAGGGCTCAAGACAAGGACTCCTTTGGTAGTTAAAACTCATAGATTCCAAAATATCCTCCTATGAAGGCAAATCAAACTCCATGAAATCATGAGAACTACAAGGATCAAATGAGGGGATTAAGTGGTCCCATGTCCCCTTCGGAGGAATCACTCGGTCAAGTGTCGGGACCATGGCTCAAGAAGGAAAATAATAGTTCAAAGGACCCTTCTCAGAAGCAATTGAACATTGAGGATTCAATGCCACATAGTTCACCCATGGCAAGGTGGAGTCTACTTGAACACTTGGAACAAACCAAGGGGTATTCTATAGTAAATTCAAAGGATTATCAGATGCAAGCTGATCAATAGTGATAATATTTCTGTTACGAGGAAAGCACACCACTCTAAAGAGTGAAGACACCACATCATTCATAGCATAGAAAAAATCATGCCGAAGTAGCATATTAAAGTCTAAAGGGCGATCAACCACCATCATGTCGATAAAAACAATCTTCCCACCTAAAGTAATAGGCAATTGAGGAATAACACCCATAGATTCACTAGGTCTTCTATCATAGGCTAACAATTGATTATTAGATTCCAACAAATTTGGAGAACACAAATATTTCCAAGTAAAGGAGGATATAATACTTGCAGAGGATCCTTCATCTAGAATACATCAATAAATGTTTATGGAATTAACTCTAACCTTTATTTGGAAAGATGTAGCAAAAGGAAGACGTTGCTTGACAAGATTATCCCAATCAAAGGAGACACTCCTAGAACTTGGAGGGGGTACATTCAAAGAGACTGGAATTCCCCCTAGACCAGAAGACTCTATACCATAAATAAAGAAGTCTTTGTTGTTAGGCACTTCACCCTCCAAAAGAGGAGTGTAATCAGCTAGAGATTACACTGGCTTGACCACTTTATCAACCAATGGTTGATGAGACTATTGAGAAACCATAACAGGTTCAAGAGTAGAAGAACCTTCAAACTCGGACCATATCCTTCGTACCTGTTAACACCCAGGTTGTTCCCTATGACTCCCAAGGGAATACGGCCGAGGTAACCACTAACCAATCTTTTGATCACTGTTTCTAGCCAAACTGTGATCAGAGAGGGCTCTCTCTTTATGATTTGTATCTGTTTATGATAGGGTTTTAGGCTAGGTGTTATGCACAGGTTTTGTTTATGTTTTGGTTGAAGATTTTCTTTCAGGTCTTGTGATATAATGTTCAAAGAGTCAAATATCATTGGGCAATGGAGTCTATGGCTGTAGGTGTCTAGAAACCTTGAGGTGAACTGGTGAAACTTACAGGGCCATTTGGATACTTCATACAACAAAATTTTTGATTTATAACATGAACAGGTGAAACAAACAGTGAAAGCCTTTAAGAATTTCCACTAAAGTATTTAAGTATTTCCACCAAACTAGGTATGAGCAATGGATAGATGTCTCAAGGGCAAAACTTGAATCCCTGGGAATGTCTATCACTGCAAAAGATATAGTTTTAAAGTGCAGCAATTAAGAATTACACTTCTTTCACTGTATCTGAAGAAAACATGGATAATAGCTCAGTTTGAGTCCAGGGTAATCAGTGATTAAATCCTGGAACTATTCTTCTACTTTTGCTATTAAGTGTAAAACATTTAAACAATAAAAGAGAACAAAAGACTCGAAAACATGTAACACAGAGATTTAAGAAAGACTTATTGTTTTATGAAACACTCTGGAATCCTGCAACATTCACCATTCATCACAATGCATCAAGGTACGCCAAGCTTTGGAAGTTCCATTCGCCCTTTGTATTATTTCTCTGAGAATTTTACAGCAAATGAGATGCCCAGAATGAAAATAACAACCACCTTAAGCTTCAGTGAGGGGCGAATATATACATATGATTTTACAAAAATATCTGAGTTCTAAGTTATCTCAGACTTAATGTTCTCACCAACTTTTGAGATATTATTATCAGAAATTTATTACAGCATTGAATACAAAATAAAGGCGTCTTGATGTTCTGTCAGAAGATATTTTGGCCTTTGGGAGCTGCTAAGTCGGTTGGGATACTTTGATCAAATGCTGGAGAACCCGACTTTATGGCTCGTGCGCTGTATTTTGGGTCTGCCACCAGTGATTGTGATTGCTGCTGTGGTGAGTAAATAGCCCTGCTGAGTTGGCTCAGCATCTGTCTTTTCCTTGTGGAGTTATCCATCAAATTCTGCCTGTGCATGACTGTTCATAAACTGGAGAAAATTAACGCTACAGGTTCGGGCCTGATAAGATTATCTGTGTCAAATTCCTCCATACTTCCTGTGTGGGCAATTGGTGTTTTATGATTGCCTGCATAGTTTCATCTGCTTCTGTATATTTAAAGAAATTTGGTGGTGTATCAAACAGGTGATCAATTTCATTCATGATAAAAAACAGGTTATCCACCCTATCATACAAATTCTGCCCTGATGCTGGCCCTGTTTGTGCTGAGGTACTGGGCTGTTTTGCAATTTGTGCTGCAGCATGGGCATCAACCCTTTTGATGTAATTTTCCAGGGTAAGCAGTCTTCCTACACTGCTTAATATGCTGGGGAGGCCTCTGTTCTGTAATGCCAGGAATCTGTCCAGGAATTTGTTGATCTCGGTCTGCATATCCTGTGTTCTCCTCTCCAGCGTTCCAATTAGGCTTCTTAGTGTCAGGACTCTTTTAACTACTGAGATTGTCTCAGTCCTGTTGGTAATTCCTATTGTGGCCAGCTGAGAGCTTGTCTTGTTATTTAAAATATTGATCATTCTGCTGGCAGCATCTGGCATGTGGCCAAGGCTTGCTCTTGCTCTGTGTATTTCCTTGTTTGCCTTTGTGATGAGTGCTATTTGCTCATCCATAGTCTCAATATACTGCCATTGCTTGGTGATGGATCGACCAATGTTGCCCTAGAGGACTGCTTTTAATTCTGCTGTTACTTTTTCTAGTGCAAGCTCTTTTTCTAGTTCAGCTATTCTCTTTTTTAGAGCTTTTACCTCTCTTTCCTTTGCTGCCTCATTCTGCTTGCTTTTGTCAAATCTTTCATTCACCTTAGTCAAAGACCTTTTGACTTCATCAAGCTCTTTCATTTGGGATTCAAGAACTTGGATCTCAGCTTGCAGCTTCTGCATATCCAGACTAGGAGTCTGCTCTGTTGTTGGCGTAGTTGTTGCTGTAGATGGTGCTGTAGTTCCTGTCTGCTGAGGAGGAAGAGTAGTTGTTGGAGGAGCTTCTTCAAGATTGATTACTTCCGGAGGGGGCTGGGAAGTTTGGCCCTCTTCTCTCTGTTTCAATGCTGTCTGTAATGCTACCTTTGCAGCTTCTGATTGTCCTAGCTGGTCCTGAGTCCGAACCAGCTCCTTATACAGAGATATCATTAGATCTGTGGAATCCTTTTCTAGCCTTTGCTGAGCAACTTCATCTGTTTGAGGATGGATGGTGGCTGGGAGCTTGATTTTCTTTCTTAAGGCAGCCATGTCTTGATCCCTTATCTTCAACAGTTCTTGGATACCTTTAACATCTTTAGGATCATGTCCTATTTCTATAATTACATCCTCCAAGGACTTGATTCTATTATCCTTGGCTTGTGATGATGCTCTCTCCAATTCCAGCTGAGAGGCTGTATTATCAAGGCTGCTCTTCAATTTGTAGTTTTCCAATGTTTCATCTGCCAAGGAGGCATACACCATTTCACCAGTTTGTTTATGCAGTTCGATTTTATCCATAGGGTGTATGTCTTTAGCCAGAACCTCCATGTTGGTCCTTAAGTAATCCGAGGTAGATTGGGGATGAAGAGCTGTGGGCATGAAATGACTCATGATCATTTTGCCTTCACTTACATCAAAGGCAGACATGAGTCTTTGCTGATTGGTGGGAGCCAGGTTCAGCAAATGATTGTACAGCTGTATTTTAATAGGATCACTCCTCTTTTTAATGTCGATAAATTGCTGTTTGATGCTTACTTGTCCTTCTTGTTGCTAGCTGGAGGAACTAACCTCTCCTCCCATAGCTCTATCATGTTCATGCTGGAACGAACTGGCTGACACTTCTCGGCTGGGTGGGCCCATGCCCATTGCTTGTCTTATTGCTATGTCATCCTCTGGAAAGTCATTTAATCTTTGTCTTTTCTCTCCCTGATTGATGGATGAAGTCAGGGGGGTCTCTCTATCTCTTTTCCTGGTTAAGTCCTCCTTTTGTGGGGTTTGGAGGACCGAGGCATCAAAAGTAGTTTCTGCCCTAGGAGGCACTATATTCTGAGCCTGTTGCTCAGTGGAACTAGGAGTGTCAATCACCCTTTCTTGCTGCAAGGGTTGCTGTTCCTTAAGTGACACTTCTTCTTGCTGTTGCCCTTCTTGTTGCTGCTCCATCTCTTCTTGCTGTTGCACCAATGTTTCCACTTGCTCTTCTGTCAATGGAGGTGGCTGTTCCACCTGTTTCCCTTTATCTTTACTGGCTGTTTGTGGTGTTTTCCCGGCAGCTTGCTGCTGTGTTGTTGATGATGTAGTAGCTGCTCCAAGCCGCTTTTTGTATGAGAGGGGAACCTGTCCACAAGTTTCTAAGTCAGCTTCCTTTTGAATGTTTCTAGCTTCTCTTTCTAGAAGCTCTTCAGCAGTTATTTCTTCTTCTAAGGTACCCTCTTCCCAGCTTAATGCATTGGCATACTGTTCAATCTCAGGTTGTCTCTTGTGTGCATAACTACCCAATTTGTATTTTATCCTCCTGAGGGAGACAAAATGATTGGGATCATAGGGTATCCATTCAAAACTAGTTTGCAGTCTGAGGCCTTCCAGGATAGTGTTTGCCTCTTTCCATCCCTCCTCTTTTCTGTTATATAGGAAAGGACCCAGCTGGCTCCTCACCTTTAGCTGTGACTTCTTGTTCTTGCTCTGAAAATGGAGGTAGTCTGAGTTCCCAAACTGTCTGAAATATTCCAAGGCAAAAAGCCTCATGGGGACATACCTTGGCAACCTAAAAGGGGTCAACTCACAGCCATATATTCTGATGACTGTGTGGTTCTGGTAGAGGTACCAGTTACCAATGCTGTAGGATTTATTCAAATGGAGAATTCTTCTCATATCATCAGTTAGTCTAGGAGGAGGAGTACCATGCAATACTGTCATGACTGGATAAATGAATAAGTCAATAAACTCAGTGTATGTGTAAGGTGATACAGAGGTACGATGAAAAACAGAGGTCCAGAACACAACTGACCTTGGATTTCCCTGGGCATTGAGTTGCTTCAAAGGAAAAGAGAATGTGGCTGGCTGATAAAACAAGAAGAGGTGGTATATGTATGAGGTGTACCTGAATAGTCTTTCCCTCTTCAAGTTCATAAACTGGTCATGGATTTTATCTGCAATGTATGTAGCATAATCATAATGCACAGCTGGGGGCTTACCAGGAGAGAATAGAGACAGCATTGCTATTATGGTTTCATCCACATCCTCCATTCCCTTGAATCCTAGGGCATAGCTGATCAAATCCACTAACATCCTGCCCAATTCATTCAAGTAATGATACCCAATAGGAGGGGTTCTGACTGATTCAGAGCCTGGTTTTACAAACAACTGATTGATTTTAATGATTTGGTCAATTGACAGCTGGCTCCCTTTCTTTATCAAATTCTGCATATGGAGGGGGGTCAATTGCTTGGCAGTATGGAAATGCAGCATTTCATTTATACTCTCTGGGGTGATGTGGAACAAAACTAAGCCTGAGGGGCTAATGACAGCTCTTCGGCTTGGGTCATAGCATTCCTGGCAGCTGTATATCAACTCTGGCATAGGATTTACCTGGGGGAGGTTATAGATGGGCAAGTTTGAGTCCCAGATTCCCAAAATGTCTGCTCCACTAAGATGCTGGGCTTTCAACTCATTCAGCATCTGAATATTGTATTTGGAGCCCATAAGAAACCAGTCCAGCATTTGATAATCCATATCTCCCAGGGCTTTCCACTCCAATTCCTGGTGAGGGGCATTGAGGGGCTTGATGTTGAGAGCAATGGGAGTCTCCATGATCTTCTTCAAAGTTCAACAATTGTAGGTGGATGGTTTAATGGAAGCAACACAGAATAGAAGTGATTTTCTGTAAAAACAGTTTGTATCTCAGATACCAGAGGAGGAATTTACACAACAGCAGTTGAAATACTGTTTGTTTCAGGAGCAGGGCTTCTCTATGGTCTCACTATGTCCTCTTTTAGCGGGTGAATTGAGTTTAACAAGAAATTTGCCGGGAATACGCAGTGAATGTTGTTTTTGAGCGAAATTACAGGTATTAAGGCTCGGCTGGTGTTTTTGGACTTCACAGTTGCAAATGTGGACGTGCAGAGGGAAATGGCCGGTGAAATTATGAATTTTATCTTTTCTCTAGCCCTCTGAGTAATTTTATTTTCAATTGCAGGCGTATGGAGGATAGAAAACGAAAAATACCTGGTAATTTACGAACAGAGGTCGTGTACGCGTGCAAGGTTGATGCTGTGGAGGTCGCCTTGGTCAACTGAGCAGGTTGGCAGAGTTTTGGGACGTAAACGGTCATGCAGAGAAAACAGTAGAGAAACGCGCAAAAATGGGAAAAATAGGCGTTTTTTGGCTTAATATGGGCTTTTTTATGATTTTGGCGCTTTTTAGTGATGACGTCAGCATGACGTCATTGGTAGGCCAAGGTGAGGTGACGTCAGCTGACGTCATCGGGTGACGTGGCGGTAAGCTATTGGTCCATGGGGGCGATGAGGTGGCAGCCATGTCATCAGCGAGGTGGACCAATCAACGGCAAAGGATAAGCAGAAATGACGTGGCGATATGACATAGGAGGGCAGCTGGCGGTCAGGACCGTAGCGGTTATGGTTAAGGCTAGCCGCTACGGTTTCTCGGGGCGGTTTAGGTACGGTCCCAGAAATGTCAGACCCGGCTCCGAGAGCCTTCATTGTGCGACGCGTGGACTGGCCCTGACGTGACGCAACGTCACTTTCTCGGGCGTTAACTGTCCACTGCGGGGGCTGCTCCGATATTATTGTGGATCGTCGGATCCTCGGGACCTGATCCGACGGTGGGCGGAGCAACAACGTGCTCGGAGTATATGCGCGGGCGGAGAACTTGGATTATGGGTTTTTTGTAAGGTTTTGAATGTATTTTGGTTAAATGGAACCCGGGCGCGTTGTTCGGAATAAACGTTAAAAGGGGGGTTTTGGACCTTGGTAACCTTTGCAAAGAGGGTTTAGGGGTAAAAAGGGGTTCTTATGAGGTTTTTAATACAAATGAAGGTTTGAAAGGTAAGTTGGGCTTTTGCAAGGTGGAGTGGGGTGGGACAGGTTCACCAAAGTGACCAGAGGTCATTTTGGTTCCTTTTTAAGAACATATGGCTATAATGCCAAAGGAAGGGGTATTTATAAGATTTGGGACTTTATACACCATTGTGTTAGTATTATTAGGGGAAAGGTAAAATAGGGGAGCTATATAGTAGAATTAGAGGTTAATATGAATGAAAGGGGCAAATGAGGGGATCTTACAGAGTTTATCTGAGATTGATTTAGTTTTGAGAGTAGATCAAAATGAAAAGATCTTAGACAAGAAATGTGGCCTTTGTATGAACAAGAACCACCATAAAACCATGATTTCTCTCCATGAATCTCAGCTGAAAAGGGAATGTTAATAATGAAATGAAAGGGAAAGGGAGGTTAGTCATGCTCCTTGCTGCAATTTGATGGAATTAACCACTTTGTCCATTGACAGATTTTGCCTTGGCAATACATCTTTTGACATATGTGCAGTGGTGAGAATGCCCTTTCTGCAACCACAACTACTTACCCAGCTATTTTCCTAGCATTTTTTGTTTCTCCATTGGAGGGTGCACTTGGACTTGCAAACCCTTACTTGCCTTTTCTTTTCTTTGGCTTTTCTTTACTCTTTTCTATCTACTTCTACCCTTATCTCTTCCAAGGTCCCAGATTAAGCTGTTGGGAACCTTTTCTTCTCTACCTAAACTACTTGTCTGCCAAGATTGAACAGTTTGGACAGACTCCTTTCTCTATTCTAAAACAGAAAATTTAAATATGGCATGACCTAGTTTAAACTGTTGGATCATCCATCAAAATTGGAATAAGGTCATCAACATTGAAACACTTTACACACCTTCTGTTCTTTAGGAAATATGGGATCTTTGTGATACCAAAGCAGAGCATATTTGGACTTTCTCTTGCCAATCATGAAATATGAAACCTATTGGTATAGGTATCCAACAGTACCTCTGGAATACTAGAGCACAAATGAGTAAGATGGTCTCCGTTACATATATTACAATGGAACTTAGGTTTAAAACTTCTATGTCTGGATTTTTGATCAACATCTATTCTGCCAACATGACTAGCAGTGGTTTGCAGAGAGTCACCAACATGACTTGTAGAGGTTAGTGACTCTTTCCCAAGAGAGATAGGACTTGTGCTCCCAACCCAACTCGCAGAAGCAGGTGAGTCAATAGAAATATGACCCACATAGGTAGGTGACCCATTTCTAGTATGACTTGCAGTGACTAGAATTATTCCCCCAACGTGACTTGCAGCAGCTAAAAGCTCATGTCCAACATGACTATTAGAGGTTGATGATGATTCATTGCTAGTATGACTTGTAGTGACTATAATTATACCCCCAATGTGACTTACAGCAGCTGAAATCTCATCTTCAACATGACTAGCAGAGGTTAATGATGATTCGTTGCTAGTATGACTTGCAGTGACTAGACTTATGCCCCCATCATGACTCACAGCTATTGGAAGCACATCTCCAACACAACTAGTAGATTGATGATGATTCATGGATAGAACTATTCTTCGTCTTCTTCTTCCTCTTTCTCTTCTTTTTAAATCTCTTATTACAAGAGGGAGGAGAAAGAGGAATCCTAGATTTCTCTTTTAAAGAAGATGAACAATTAACACCCATTTGATGCCCTTGAAATAAAGAATTCATCTGAGAATCTTCAAGAACATATGGAATATTCGGAGTGTGGAACATAGAAAAATTGGTAGTCCAACATTCAATCGAGGAATATTCAAAGTGGCCATCAAGGGGGTACCAACATTTCCAAATAAAGGAAAAGCACAAGGATCCCCTTTTGGAAAGGTACCTTCGTTGGTCTCCATAGGAATTTTGACCATACCAAACATATTCGCAGATCCTTCCCTTACTGGAATCTACAAATGACTTTCCAAGGAAGAGAGATGCAAAATCAAAACCTTTCCCTTAAGGAGGAAACTCCACAACTTTCAAAAAGAATCATCAAATCCTTCCAAGATCAGTGAAGTGGTAGGTTAGTCACTCAGAATCTAAGGCCTAAAAGTGGCAAGACAAATCCACCTAAATCCAACTAAATACAAAGAGTAAAGAGCACTCGACTATAAAGTCCCTAAATATGAAACCAATCAAGCGACTTTCAAGTATTTCCGCTACGGGTGATGAGGACCGAACACCAAAATATACGAAATTGAAGTAAGGGACCTTCCAAAGATAGTTTGGGATAATGGTAGCCAAATCCTACCTGCAAAGGTAACAGAAACAGTTACGATGACCTCCAGACAAAATCCTTTTCCAGTGCAAGCACCCAAGATTCGCAAGGGTACCCTTCAGAAGTACTAATGAATGTGATGCAACGTCTACCTCAAGTGTTGTGGGATTCCCCTCTGCAACCACCTATGTGATCCCTAAGAATAGCAACTATGCGCACTAGTTCCTATCAAAATCTAAGTGGAACACTCTCGGGGCAGGTTCCAACAAGTAGGAGAGGGGGTATCTCTCTTCCTTATCTTCACTCTCCCTCGTGCTTGACTCTCAGTCACGGAGCTCTCGCAGTCTTTCTAACGATACTAGATTTCACTCATTATTCAACATCTATGATTGATAGTTTGAGTGGCCTTGGAGAGTTAACTCTCCACTCACCTATTCCAAGGCCCTAAATAGCTATACTTGTTGGTGTAATTAATGAATAACCAAAAAATGTTCTATTTCTTTTTAATTAAGCGCTTGATTTGAAAGAGTTGTTAGTTATGTCATGGGGACAATGGGAGTGAAACTTATGGTGTTTTGACACAAAAGAAATAAATAGAAACTTAGATATATGCAAATGAATCTATTTTTCTTCGATTAAAATGGATTTCTATAAATATCTACAAATAAACTTGTACAAGCAATTTTTTCTTTTTTCAGAAAACACTCTCCACACACTCAAAATCTAACAAAAAGACTAAAATGCTTGCAATGCAAACTATAATGATGGTGCATGGATGCTGATACAAGAAAGAAAATGTGTTCCTACACAATATCAATAGGCCAACTTGACTACAATGAGGGCAGAAATCCAAAGACAAACTTCCCTCGAAACCAAGCAAAACCAATCAAAAAAGTTCACAATTTCTCAAAATCAAAAACTTGAAAAGAAAAATAAAGGCAAAAGCTATGTTTTTTGTCTTTTTGTTTTAAAAACCCAAAGGAAATTTTGAGGTCACAAAAAACTACTAAACTTCAAAGATCAAGAAACAAGCATAAAGAGTCCCTGAACTTTGCAAGCCATGCAAATTATCAATAAAATGAAACTTGAAACGAGAGATGACTACAGAATTACATTAACTGATCTGAATAGTAATATAAAAGACTTCAACAAACCAACAAAATCTTAAGAAAGACTCTCAATATTGCCAAAGAGACACTCAAAAACCATGAAAAACAAAATAGGTCAACCAAAAAGGAAAGCAAAGCAAAGAAATCTGAAAGTTGGGTTATAAACGAAACTGAAACCAATTTCTTGTTCTGGAAAGCCAAAAAAACCAAGAACTTCTGATAGAAGCCTTGAACCCAAAATGCAAACTAAAACCTTACTAAAAAATAAATCCTAGGTCAACTAGGTTTTTCATCGAGAAGAAGATTCAAAATTGAAAACTTGCAAGAAAGTAGAGCTTTACTGACAGTGAATGACCAGAAAATAGCAAAAGTCACCAGGCAATAGACTTAACTGGGCAAAATATTTTGAAAAATCAATTCAAAATTAGGTATACGCGACTGTGTAAAGGCATAGAGGCATGCACACGTGTTTCAAACACAGGAAACTCATGTATACGTGAGTCTATTTGAGGAAACAAGCGTGTATATGCTACTGTATCCTTAAAAAAACGCGTATAAAAATCTCAATTAAGAAAAATAAAAAATCAAGGCCTGATCCAAAAGATCAGATTTGATGCTTGGGAAGATAATGAGTCATTGACACTGTAAAAACAAAAACTAAAGAAAACAAAACCTGATCAAGAACAAACAACCCAAACTAGGAAAAACAAGAATGTTTCCCCTAGTGGAGTCGCCAATCTTGTTGCGGGTGGGAACACCCTAGGGTCTTGGGTTGAAAACCCCAACAAAGCAGAGGGCATACAACATAAATAAATATGTAGAAAAGTAGTCTAAATGTTTAATCTACTGAATTATGAAGAAGTGGTATTACCTGGAGGTCCTACGCTTGAGGTCGATCCCTGCAGCATCCAACCCTCTACTTCTTCCGATGCCTTTAGAACCTATAAATTACCCAAGCGAAGCATATAAATAGCAATAATAGAAAGAATGTTCATCATATATGTGCTAAATCATATAGGCATGTGAGCAAATGAGCATTAACATAACGTTTTATATGTAAATCATAACATATATTAATGCATAAACATAATAAATATTAGGAACAGAGCATAATTTATGTATTGATGTAAGCTTAATGAAATGTGGAAAACTACAACCTGAGTCTTCCTCTAGCTCCAAGTGGAACCATCCTCCGGATTCGTCGTGCTTGGGACTCAGCAATCTTCCTCCATCGGTATACACAAGGATGTCAAAAAAGGGATGAAGGACATCTCGAAGAAGGAAACAAAGTTTTCCTATAACTTGGGAGTATAGGAGGCACAGGGATTTATTTAGACTTGATCAGGGATGTAATAAACTATAATATCAATATCTCATCTCTCCTCCCTTTAGGCCTTCCCATGGAGGTTTACTTATACTTCTCCAAATTAGTTTTTCCAATTGGGAAATAGCTGGGGCACGGGCTGTAGTAGGTGAGTAATAGGTAAAACCCGTAAAATATGCCTGAATCTATGGAGATTATATATTTTTTAGTGTTTTAACACATATGCATGGGTTGGGTATAGAGTGACCCGCGTGTATACGCTTTTTATACAGGGCAAAATAGCATATGGAAATAAAAACATTGTTTTTTGAATTTGTAGCAAGTCTGGAAAGGAAGGGTTGCCCTAGGCCATAATTAGAGCATCGAATCTACCAAGAGTGGTAAATGGTGCTATAAAACTCATCCCACTTAACAAGTTACCAAGTCAAGTATCAAATCCAACCGTGGTGATAAAATTACTAAGCAACATAGTTTACATCTTGACATCCCATAACACCTAGCATGTCTAAAAATCCCTTGGCACTATGTGGCATTTATTAACATCCCCTGAATTCTTTGGCATGCTTTGGAACTCCCTAGCACACCCTACTACTCCTTGTCATGCTCTGGCGCTCTAGCATGTCTTGGAACTACCTAGCATATAACCTTGTCACTCCCTCCTTAGCATACTTGGAACTTGCTGACACTCCCTATCACACACTCTTATCTGTTCCTTTCCATGCATTTTAAACTAGTTCTCCCTTGTGTTTTCGTGGTACTTCCTAACACTCTCTAGCAAGCATTGGTACCCGCTAGCACTTGTGACATATTGGCATGTTGCCCTAGCACTCTAGCATTCCGTGGCACTACCTAACATACCTTGTCACTCCCTCCTTAGTGCACCTAGAACTAGCTGACACTCCCTGTCACACACTCTTATTCATTCATTTCCATGCATTTGAAACAAGTGCTCCCTTTTGTTTCCCTCGCACTCCCTAACACTCATTGGCATGCATTGGCACAACTTGGCACCTGACACATCTTGGCATGTTTCCTTGGCCTCTAGCATGCCTTAGCACTACCTAGCATACCTTGTCACACCCTCCTTAACAAACTTGGAAGTCACTGATACTTCTTGTCACAAACTCGTATTTGTTGATTTGCATGCATTAATTTGACCTAGTGCTCCCTCATGCTTCCTTGGAACTCCCTAACACTTCCTAGCATGTGTTGGCACACCCTAGCAATTGGAACATATTGGCTGTATGTCGCCATGACACTTTAGTATGACTTATCACTACCTAGCATACCATGTCACCCCCTCCTTAGCACACTTGGAACTCGCTGACACTTCCTCTCACACACTCCTATTAATTCATTTCCATGAATTTTGACCTAGTTCTCCCTTGTGTTTCCCTGGTAATCGCTAACACTCCTTAGCACACATTGGCACACCTTGGGACTTGGCACATCTTGGTATGCTTCCCTATAACTCTAGCATTCCTTGGCATTACCTAGCATACCTTGTATCTCTTTCCTTAGCACACCTGAAACTTTCTGAAACTTCATTTCCTTAACTTGAAAATATTTTTCCCTTTTGTTTTCATGGCACCTATTCCTAACACTCCTTAACATGCTTTCGTGCCACACCTTGGCACCTCACACATCTTGGCATTCATTATCACTTGGCATATCTTAGCATGCCTTAGCACTTGACATGTCTTGGCATGCCTAAAATGGATTGAAATTTTCTAACATGTGTTAATATTTCTTGGCATTCCAAAGGACACCTTGGCACTCTGTATTTGTCATGCCATCATAGACAGCCTTACTTTTTTTGTGATTTGGGAACCGAACCAAGTCATTGGAAAAATAGTGTTGTGCCTAACCCAAAGTCTCCCTTTGTCTGAAACTTCTTTGTCTAGTCCCTTATCATAACCATAGTATTTCCTGCTACAATTCCTATTCTAACCTTCTCCTAACAAAATTTGTCCTTGAGACAGTTAGAATTTGTTGAGACTCTTTGGCACACACTCTTATTCATTCATTTCCATGCATTTTGACCTATTTATCCCTTATGGTCCTATGGAACTTCCTAACACTCCTCAACATTCATTGACATTGTCTGAAAAAGTGCTAGCATGCCTTTTCATTCCTTGGAATTCCATATAAATCCTTAGCTATCATGCCCTCACAAGTACCCTTTACCTTTTTTGGGACTTGTGAACCCAACCAAGTCTTGCCTCAACTAAAATAGTTTCACCAAGTTATAGTTACTACAACTAGACTAGGCCTTGTTCACCTAAGAAATGACTATAACTCATCTTAGGCTACTCATGTCCAATTTCAACTTATCCCACTTAACAAGTTACAAGTTACCAAGTTGAGGCTCATGTCCAATTTTGGCCATAAAACAATTAAGAAAAATAGTTTACATCTTGACATGCCATAACACCTTACACGTCTAACAATCCTTTGGCACTATATGGCATGTGTTAACACCCCATGTGTTCCTTAGCATGATTAGACATTCACTATCACACCCTATCACTCCTTGACATGCCCTGGAACTCTAGCATGCCTTAGCACAACCTAGCATATAACCTTGTCACTCCCTTCTTAGCACACCTGAAAATCACTAACACTCACTATCACACACTCTTATGTTCTCATTTCCATGCATTTCGAACTAGTTCTCCCTTGTGTTTCCGTGGCACTCCCTAACACTCCCTCACATGCATTGACACACCCTGAGACCTAGGACATCTTGGCATGTCGCCCTCGCACTCCACTATTCCTTGGCACTATCTAACATACATTGTCACTACCTCCTTAACACATCTAGAAATCACTGGCACTCCCTATCTCACACACTTTTTCATTCATTTCCATGCATTTTTACCTAGTTCCCCATTATGTTTCCCGAGCACTCCCAAACACTCCTTGGCACACATTGGCACGTCTTGGCGTTCTTCCCTAGCAGTCTAGCATGCCTTCACACTACCTAACATACCTTTCCACTCCCTCCATATCACCCCTGGAACTTGTTGCCACTTCCTATCACACACTCATATTCATTCATTTCCATGCATTTGAAACAAGTGCCCCTTTTTGTTTCCCTGTCACTTGGCCCTAACACTCCCTAGCATGCATTGGCGCCACATCATGGCACCTAACATATCTTGGCATGGCTTATTACTTGGCATGTAATGGCCTACCTAACATGCCTTGGAGCTTTCTAGCATGTGTTAGTACTTCATGGCATTCCCTGGCACACCTTGGCACTCAGTAGCTATCATTCCCTCATAGATAGACTTACTTTTTTTGACTTGGGAACCCAACCAAGTATTTCCTCTCTTTGTTTATAATACATGCAAAGATGTCACATTTTTCTTGGCTCTTTGACTATGTGAGGGATATTTAGGAATTCCTTCCTCTTCCCAAGCCTCCTCTTACAAAGACGAGGTCTAAAACTAGGATCCCCAAAGTGGAGAGTTGTCTCATAAACATCCCATGCCCTTAGGGAAGTTGGCTCAGACCCAAGTTTCTCCAAGTCCTTTTATAGTAGACAAAGCTGAGGATGTTCCTTCCATGGAAGTCACTCATCTACGTTTGGATGGAATCTACGAGTTGTTGGCATGAAATGGCCTCATTTTCCGTTTCAATGGGCTATGGCCATGTACAAACAACTGTTACCAATGTATCCATTCAACTTGTACAAAGGCAAGCACGATCCTCCTCTGTTCCAAGGTCTTATTCATCGTCATTTTCGAAAATAATGCGTATTATCAAAATTCTCTTCCAATGGGCCTTATTTTTTTGGAAAAGTTGGGCTTTTCCTAAACCCTTGGTTCCTAGATTTTGACCCCTCCACAACTATGAACACAAAGCTACCCATTTGTGTTAGGCTCCCAAATTTGTCAACCCATCTATGGCATTCTTCATTTTTTCTAGGTATTAGACATGCCTTGAGTCATTTTCTAGCCACAGATCCCTCACAAGGCCAGTGTGGAGTCTTCACCTATTGTTGTGATGGGGTCCCCTGGGTAAGTTTTGGGGTTAAGATAACCCAAGTTTTGATGTATTTTTTGTAACTAATGTAAAGTCTCCATGATTTGTGGATGTGGAGCGCGTAGGTGATTAAGAGTCAAAGGGGTTTTATCCCTTTGTTTATGTAAAGTTTGAGTCATTTTGAGATCCATCCATGGTCTACGAACCATGGGATTGTATGAAAAAGGCTATAAATAGGTGTGTCTTAGAGAGTCTAAGGCATATCTAGGATGTAATGGGTCAATAGAAGAGAAGTGTTAGCCCAAAGAAATGGGTCAAATAGGAGAAGAAAGGCTCTCTAGTTGAGTACGCAGAGGCCTAGGTCGAGTCCGTAGCTGAGTGTGCGAACCCCTGCACCTGAGTATGCAACGTAGTTTGAGTCTGTAAAGCTGAATTGAAGATAAATAAAGAAAGTTACTGAAGAAATCCTATGTATCTGGGTTTATCTTTGTTTACTTTTTTTAACGATAAATGTTGTGGATGAATAATGTGTTTATGAAATAATGGTCTAATTATGCGTGATTCTCTTAACTAAGTCTTAATAGATGCACACAATGCATGTTAAGTACTTTCGCGAAGACTGTGATGAATTCTGTTATGTTTACTAAATAACTTAAGTAGATCTGTGTGAACACTAATTTAGGATTGTTATCTCATGTGCATAAGTGGATAAATCAACTGTTAAAGGTCCACAAAGGCTGATCGTAGACCTTCGCAAAGGTCTGAAGGCTGTCTTAATACAGTTGTAGTACCGAGCCCTAAGGTCTTATCAATCTACGCGAAGGAAAATCTAGGGCACTAAAAGACATCACACTTGTCTCTGGATGTAGAAACTTAGTTCTTGCATCCTCCCACACTACTTTGAGTGAGACTGCAGCCTACATTACATGGGTTGTTTCTGAAAGGGCTAGTAGTGTAGGGATTTTTTGGTTGGCACAACTAACTCTGAACCTAGGTGAGGACCCCCTAAGCTAACAAATAGTTCCATTGGTATGGCGAATTGTAAAGCCTTAGAGGAACAACTCCTGTAGCTAATGGAGCTTGAAGAGGACCGATTCTTGGCAGGATTGCATCAACAAGTACAAAAGGAATGTGAAAAATCATGGCACGATCACCACATCATGCTTCGCATGTTCAAGGTAAATGATCTAGTCTTGTTATATGATAATAAGTTCACTAATTTCATGGTAAATTTTAGATGCATTGGTTAGGGCCATATATTATCAAAGAAATTACAGATGGAGGCGCAGTTCAGCTTGCGAAGCTGAATGGAGAACCTTTTCTAGGAAATGTGAATGGGAGTCGATTCAAGCTGTATACAAGGGATCATTCACAATGACTATATGGTAGTAGGACATTCTTAGTTCTCTAGGCAGTTGCAAGGGAGCGTCGGACTATAAACTACACTGCCCGGTTTGGAGGACCACGCAACAGGCGAGCTACACAAAAAATAGTGAAGCTGTAACATATGAAGCTGCGCCATGGAGGGAGGTGCAACGCAGCGCAGTATAAAAGTGACTGTTGGAGTCATTGTTCATGACTTGACAACCAGAATATAGTTAATAGGAGCTGATAGGTGGCATTTAAGGAAAAAATATTTGAAGATCTTCCCCCAAAACATCATTAATTATCATAATTTATGGGCAATGGTCAAATTTAAATTCAAAAACCCCTATAAATTATGTGTGCCGGTCCAAGAGAGAACACGTTGCACCCTTAGAGTTGTTGGTGAGATTTTATGTCTATTGCCTATGAACTAATCATATTGGGAGGATTTAGTCATGAGCCCTGCGTTTGCTAAGTTGTCTGAGTTGAATCAGAAGTTGATTCTCAAAAAAATGCTTGGACCAATCCTTGTAGAAATCGTGAGTACTAGAGGCAATGTTTCCTCTGAAGGAACTTCCCAAGAAGTTATGAGTATGGAAGCTTCAACTCCTGTGCCTATGACGTCGAGGTCACCTAGACCAAAGCCTACCCCTACCAAAGAAACCCAAACAGTTAAACCAAAGAAGGATAAACAGAAAAGGCCCATACCGATGCACGAATCACCAAGAAAGAATTTTGTAGCAAAAGCCAAACAAAATAAAGATAAGCATCCTGAGAAGGTAGTTGACCTAGAGGCAGCAAAGGGCCAGGGTACAAAAGACATAGACGTTGAGGGAGTCGAGCCCATTACAAAGATACATGACTATATCCCTCCATGCAAGGGGAAGGTGAAGGTCACAAAGGACCCAAATTTGGAGAAGTTTTCCATTTCTACGCCCCTGCTACCTGAGCAGGTTCCCTTTGAAGGTCTGCGGATTGTGCGAATCCTGCTGCTGAAGATGGAGTATTAGGACCTCATAGATCATGATAGGTTTCCACACTTAGCAACTGATAAGTACATGAAGTGCATATACTACATGGAGTCAGGGGTTACTGCATTAGAGATGGTGGAGTGGATCCATGGTGTGGAGAACTCGAGGTTACTTAATTTGTTGTGGGTGCCCCATTATCACCACACCCCTATCAACACAATTTGTGTGTGCCAGCTACTCACTTTGGTGCACGATGGGTGTTTATGGCAAGGAGGTCCTATCTTCATCACTAACATGCTAATCCATAGAATCACATACCTACCATACGAAGGGCTGAATCCATCCAAGAAGTTTGGCATAAAGACGGGGGAAAAGGACCTGGCAGAAAGAATGAAGAAATAATTCGACCTTGTGAAGAAGGTGTGAGGGTATTCCATCCTATCAATAACAGACCCAGCAGTGCAAATAGCCATGCAAATCCTAGCAAGGAAGGTGATGAGAAAGTGTCGTGCAGATGAAGTTGCAGCACCCATAGTATCCCTGGCTGCTCAGTGCGTGAAAGGTGTATAGTTCAACTAGTGTAGGTACTTGTGCCAGGAATTGCTCACGAATTGCCGCGAGGCCTAGGATGAAACCAACCATTTCATTAAGCTTGGTTACTACTGTCTATTGTGTTGGTTGTGTGGGAACTGTCAGACGATAGCTAGTTTCCTCCACTTGAAGAAGGATTAATGGAAGCAGCGTAGTTTGCTTCCTTATGGGCTACCAAGGACCCCACATGGATTACAGAGACGAAAATCTTTTGGGTTCTGATGGAATCAAGTCTTTGCATGGCCATTAACCGGCATCCAAGGATTTCCCTGACCTTGTACACACAATTGTAAGCTTATGCAACATTCAAGGATGACTTCCACAAAGAATACATTTAGGTGCAGAAGGATCCACAACAGAAATTGCATGACTTGCCATATTTGGTGATGGAGACAGATGTGTTCGAAGTGATCATGCGATGGCCTGTAGAGTGGCGTTCCCCCTTAGAATTAGATGCTGGAACAAGCAAGGGCACAGGAAGTTTTGTTGCACGGAAGATAAAATAGGAATCTAAGAAATCTGTGCTCACATTAGCAGAGTAGAAAAAGAAGGAAGCAATAGAGAAGGCTAGGATGGAGCAAGAGCGCATTGCTAAGGAGCAGACATAAAAGGAGCAATGCGAGTCACAAAGAAGTGGCAAGTCACCTTCGCCAAAGACCGAGGAAGAAGAACTCTTAGAGCAAGGAAAAATAAGGAGGTACAAGGAAGAAACAGAAATCAAATAAGTCGCATGGTGATCCCATGGTCTTGACGGAGGGCAATCCCGATGAGATCAGGGATAAAATCAGGGACACCATAATTGAAGTGTTGTAGCAGTTCAAGAAAAAATATATGCAGATGTTGCAGAGCATCCAAACAGATCTGCGTGAGCTGTGGATCTAGGCCAACAAAATATAGGTGGGCATCGGTCAAGCAAGTGTAGAACAAGTGAACCTGACACCTGGGATGAGTTAAGCAGTCAAGTTGGTAAGGAACCTTAACCTTAGAACCATTGCATTATCAGATGGGTCCCTTCACATAGAGACATTTGATGATTGTGTCATCCTAAGCACAATCAAGAAAATTAGGTTGAACATAGCAACTCTCCCCCATGAGATCCTCCATGCGCTACATGCAGGGGTGACAGAGGAATTGAGAGATCAAGAGAAGCGCGCTCTCAACCTCATCAATGAATACATAGTGAACAATGAGTAGATTTTGCTGAGAAGATGCAGGCCTTAAAATAAAAGGAGACACTTGAGGCATAGAGTTACTGACTGGAGTTCGCAATCGCAGAGGCATGCAAGACAGTGCCTGAGCTTCACATCCCTGAGGATGCACAACCAGAAGCAAAGATCAGAAAATTAGCAGCTGGTATGCGCAAAGCCAAAGAAAAGGTTGGTTGAGTTCAATTTTAACGCAATATGAAGATCATCGAGTTGCAGTTAAAGTTGCAACCCACGATTCCACCTGTGGTCGAAGAGCAGTGCGTAGCCGCCATAAAAGAAGTAATGGCCATCATGGATTCCACAATCGCTGAATGTTCGACATTATTTGAGAAATAAATGGAGTTGGTGACAAATATTAAGGAGGATCCGAACCTACAAACACTCAATATCGAAGTCAGGGAGCTGCAGCGACAGTATGGCAAAGTTAGAGAAACGATGTGCTCTATTGCACCAGCACAACACCTAGATAAATTATAGGAGGGCAAGCAGATCCTCGTGCAGGTGGAAGAAGAACAGAAGAAGGAGGGCTTTCTAAAGGCTAGGTTGTAGCCACGGTTGGAAGAGGCCTATTAAGTCATGACCACCATCTAGGATAACCTTAAAGGATTGCAACAGATGTAGCAGACAATGAGGTTGGCCACAGAGGGACTAACTACAGAGAAGCTAGTTGAGCAAGTCAAGCAGGAAGCCACTCAGAGAGCTGCCGAGGTCACAATAATTTAGGTGGGGCTGGGGGCTATTCATAGCAATATCGTAGCACCAGTCAAGTGACTCGAGGGTGAGTCGCGATCTTTGTGTTGGGGACCTATTGGGATGGGGTCCCCTAGGTGAGTTTTGGGGTTAAGATAACCCAAGTTTTGATGTATTTTTTGTAACTAATGTAAAGTCTCCGCTATTGTGGATGCAGAGCACGTAGGTGATTAGGAGTCAAAGGGGTTTTAGCCCCTTGTGTATGTAAATTTTGAGTCAGTTTTGAGATCCACCCATGTTCCGCAGGCGATGGGATTGTATAAAAGGGCTATAAATAGGTGTGTCTTAGAGAGTCTAAGGCATATCTGGGATGTAATGGGTCAATAGAAGAGAAGTGTTAGTGCAGAGAAGTGGGTCATATAGGAGAAGAAAGGCTCTACAAATGAGTGCACAGAGACCTAGGTAGAGTCTGTGGTTGAGTGCATAGACCCCTACAGCTGAGTGCACAGGGTAGTTTGAGTCTGTAAGGCTGAATTGAAGGTAAATAAAAAAAGTTACCAAAGAAATCATGTGTATCTTTGTTTATCTTTGTTTACTTCTGTTTACGATATATGTTGTGGATGAATAATTTGTTTATGAAATAATGATATAATGATGTGCGATTCTCTTGAATAAGTCTTAATGGATGTATGCAATGCATGTTAAGTACTTTCGTAAAGACTATGATGAATTCTGTTATGTTTACTAAATAACTTAAGTAGATCTGCATGAACACTAATTTAGGATTGTTCTCTAATGTGCGTAAGTGGATAAATCAATTGTTAAAGGTCTACAAAGGCTGATCATAGACCTTCACAAAGGTCTGATGGTTGTCTTAATAGAGTTGCAGTATCGAGCCCTAAGAGCTTATATATCGGTGCGAATGTAGTTATAGGGTGCTAAAAGACATCACACTCGTCTCTGGATGCAGAAACGTGGTTCTTACATTCCTCCCATACTTCTTCGGCTGATACTACAACTTGCGCTATGAGGGTTGTTTCCGAAAGGGCTAGTAGTGTAGGGATTTGTTGGTTGGCACAGCTAACTTTGAACCTGGGTCAAGACCCCCTAAGCCAACACCTATGGCAGGATTTACGTAGAACTAAACATCAACAATGGATTGCATGGAAAAGTTAATTTAAAAATAAGTGATTTTCACTAGACCCGACAATTGGACTATGAGAACACTTCTTTTCGACGTCATCTTTGCCATGAAACATGTCATCTTCAGAACTCTTTTTCTCAAAAACTAGTCAAATAGAAGCCCAGATCTAAAGTATGGAAGCCATGTAGCCCACCTCCCTGAGAAGAGGAGGATTCCTCTTCCTTGGGTCGAGAATATGATGAGTCTAATGATGACATGCTCACATCGGACGAGGCCTAAAATGCAAATCTCCAAAAGCATCGTGAAGGAGGATAGGAGATCCAAGTTTTGTCATCCAAAAGAGAAGCAATTAGTAACAATATTTCGACGGGTGCCATTAAGCGCACCCATGAAACAACCTCCTCAGAATCTAAAAAATATGCCTTGTTAGGTTCTCAAAACAATCTTAAGATGGCTTTGGTAGGCAGACTTCTAGAAGGATAGATCAAAGTAACAAAGAAGAAAGGAAAGAAAGGATGTAGTGGTGATCAATCCCAAGCTGTAGGATAACAATGTCACTGTTTTTTCATTTCCTATATGTCTTATGGACTTTGTTTCATGGCCATCCATAGGCTTATTTTGCTTATGTCCATGTTAAATACAGTTCTATAATACGCTATCAATGTAAAAAAATTTATATTAATTAAAAAAAATTGTATTGAATTAAAAAGAAACAACATAATGGAATATTAATATCAATAATAATATAATATTTTGTTTGGGTAAACTAACGTTGACTATATTACTTTGAAAGAATTTTATTGTTCCAATACATAGATAATACTTTGAATAAAATTATTATAATACTATTACTCGATGATGGTTACATATTTCAACAACCTAGCATGTTGTTACCACAAGAAACTTCTATTAAATGAAATTTTCATGTTCAAAAGCTCCCCATAAAATTTTCTTGTGAGACATTTTCTTCCGCAGCATGGTTTACAAATACAATTTGCAAATTCAATCAAATTTTGAAGGATTTTGAGTGATGATATTAATCATTGATGCCATTCATGTGGTCAGATTGCATAATGAATGAATGTTATGGGATGAAAACAATGAAGGAGGTGCCAATGTGGTGTGTGGTTCCTATTGAAGGTAATCCTAGGACATGGATGATCCTCGGAACTTAAAAACTTGTCCATGCAAATGGTGGCTGCGTTACAAATGATGATTAACATTTTAGCCCCCTACCCTACATGGTTGAATTCATGTTGAAAGGTACTTTAATTTTGTTTCAAACAAATAAAATTAAAATATTTTCTTCAAATATGTATTTTGCAGCTTTAATTTTTTTAACTTTTTCGTTATATTGATGTTGTATTTTTAGTTGTCTTAGGGTTTGGTGGCTCGTGTAATTAGAGGAATGAAAATAATAGTTTATCAAGTTGTTTTTATTTTTTCCCCTGTGTTTTCATTTTATTACTCATTTAAAAATTTTGTATTGAACTGAGGCTTACAAATTGAGGTATACCTAGTTCACGAAAAAAATCATTTGGATCCCTAAAAATTCACAATTCACTTCCTACCTCATTGTGTAGGCTTTCAGTATATCAATTTTTGTACATGTAATAATATTTATGTATTTTGACTTCAAACATATATCTTTAACACTTCCAAATTGTTAAACTTCCCTTCGAAGATTGTCTTAAAAAAATCACCTGTTTTTGAAGACAAAAATTGCGAGCATGCACATGTTTGTCATTTTTCAACTCTAGTTGGACTTGATCATGTAGTAATGGTTGATTTTTGACCACTCATTAAATTCCTAAATGAGTTTTTTGAAGTACTATCATATTATTTGTAGAATAGATTTATGGTTTCACTGTTTTTGTGAAATTCCCATGGATTAATGGGTGTTCTTGGACATTATCTAATGAATTTAATTAGCTATGAATATTTAGGTCAAATATTTAATTACTTTTTTCCCCTTCTCATCATGCTCAGGGTTTCAATCATCTTTGGAAAAGCTGAGGATAACGTCTCTTCACATAGAGTAATGGCAATTCCCTATATCATATCACATTCAATAGATATACATAACTGCAAGCCCCATTCTTCACAATTCCCAATAACAAACAAAATAGTAATCCAAATGAGAAATTATTCATTGAAAAAGGTGTTGAGAATGATTCTAGCTTGATATAGAACAATGTGGTTGCTCTACATCTTCCTCCCCAAATACCAAACAAGGACACTGGAAGAGTAAATAATTTCCAAAAACCTAGCAGAAAACAAGCACCATTCAGATCATCTTTCAGGTGAGGAGAAGTGAATTATAGGCATTGTACAAATAATGATGCTTTGTCGAATTCCTTGCCTTCTGGAAGTTCTAGTCATGAGAGATTTAAATGTAAACGAGAAGTTGGAGATCCAACAATCATTTTCCAGACAGCAGGAGAGAAATTTATAGGCATATCATCTGAATATTTAAAAAAAGTAAGGGTTATTCTCTGTGAAGATCTTTGTTTAGAATCACCCAATAACGCCTCATTTGGGTGCCTTCAAATTAGTAAATCTGTAGGAATATTCCAAGGTTCTTTGGGAAATTTTGTGGCTATATCATCCTCGTTCAAGAAAGAAGGGGTTATTTTTCTAGAAGATCCTATGTTGGTGTTGGAACCACATGGTATTTCACTATCTTATATGATGAATGAGACAACAACAATTGTTGCAAGAAATCCTATCAATGTTTCAACTTCATCTTCCATCAAGAGATAAGCCTATTGTTTGCAAAGGTACTAATTCAGGAGTGCACAAATCATATGGCAGGAATGACCCAAAAGCAATGAATAAAGCCATCAAAGTGTGTGATGATGCTACAGAAAATCACCTTTCAATATCACCCTCGTTTATAGTACCTCCTTTGGAAGAAATAGAATCACATGGTAGGTCTAGGACTGAAACAATTGATAATACCACATCTGTGCTTAATGTTGCTACAAGAAATCTTGTAAAGTTGGCATATTCCTCCACACAAAAAGTGAAGTCTAGTTCTAGTGAATAATGTACTTAAGAGGTACTGTAACCACATAGTGGATATGTACCTCAAAACATTAGTAATACAACATCAATATTTCAAACTACTGCAAGAAACCCTGTATCGATGTCATCCCTCTCAATCAAGAGAGAACATGCTATTTTGGAATGAGATTATTATTTGGAAGAATTGGAATTGAATGGAGGGCCTAAGTCTAAAATTGTTAGTAAGGCTACTACAACACTTCAAGATGATGCTGGAAATCCTCTTACAATGTTGTATTCATCCATTAAGAAAGTTCCAATTTTGTTTGGAAAGGATTACACACCATAAGTACTTCAAAAACATGATAAGATCAAGCCACAAATAGAAATAAAGGTTGTACTACCCTTCAAAATTGTTGCAAGCAATCCCATGTCAATGTCAGCGGCCTCTACCAAGAAAGAAGAAACTACATTATGTGAATATCCTTCAAAAATAATGGGTAATTCCAAACCTGAGATTCAAGTGGATGATATCACTTCAACAATGCTACAAACTAGTCCAGGAAATTTCTTGATAGCATCTTCTATTTCTACCAGTAAAGAAAAGTATTTTCTCAAAGAGGAGATAGAGAAAGTGCACAATTATAGCTCTCTTCATGCATTGCCTACCAACAAGAAGAATTTCATAGTTATTAAGGAAAACACTCAAACTGCTCCTATGTTTTTGATGAAGGAGAATCACTCATATCCATTTCAACATCAAATTTTGTAAATATCTCAAAGTTAGTTTTGCTTATGTGTCCCCCGAGGAACATTTAGGATAGTTTGTCCTTTTACTATTAGTAGACGTGTCGATTTTATGGGAAAAATAACCTATTTGTTAATATTCTCTTCTAGAACCAGGCTACATTGTCCATTTTAGAATCGTTGTTGTAGGTCGTGTGTCCATATTATGTTAAACAATATTTCTTATTTAATGTTGTATATATATGAATACTCAGAGGCTTTGCGGAGCGAAGGCATAAAAGAATGAAAGAATTATTTTCTTGTGCCTTAGGGATTTTAGTGTATGCTTGAATCTATGTCTGAACACTTAGTTTATGCCATTTCTTGTGTTTTCTTTGTGTTTTGAATGGTCCCCATTGTGTTCTATTGTTGTCCAGATCTCTTGCCTTAAGACAACCCTACGGTTTTAATTTTTTTAAGTTTGAGTTCTTCATTAAGGAAATCTATATAGTGAAGCGAACCTCAGACAAAGGTTTTAGTTTTCTTATTTTGGCGCTGAGCAAAGGAAAAAATTCGTGATAATAGAGCCAAACTCAAATTGGGAGACTATGCTAAAAGTTTCGTGTGAGGGAATTCAAACTTTCATACGCAAGAGAGGAGTTTTTGTTGGGGAGGTAAATCCAATTGACCTATAAATTTATTATTTGTTTGTAACACTTGGAAGCGGTGGAGAAATGGTCGAAAGTCGGCCATCCAAACCTTTTGCATTCCATAATGAATGCCAACCCATTCAAAGCCAACCTCGACTTACGTGAAGTTTGGCAGCATGCACTCCAGCGTGACCCAATTTGGAAATGACATAATGCTTGTGCAAACCCCAACCTGATCTCAAAGCCGACCCCCCGACTCTTGCTAATTTACAATAAAATGACAATTGGTTAGAATTCAGAGAGAATTGGGTTCCATAACTTTACGATTAGGGGATTAAAGTCCCGACACCTGACCTTGGGAGTTGTATATGGCTGTAAAGGGAACGTGGGCCATTCCCTTCCAAGTATTGATGTATTTCTTAATAAAAATAAGGAGATTCTAAAGATTTTCCCTCATGAAAAATAAAGAAAGAGCTGAGAAGCTTGAGGTTATTTCACGAGTTTCGTTTGTGGTTAAATTTTTAAGGAGAAGAAAAATAATATCACGTTGTTGTTGCATTAGTTTTAGACAACAAATGGAAAACTTGTAGGAGTGTCAAAGGTCTTCATTGAAAAGAGCTCGGTCTATTCTTAGTGAAGATAACACTCATGGTGTTAATGAAGACAACCACATGGTTGCATGTTTCAGTTAGCTCCTCAGAATTCCCCTGAATCATCACCACCCGGTGCCAAAGAGTAGAGATTGTTCTTGGCACAACTAGCATGGGAAAATATGATCTTATTATTAGTGATGCAAGGGATGGAAAATAAAAGAATAAAAACTATGTAGGATATTATGGTTTTCAAGAGTGCATTAGATCTGCCTCCATGTGTATGGGAAACCCTATTTTCTCTTTTTATGTGCCAGGTATGAAGTTTTTTGAGAGGAGAATTGCTAGAAATAATAACTAAAAACATTTGTTGGAGCTCTACAATTTGATTAGTACATAGGTTGCATGCATGTGATTCAGAAGTGGCAGCTAGAATTAAATGTGGTTATTTCTGACATTAGAGTTTTCTTTGTGTCTATTCACTATATTCTAAATTCTTTTTGAAGTTATGTTCTCCCAAAATGGGTAAAATGCTAACAAAGAAAAAAATTGGGAATCCTCTTCCTTAGGTCATGTTCCATGAGTGAGGCCACATGAGTGACTGCAACATAGGGTTTTACGGATATATCAACACATTTCACACACTTTTCTCTTTTGCATGTTTTTACTTTTACCTGGAGCATGCCCACTGGGTTTGAACCTATGTCATTTTGGTGACAAGTGCTTCAACTCACAGTTAGACAGCAACATGATGGACTATCATTGAGAGGCATTTCTTATTGTTTGTAGTGTGTTAAGATTTTGTTGCAATAATTCCCTATTATTTACATCAAAGAGTTGTTGTTGTAAACCACCAAGAAATATGTATGTTGATTATTACTGATGCAATTTTTTTTGAAAATTCTCCTGAAGATAGTTACATCATGCAAAAAATATGAGAACTAGGAAATCCCTGGTCTATGAAAACCAAAATGACTATCATATGAACCTAGGCCCATAGGCCCCCATGGGGAGGGACTCAATATCACTACAGAAAACATTTTGGTGTACTTGCAAGAGTAGAACTAACTCTTCTTAATACTCTAGAGTCTGGAAATACCCAAGAGAAAAGGATGAGGAACCTGATCAAAAGTAACTTTACTCTGTACAGTGTTTTTTTGTAAAACAAATTGCAACCCAACAAACTGAAAACCAAAGTAATTTGTAGTTATCCATGAACTCCAATGCTCCCTTGAGGGGGGCTACCATTCTAGGAGAGTGGAACTACAAATAGAGACTGAAATTCAGCCTAAAAATGTGACCAAAAAGCTCTGGCATATTGAAATTTCCCAAAAACATATTGCACTATCTTCTCTTTACCACATGTCACAGAACCTAAACTGATAGTACCAACTTTGTGCAACCTACTCTTGGAAGCTAATCCCTGATGGAGAAATAACCAACCCAAAATTTTATGTTTAAAAGAGACATGACCCTTTCAAATGAACTGGCAACACTACAACTGTCTCTCCACTGGATCTCCAAGACCCTACCTTTCTATTAAAGTGGAGCCTGATTTTAGAGAAGTGTTGCACCCACTCATAAATTCTCTTCATCTCATGGATATAAATAGGCTCCCACTTCTCCCTCTCCAATTTTTCTACATAGGACCTTGCCCCTACATCTGCATTTAATATAAAACATGCTTTGGAATCATACATCAAAAACTTGTTAGAACAACCTTGTAAAAAATAGAAATCGTAGATTTTACATGTGCCATTATTGAGTGTTTTATTATATTGTACATGTTGCTCAATCATTCTTATTCGTACACTTGTTGACCTTTGGAATGGTGGTGCACTAGAGAATCCACTAGGAAGGAAGAACAATTAAGTTGGCAACCAATGTGTGAGTCAAATCCATGTGTTATCATTAGATGAGTAGGTTTTTATTATAAGTTTAGAGTCTTAGAGAGAGTGCATGCTTTAGGTGAGCTTCCATATTTATACTTGGCATTGTTTCCAAGGTTGGAAGGTGCATGCATATTTAGAATTTTTTTTCTCCAGTGGTATGTTATTCTAGGTATTGTATTCCATGCATGACGGTACTCTCTCCTAGGCACAGTAGGGTCAAGGCACTTTCCTTAATATACGCGGTTTGTTGGTTTTGTTCACATTCATCGTAACCCTTACTCTCTAGTTCTACAAAGAGAGATAGGGTGCTTCATTACAAACATGTTTTAGGAGTGAAAAAGTTTGTTGTGGAAGTATTTTCCACTTAAGATATATTTAACTGTGTACTGCAAATTCCTCTCACTGTCCTAGTTTCCATAAATTTGTTTTACATAGAATCAAAATTTACATTTGTTGTTTCAAATTTCTATAGCCTAATGTTATGATTTTTAGAGTTATGTGTTAGTAGATCGGGTGCTCAGAATTCCCATACTTAGATAGTATTCTAAGCAATCTGAGTTTACTTCCTTTGGGGTTTTAAGTGTAGATCTTCCCACCATGTCGTGAAAATGAAAATTTAACATTGTATCCAACTTGTACATATGAAATACATGTGTGGAGAAGGCTGTGGCATGCTAGATGGAGTTGTTGGAGGATTTCATTCAGATCGCCTTATGATCCTTCCTAAAATGTATTCCTTAAAAAAATGGTGATCCTCTTTAAGATATTTTTATATGGGTTAATTTATGCTTCTAAGATATTTCTGTGACCATTGTTAGTCCTATAGAATCCCTTGCTATTAATTTTGAGACATTATCCCCCAACCATGAATGACTATTCTTTGGGCCCTGATACCAAAGTCTTGGTGTGCATGTATCATATTTTATATTTGTGTGTGTGTGTGTATTATGTATTCTATATTTTGTATTATATATGTGTGTGTGTATTATGTGTATTATATATTGTACTATAAAATTGTAAAACCAGAGAGCTTTCATTATCAACCTCATCTACTTCTTTCTTCCCTTATCAAGAGAGATAAATTAATTCAATTCAATGTAACTTCTTACTTACTAGAATTTGATGCACCATGGTTAGTGACTCAGAGCTTGAGACCTTTGGAACCTTCTCGAGAGAAATGTTGATCTATATTGTTGCAGAATGAAAATGGGCTCATATTGACAGCAAGAGAGACAATTGAATTGGCCCCAATTACCACTACTTGTCTTCTTGAATATGTGGATTGTTTTGATGTGTAGCTACTCTAACCAACAGATGACAGGAACATACCTTGTGGTTTTGTGATCCATATGCCTCCCTGCAAATCTAACTTACACTACCTTTTGTTGTCAAACACCTTTCCTATTGTTAGCAACATTTTCCATCCGTTGGTGATAACCCACATCAAGAGATTATCGATAAAAGCATTTGTACGTATGGATCTAATGATAGTTTATGTTTTCAGGGATCATCTTCTATACAACCCATCAATCCTTTCTACCAAGGGATGCATTATCTTATACTCTTACCTACAACTTACCCAATTGTGTTGAAGTTTGCACTCTTAAAAATTTAACATAGCTATCTACCATTCTCAAAGTGTTGTTGTATGCAAGAAACCTTGCAGCATATTTCTCTACATTACTTTTGAGGAAATTTTGTGGCTGACTTTGTTTCATATTGAGAAAGTGGACTGAATTGCATTATCGGTATGTTGTGGATAGATTACAAATGATGTATCCCTTAGAAGACATGACCAATATTTTTATCGAAAACACACTAGAAAATAGACTTTGTTGTGTAGATCCTTAAGTAAGAATATTGTTATGAATAAATCTTCTTTGACGGTTTGCAGCAAGGAATGAAAAATATTACTAACAATAAGATGATATTGTAACTTATATGGACATGTAGGAATTGGGATCATATAACTGCAACATTGGCATATTGCCCAGTTTTCTACAGTAGGCAAGTAGTTATGGCAGTTGATAGAGGCGTACACCAGTGTTGGATCAACCTTAGCCACCTATGCTCCCTGCTGTTCAACTCAATGTGTTATTACTCTTACCAAGAGATGGAAGGCACATATTTTATCGTTTTGTGATCCCTACATGACACAAATCCAAACAAATCTAAGTTACATTATTATTTTATTTTGAACTACCTTTTCCATTATCATTTGTATTGTGAGCAACCCCTTTTCCATTCACTGGTGAAAACTCATGAAAGGGTTTATGAAACATATACTATTTTTTCAAAGTGTGTCTTATGCACAAGGCACATTGGTCCTTTCTTCAAAGGAATGAGTTATTGTATTGTACATCACACATACCAAAATTCACTTAAAAGTTCAACTTATTCAAAAAAATTGAAATAAAGTGAACCACAATATTCCTTCAAAAGGAAAAATAGAGAAAGATGCTCCAAGCACTTCAAAGTTACTAGGGAAAATTTACTTTTAACATATGACCAGAGATCACATGTAGCCAATAATTTAGAAATTGCAAAGAACCATTTTGTTCCTATCATTTGCAACAAATGGCATTCCACCCAAGAACCAATAAATCACCTTTTAGTATAATGTAGTTAATTGCTTTCCTACTATTCGAGTCATTTATCTAGAATCTACTTGAGAACATAGAAGCTTTGTATCATATTACAATCAAACATTTATAGATTTGTGCCAAAATCTACATATGTGATCCGAATTGGATCCATGAAGAATAATCAAAAGAACCATGGTTGTACCAAGTCGGGATAGACTTCAAAGAATTCAAAACAGTGATCAAAAACACCTCAAACTAGTGGAAGTGGCAGCCAACGTGGAACGACGAGGACCTCAGTCAAAGCACGCTGACCGAGGCCCATGGAGACTGCGTGAGAGGCGAAATTAGCCCCTGGGAGGCCTAGATCCAGAAACAGATGAGGTTTTTGATGTGTGATTAGCGCTTAGCGCTAATCAGGCATCACTAGGCAAAAACCCTCAAAATGGAGAAGCCCCGAGCGCTCGATCGCATGGAAGAGTTGGGAACTGTGGGGAAAAAGCGAAAGCTAAAAGGTGGGACCCGCTCCGAAATCAGCGTTATTGATCAGGGCACCCTCAAACGGTAAGTAGTTTTGGAGAAATTGGAGCGATCGACACGTGGCAAGCAGAGGAGAGAGAAAACCGCCACTCATTGCGAGCTAACGGTCAAGCAAGTCAACCGCGTGAAATGAGCGGATGACGTTGGATCTAGGGGATCCAGATCTGACAGTTGACATCACACCCAACAGAAAGACCGGATTTAACAAGGGAATAAGTCATGATTTAGAAGAATTTGAGGTCTGCTTTGACCACCACGATGGCAGAAGACTCATTCCATGACGTAACCAAAGAATTGAACCGACGAAGCAGGCTGGCGTAGTTTACAGGAGGACATGTGGCCACTCCCTGTGACCCTAATGATGACGCCGAACAGGGGACTCCATGAGCTCAAATGGACTTAAAGCCATGAACAGAGAACAGAAGAGACAGAGAGGAAGAACCGAAGACAGAAGACAGAGAAGCAAAGAAGACAGTGAAGCAAAAAAAAGTAGAAAGAAGACAGAGGGCTGAGCTGACCAAAGGCAGCATTGAGCACCAGAGAGCTTGAGAAGATTCAAGCCATCCCTGGAGAGTATCTGTCCAACCAGAGAGGTCAAAGAGCTGGTAGGAAAAGAGTCTGTGCACTCCAGTGGCTTGGGGAATCCAAGAACCACCCTGCCAAGCAAATCTGTTTCAAGAAACTCATATTGAGCTCCTGCATTGTAATTCTCTGCTTAAGACACAATAAAATAAGGCCACCACTAAAAGCTAGACCGGAGATGTAGCCCTGGAGGATAGGGTGAACTCCTTATTAATTTCTTGTGTTCTTGTATTTGCTTACTGTATTTCTCTTCTGTCTTTCCATTTCAAGTGTCTGTTTATTTGCAATCTGATCGATCCGTTGCCTAAATAACATAGACACAAACTAGTGCATGAGTCTGTAATACCTTTATTCAATAAATCTTTAATTGAGGTCACTCATAGGGTGGTTATCAGATCAAGTGGTATCAGAGCTTTAGGCTGTAAGGTTAGACAAGCTTGTGTTGGTTTAGCTATTGAATGCTCACTAGATCAAAGCTCAAATTGGGAGAAGGAGAGTTGGTCGAAACTAATCCTGAAATTGGGAGAGTCTATCCTCGGAAGACAATGTCAGAGGAAGGTTCTGTGGGGCCAGACCCTCAATTCATAGAAAGTTTCCTAGCTATAAATTCTATGGTAAAAGAAATGTATAGGGACTTTAGAAAGCATAAGGATGAGGATTCATCAGGTTCTAAACAAGATAAAGAAGAAGATGAGTCTCACTTCTGTGACCACTCCAAGGGAAGAGGGAAAGAGGAAAGCTTTCTCACACCTCCTAATAGCCCTGTGCATAATAAGAAAGCATCTTTGATCAAGCTAGATGTTAAATTTGACTTGCCTGTATATGATGGAGAGCTAAATGCTGAAAAGTTGGACAATTGGATTAGACAAATTGATGTGTATTGTAGAGTACAGAACATCGACTCAGACAAGAGTAAGATTCAGCTGGCAAGCCTACGCCTAGGAGGCACTACCTTGGTTTTGTGGGAAGGAAGAACCCAAGCTAATATGAAAATACATGGTAAGACTATCTCTGTCTCGAGTGACTTTGTTTCTGCAATCAAAAAGCAGTTCTATCCATTGGCCTACATGCAACAAGCCTTGATGAGTTGGGAAACTCTTCGGCAGTTGAAAGGGCAAAGTGTGCAAGGGTACACTCAAGAATTTAGAAAGAGAGCATTGATTCTAGGAATCTCACTAGACTCACCAGAAACTCTTTTGAAGTACATTGGTGGTCTACATAGCTACATGAGGCATACCATCCTCATGTTTAATCCCACTAGTATAGATGAGGTATCTGTACAAACTACTCATCTAGAAGCTAGAGGAAAGAATGGAAATCCAAAAGTTGGGGGACCATCCCAACCCACTGCAAGCAAGAGCAAGGAGAAAAGAAAGCAGAAGTGGAAAGCAAGGAAGGCTAACACTACACAGAAAAGCAAAGCTTCATGCACTCACTGTAAAAAGGATGGGCATGATGATGAGCATTGTTGGATTCTGCACCCAGAGCTAAGACCTACGAAGTCCGAGGGCAAGAAGAAGAAGACTGTTGCAGCTATTCAGAAATATTTGGGGTCAGAATCAAGAGATGAAACAACTATTGCAGCCACAGGTATAAAAGGTAAGAATTTTGAAGCATCTACTAGTAATTCTTCTCAATCTGTTATTGATGAAGAAAATGAGAGAAAAATACATGAGCTTTTCCATATTTGGGTTACTTCCAAATATCAAAAGATTGATACTTTGTTTGATAGTGGCTCACAAGTAAATTTAATTTTTGAAGCAATTGTAAATAAATTGGGATTAGCAACCACACCTCATAGGAAACAATACCCATTAGGATGGTTGAATGATAAAGCTCAACTACAAGTGACTAGACAGTGCAAACTCCAGTTTTCTTTTGGGTCAGCATTTGTAGATGAGGTTGAGTTAGACATAATTCCTTTAGATATATGTGGAATTGTTTTAGAAATTCCTTACTTGTATGATAGAAAGGCTACTTTCTATAGATCTGAGAACAAGTATCTACTCATTAAAGATGGAATCAAATACTTTGTAAGATCTCATAAGCTCAAGAATAATTGTACTCTCATAAACTCAGGGCAGATGAAAAGAATGATAAATTCATGCAAACAATTCTTACTGATGGTTGTAAAGGAAAAAAAACCTGATAAAACCAATGTATTTGAGGGTTGTAATGTTAAAAAACAAGCTAATATAGAAAAGGTTGTTTCAGAGTATGATGTCTTATTTCAAGAACCTAAAGGTCTGCCACCCATAAAGGGAATAGTACATGATATTATTTTGCAGCAAGATGTTCCATTGCCTAACATTGGGATGTACAGGTTGTCTGCTTTAGAGAATGCTGAAATCAAGAAGCAGGTGCAGGAGTTGCCTAAGAAGGAATTCATCAGGCCTAGCACATCACCATGTGGGTCACCAATAATTTTGTTGAGAAAGAAAGATGGCTAGTCAAGAATGTGCATTGATTACCGAGCACTGAATAAGATAACAATCAAAAATCATTATCCCCTTCCTCGCATAGATGATCTTTTAGATCAATTAAAGGAAGTTGTTTATTTCACCAAGCTAGATTTGCACAGTGGATACCATCAGGTCAGAGTTGCAGAACAAGATGCATGGAAGACTGCTTTCAAAACAAAGCAAGGATTGTATGAGTGGCTAGTTATGCATTTTGGCTTAACTAATGCTCTTGCTACTTTCATGAGATTAATGAATGATGTACTCAGACCTTTTCTTGATGATTTTGTTATTGTGTATCTGGATGACATTCTCATTTTTCGCAAAACGTGGGAAGAACATTTAAAACATGTTAAGCAGACACTAGATGTTTTGAAAAGAGAAAAAATTTATGTTAAACTCTCAAAATGTGAATTTGGCAAGACATCTCTAAATTTCTTGGGTCATATAGTAGGGGGTGGTGAATTAAAAATAGATCCCTCTAAAGTGGCAGTCATTGTAAACTGACCTAAACCCAAGTCTGCTACAGAAGTGAGAAGCTTCTTAGGAGCAGCACAATATTGGAGGAAGTTCATTTCTAACTTTTCCTCAATTGCAGCTACCTTACATGCTTTAACAAGATTGAATAAGGTGTTTTAGTGGGGAGGCAAACATCAGAAAGCCTTCGACACCTTGAAAGAAAAGATTAGTACAGCCCCTGTACTAGCACTGCCTGATCTACAAAGACAATTTGAGATCCAAACTGATGCCAGTGACTATGCCATGGGAGAAGCATTGACACAGCACGGTAAACCCATATGCTATCATTCTAAGACTTTTAATCCTGCAGTAGTTAACTATCCCACATATGATAAAGAATTGTATGCATTAGTTCAAAGTGTGAAAAAGTGGAAACATTACTTAATGGGCAAAGAGACAGTAATACATACTGATCATCAACCACTTCAATATCCACACTCCCAAACTAAGCTGCAACAATCAAGACATTACAGATGGATGGGTTTTCTACAACAGTTTCATTTAGTCATCAGATATAAAAATGGCATACACAACAAAGTTGTAGACATGTTATCTAGACCCATTATAAATGAATCTACCATACTTAAGCATAACTCTATACTACATGAAAGCTACATTGAACAATAAACTCAAGATATGGACTTTAAAGATGTATATGCAACTTTGAGTCAAGGCAAAAGAGTAGAAGAATTGGATTATCATGTGAAGGAACGACTCTTATATCATTGTGGGAAAATATGCATTCCACAAACTGAGAGAATAAAGATAATTAGGGAAGCACACACTTCTCTGATATCAGGTCACTTTGGGGTAAGTAAAACAGTTGCACAGCTGCAAAGGTTTTGTTATTGGCCGAAAATGAATGAGACAATTTCTAGATATGTAGGAGGGTGTGCTATGTGTGCTAAAAGCAAGCCTAGCAACAGAAAACTAGGCTTGTACACTCCATTGCCAGTTCCTTCTCACCCTTGAGAAAGTGTTTCCATGGATTTTGTTGGAGGACTACCTATATCTAGGAAAGGTCATGATTATCTATATGTGGTTGTTGATAGGTTTAGCAAAATGTGTATTTTGATACCTTGTAATAAACAGATTACAGTTGAACAGACTGCAAAATCGTTCTTTGAACATGTATGGGTTCATTTTAGATTACCCACTTCTATTGTATTTGATCAAGACACCTGATTTGTGGGGAAGTTTTGGTCAAGTGTGTGGGAACTGATGGACACCAAACTGAAGAAAAGCACAACTTTTCATCCATAAACTGATGGCTTGACAGAAGTAGTTAATAGGACAGTGATCCAGTTACTGAGAGGATATTGCAGCAAACATCCTAAGCTTTGGGATGAACATTTGTGTTATGTGCAGTATGCTTCCAACAGAGCAAAGCATTCTTCTACACAGAGATCTCCTTTTGAGACCTGTTTTGGTTTCACACCAAGGTCTCCTTTGGATTTTTTCTTTAGTAAAGATACCATGGTTGATGGACATAGTGATGTGGACAGGGCAACTAGGTTCATTTAACAGATCCAGGGGATCCACCAGGCAGTACAGGAACAACTAGAAAAGAGCCAAGCCAAATACAGGGCTAGGCATGACAAGCATCGGATGGAGCATAGTTTTCAAGTTGGTGACCAGGTTTGGCTGTATATCAGCAAGGACAGGATGCAAGGTGAAGGTAAAAAGCTAAAGCCTATCAGATATGGACCCTTTAGGATACTTGAGAAGATTGGTGAAAATGCTTTTTACCTTGATTTACCAGCTTACATGCACATCTACTCAGTCGTAAATGCAGATTACTTGAGATTGTTTGAACCTTCAATGATTAAGGACCCTAAAGAGCAGAGTTAATTGCCTACTATTGATGACCTGCTACCTGAATATCTTAATGAATTGCAGGAAGACACGGTGTTGGATAGGAAGGTGAGGAAAACGCGTAGGGGAGATGTTGAGTACCTTAGAGTTGGGCTCAAAGGTTCAAAGCTGAGCAATGCAAAGTGGATTGAGATTGGACAAATGAGAAAACAATACCCTCACTTAGTCGATGCTTAAAAACCAACTTTTGGTGGTCCAAAAGCTTTCCAGTGGGAAGGTTGTGATCCAAATTAGATCCATGAAGAATAATCAAAAGAACCATGGCTATACCAGGTTGGGACAGACTTCAAAGAATTCAAAACAACAATAAAAAACACCTCAAACCAGTGGCAGTGGCAGCCAACGTGGAATGACGAGGACATCAGTCAAAGCGCGCTAACCAATGCCCATGGAGACTACACGGGAGGTGAAATTAGCCCCTGGGAGGCCCAGATCGGGAAGCAAAGGAGGTTTCTGATGTGCGATTAGTGAGCACTTAGCGCTAATCATGCATTGCTGGGTGAAAACCCTCAAAATGAAGAAGCCCTGATCGCTCAGTCGCATGGAAGAGCTGGGAACCATGGGGAAAAGGCAAAAGCTAAAAGGCAAGACCTGCTCTGAAACTGTTGGTATTGATCGGGGCACCCTCAAATGGCAAGCAGTTTTGGAGAAATTGGAGCGATCCCACTTAGCGATCGATGTGTGGCAAGTGGAGGAGAGAGAAAACTACCGCTCATCGCGCGCTAACAGTTGAGCAAGTGAACTGCGTGAAATGAGCGTATGGCATTGGATCTATGGGATCCAGATCTGACGGTTGACATCGTGCCCGATGGCAAGACCGAATTTAACAAGGGAATAAGCCATGATTTAGAAGAATTTGAGGTTCGCTTTGACCGCCACAGTGGTGGAAGACTCATTCCATGACATAACCAAAGAATTGAACCAACGAAGCAGGCTGGCGCAGTTTATAGGAAGACATGTGGCCACTCCCTGTGAGCCTGATGATGACACCGAACAGGGGACTCCAAGCACAGTTGCAGAAGGTGATCCGATGGAGGTGGAGGAGGAACCGAACCACCATGAGCTCGAATGGCCTTAAAGCCATGAATAGAGAACATAAGAGATGGAGGGGAAGAACCGAAGATAGAATACAGAGAAGCAAAGAAGACAGTGAAGCAAGAAAAAGCAGAAAGAAGACAGAGGGCCGAGCTGACCAAAGGTAGCGTCGAGCACCAGAGAGCTTGAGAAGATTCAAGCCATCCCCGGAGGGGATCTGTCAGACCAGAGAGGTCAAAGAGCTGGTAGGAAAAAAGTCTGTGCACTCCAGTGGCTTGGGGAATCCAAGAACCACCCTGCCAGGCAAATATATTTCAGGAAACTCACATTGAGCTCCTACATTGTAATTCTTTGCTTAAGACACAATAAAATAAGGCCACCACTAAAAGCTGGACCGAAGATGTATCCCTAGAGGATAGGGTCAACTCCTTATTAATTTATTGTCTTCTTGTATTTTCTTACTGTATTTCTCTGTTGTCTTTCCATTTCAAGTTTCTGTGTATTTGCAATCTGATCGATCCGTTGCCTAAATAACATAGACACGCACTAGCACATGAGTCTGTAATACCTTTATTTAATAAATCTTTAATTGAGGTCACTCATAGGGTGATTATCAGATCAATATGCTTTTTTGATTGCTTAGCCAATATCAGGAATCTTTTGGATAAAATCTAAATTTTTTGGCCTTTGTTATTTATGCATCCTAAGGAGCATAATTTTGGGTTTTGTTTCATATATTTTTTTATTTTCTTATGCCCAAGTTTAGAGTGCAGGTTTAAATTTGGATTTTATTTGTAGTCTTTTTACTTTACAAGTATTACTTGTTTGAAAAATTAAAGTTCCATTTAATTCTATGGCATGGAAAATAAGAGTTATGGGAGATTATGATTTGTAACACATCAAATATTAACCTTGGTTGAGCTGCTAAATTGGATGGATCATGAAAACTGGCCATATGAGGAAAATCTGAATGGGAGTTTTATGAGCACCATGGAGTTAAATTTCTCTTCTTATGATATAGATCTGATTTGATCTCAGTTGTTTTGTATTGTAGTATTTTTTGTCCTTTGTGGGTATTTTACTTGAGTTCATCTTTTAATGGAATGGAAATCTCATATGTGTAACTTGTAAGTTGTAGCTTATCTAAAGATTCTTTTATTTATTGTGTAAGTTGTCATTTATCTAAGAAAGGCCTTTTCTTATAAAAACAACTCTTTTCTTCCAAGCAAGCATACATGATGTTTTCTTTTCAAGTATACCTGTAAGTTGAGATTTAACAAAAATATTATAGTTATGTATTTTCATGAGCATGTTCCTTGAATCTTTCTCCTCATCAATTTAGGATATCTATACCATATCCATTGGTATCAAAGGCTTGTGATCAGAGGCTATATCTAGGTTTGCAATAGTTTTTTTATCTGAGCTTCAACAAGTTTAGTAGATGCCCTTTTTCCTCACTAGTTTATGAAATTATTGAGAGACATGGAATGGTTATAGTAAGTTTCTGAATTGCAATTTTTTGTCCAACATATCAATATGAAGGCCTAAATTATATTGTCCATACTTTGAAATTTAGTTTACATATCTATCATGTGTTATTGCCTTACCTTGTCAATTACTGAAAATGTCATTTTAGTTATGTTCTATGCCCTATGATGTCACCGTTAGAGTCCTATAGTGATAGGATTCATAATTTTGAATTGGCTAAGGTTAAGCCTTGTAATATTGTACATACCTTTGCTTTCTGCAAATGTTTTCCATATTAAAAATTAAAAAATGTAAAGAGGGTATGTCCTAAAAGAAATATCAAAGGACAAAAAGAAAAAGAATAGATCAAAAAATGAAAAATATATGAACCCCAAACAAAAAAACAGATCATGAAAGTGTGCAAGTCTAAATGCCACTACTATTTTACTACTTTACTGTCTTAAATAATGGTTGTGTGTAGCTTGTCATACATGCCACAACCCATGGTAGTCAAACTGCTTAATCTTGACTATTTCATGCTTTGAATTTTATGTTTATAGTTAGAGAATAAAATCTGACCAAACAGCTTAATCTTGGCAAATCAATAGATAGGTAGAGAAAATAAAAGGAGCTCATCAGTTTAATTTGATCCCTTGGAAGATATAAGGATAGAAGTAGATAATTTACTTCTCAAAAGAAAAAAGAATGATAAGGGTCTACTAGTCTAAATGCACCCAAATAAATGAAGAAAAAATGTTAGGGTAAGTAATGGGTAAGTAGAAGAAAGGTTGTTGAAGTATAAAGTTGATTGGACAAAAGCACATTTATCATGCTTAATCATATCTTTCAATGTGCATGAGCAGTTAAGAAAGCAAAAAAAATGGTTTACAAGTTGATTTAATTAACTTCCCTTCATTCATTTCATCCCTATACTTACTAATTTCCCCATCTACAAGTATGTTCTACTACCAAAAATCCTTCAAGTCATAAAGGCTCAAAACATTTCTCTCACTTCTAGTGGGACCGGACCCTTGGCTTAATGACTTATGGACATCAAGTGTTAGAATTCCCTTCATAAAAGTCATTTTCCCTCTTTCCCTAATAAAACCCTTTTTCCTAAGGTTAAACTCCATTTTGCTATGAAAAGTAAACAACCCCATGTTAAATTCCATTTCATTCAAAATACCCACAAAAAGATTTTATCCTAAGTATAAGTGTATGTGAAGAAAATGCACAAATATTACATTATGCTTAGTGCTATGTTCACTCCGCTCATTTCATTTCATATTAATTTTTAACATAATAATATAGCTCTCACTATACCTTTTCCCATATATAAGTAAATCCCATAAATAATACCCCAACCCTTAGTTTAGCTATAAACTATACTTTATCCCATACCCTCGAAAAAACCCTCTTAAATCACCACTTCTTGGTAAAGTTAAGATAATCCCTTCCTTAACCCCGTCCGATCATTTAATCCCATGTTAAACTCGTAAACAATCAAAAACTAGCAAGGATTAAAGCTCCGAGCCCCCCGAAACCTCTGCCCTTTTCATCCATGAAAATCTGTCACCTGACTACCATCCAATCGTTAGCACCCAAATCCAATGGTTCATAGCCATATCAGGTTCACTTGATGTCCGACCTTTACATGCCTGATCAAGTGGTTTTTCCCGAGCCCCCATCTACTACGTGTCAAGCATTAAGGTAGATCGGGTGACCTCGCCAAAATACTGCCTCCTCAATAAAAGTGGTGCAATGGCTTGGGAAACCACCTCCCCGCCCAACCCGAAAAACCACCCACTATTCATTTGTAATTTACCCGCCAAAAAATGACCATTGTTCAATAAAAAGGTCGAGAAGCGCTATTTCACCCTTTTGACTCATTTTCTTTGTGAACCTCTGCAAACCATTGCGACACCTTCAAACGCTAAAATCGCCAATTGACCTCAATTTTACTCCTTAAGAAGTTGTAGAGACCCCAATCGAGCTCTTAGTCTATACCAGAGCCCATTCAACCTTCTGCAGTTGCTGAGAACACCAAATTTGAAGTTAATTCACCCAAATTCCAGGTATTTGAAGAGAAATTACCAGACACCCTTTCAATTTGAAAACGTTTAGTCTTTAAAGTGTTTCAATTAAGTAAAATTAATTGAAATTACTTTAAAATTAAAGTTTGTGCCCAAAGCCTTCTGAAAGCTTCTAGATTACCTTCAAATCTCTGGTATAAACCTGTATTGTCAAATTCAAATCCATAAGAACTTAATTATGGTTGCCCACATCGCCATGATGTCAGACCAGTCACAACCCCCCATTTGGACCTTGACCACCTTCCCCTAGCGGACAGGGATTTTCAAATCAAAGACACAAGTGACTATACACTCCTGCTCAAAATTCATTGTTTGAGTAAGGACAGATATCTAAACCATGCTGATGGCATTAGCATTTGGGACTCCAATTTTCCCAAATACCAATTTCCACAAGTACATGTCTTTCCTGAGATTGTCCATATGTGCCATGCTTGTTACATTCTGAGCTAGAGAGATGTAATGTCCCCAGACCAAAAGGTCTTGTTTACTATTATAGCTGAGTCAATCAATGAAACGTTGCAAGTACAACTATGTCCAAACTTGAACTCACTCTCCATTGGGGATTTTTTAGACCAGTACACCAAATTGAGTCCATCTAGACTGGCTCAAATATTCCAAACTTTCATTGTAGAAGAGAAACACATTCCTACAGATGCCCCTCCATATGTTTCTGCCATTTTCTCTGAAAGGGGAAAGAAAATTGTAACCATGATCTCATGTATTTTGGGTTATACCACAAATGAATTCATTGATGAGCTCATCCTGTCCTTCATGTCCATTTTCACCCTAGGAAAGCCTCCTACTACTTTGTACAATTATGCCCAGTTCATAGCTAAAAGGATGCATGAGAAATTTACTAGAATGCACAATGAAAGAGTATTCAAGTACTTATATGTACTTTACCACATGATTTTGTATTATCAGTTAGACATATTTCCCTTCACCATCCAGAAGTTGGATACTAAAGGCCATCCCAGGTCTGTTATATTTTGGACACCACTATTCCACAGGTATTCATCACCATACACCTACACAGACTTCGTTAACTCTTTTGTGCATCCAGTAATGACCATGCTGACAGGAAGCCCTCCACCTTGAATAAGTCAAGTAATCAAAAGAGTGCTCCAATTGTCCAAGCAAAGTAAGGTGGGAGATTGGTACCTTTACCAAAATCACACCAAAATAAGAATCTATGGTTTCCAGCCTGCCCCATACAAATTGCCCAAATACCTCCCTATGAGGTTATTTGCTTTGGAATAATATAGGCAGATAATGAACTCTGATAATATCAACTTTGTCTCACCCAAGAGAAGGACCCAGTTCAAGGTCAAAAATCAGTTAGGCCCTTTTATTTGCAATTCTAGAGAGGCTTGAGAGGAAGCAGATCAAATTCTGCAACAAATGACATTTTAGAATAGTTTCATGTGGAGGTATGACCCTCAAGGATTTATGACCAAACTAAGACAAAAGGCCAAATTGGGACCTTACATTCATCACCCTATACCAGAAATAGAAAGATATTCCAACCAATCTGAATGGTTGGAAAACACTCTCATATACATAGATATTACAAAGGTAGATGTTGAAAATACCTTGCTTGATTTAGAGAGACAGCTTGATGAAAGCTCATTCCTGCAGGTACCAGAGCAAGAAAGAAATGTGAGTACCCTTCCTATTTTGCAGAATCCTCATAATGAGGAAAAGAATCCTAAAAGGAATAGAGAGGAAGCCTCCAGCTCAGGTATGGACATTTCCAATGTATAGTATGAAGCTAGCCAGAGCAAAAGACCTAGGCTCAATCCTGTTTCAGAACAAGAAGGCACAGAAGGCTCTGTTAAACACACATGGACAACAAGAGAGATATGAAAGATAAAACATGCAGTACATTTTTTATTAACATGAGATATACATTTATAGTACAATACGTGACTCTTGGGTTTCAGATTCCAAGGTCTCTTGGACTACTTTGGTCTATTCGGCTTCCACACTAACCCATTTAGGATTAGGTGTCCAACATTTCCCCCCTTAATCCGAAGGGTTATGTATGAGTCCAAGAAGAGAGCTGTAATACAAAATGTGCAAAAAATGCATGGCAGCACTAGGCTGAATGTGCTCTATGAAATGTTGGTATAAAGGGCGGTGGTTTAAGGATGACCACCAACACTGGAACGCTTAGTGCAGTTCCTGGAACTCTTCCAAAACTGGTAAGAAACTGAAGTTTTCTGCTAGAGGAAGTGATCCTATTGTTTTAAAGAGGGAAACCTTCAACCATAAAAGGGAGGTCTCACCCCGCATAAAAGGTAAAACTTCAACCTAAAAAGGGAAGTCTCAACCTGTGATGGTTTAAGGATAACCAACAACTCTGGAATGCTTAATGCAATTCCTGGAACTCTTCCAAAACTGGCAAGAAGCTGGTGTCTTCTGCTAGAGGAAGTGTTCTCAATTGTGTTCCTGGAATTCTTCCAAAACTGGCAAGAAGCTGAAGTCTTTTGCTAGAGGAAGTGTCCCAGATTGCCAACTGAAGGCATGTTCAGGCAGCTTTGTTTCTGGCTACAACTCTAAAACTGGTGTGGCAGGTTGTGGCTCAGGCTCGCTTGATGTGGCTTTGAAGCTTGTAGATGACCATCATTTCCCCCCCTGTCAGATACAAGGTGAGATGATGGAGAAAACTCAACTGCAAGACTGTTCAATACTCTAGAACAAGTTCTGACATGTGATTGGAATATCTTCTTGGCTGTTGATGCCCATTGCCAAGAAGCGATCCATCCTAGATGAATCTTTGTTCTTGTAGGACGTTTGTTTCTGAAGCATTTGTTTGAAGAATGACTAGTTTTATGACAGTGCTTACATGGATGAAGTTCAAAACAGTGATCTTTCATATGGCCAACTCGGTCACAGTGTTGGCATTTCACGATCTGTTGTTTTTGTTGTTGTTGCTGTGGAAGAGGGGCAGAATCTGGAACAGCTGAAGCTGAACTATCATGAGGAGCAGGTGAACTGTCATGAATGAATCCAGCACTCTGAAACTGAATGGGCTTGGTGTAGTCTGGAATATGAAAGGACAAGTCCTTGTCATACCCAAGACCAGTTCTGTGCTTGTTGTGGACAAGCTGTTCCCAAGGTCTGATGATGGGCTTGGGAAGTGCAAACTGAGTTTCTGCATCTGCATATACAACTGCTACTTTATTTGAATGAACTGTAACATTATTAACATGCTTCTGATGGGTGTTTGTCTCAATGTTCTGAACAAAAACAGGTTCAGAATGGTGTCTATTTTGATGTAGCTCTTCTTGCTGTAGCTGTGATTCAAGCTGCAAAAAATCGATCTTTTCTTGTACATTTTGCAAGCAAGTTTGAATGTTAAAAAGAGTTTCCTTACTGACTTTGACTGTATTATCCATAGTAGAGAGTATTAGATTGTCCACTAACTCTAATATTGCACCAATTGGAGCCATTTTTAACCTCAAAAAATAGTAAAACAATGAGGAAAAGATGGACACCAATTGCTCTTTTATATAAACTTATGGCAACAACTTCAAATCAATCAGCTTACAATAGATTCAACAAAGAATGGTGATATCTGGAAAACAGGCTCCTCATTCAAAAATGATTTTTCTTCAATTCATGTGAGAATTTAACTTCCAACAAAGCTATAAGCAATTTAGGTCTCAAAAAGATATTTTCCTGTACCAGCTTTGAATCCAAGGGAACTTGTCCAGACAACACTTCAATAAAAATCTCTGATATGAACAACCTTTAAGAAAATACACTAATTCGGTCTATAATACCACGGAACTTGCTAATTAGGAATCAAATCAATACATGCCTTCTCTAGTGCTACCAAACCATTTTACTGTTCTGCAAACTAGACAAGTCACTCTCTATTGCTGAAGAGCAGTTTTCATTTTCCACTGAACGGGAGGAACTCCACGCTTTTACCCAAATCACAATTACTAGCAAATTCACACTTTCCGTTTTATATGCAGAAGCTATCTTTCAGATTATGATAATAAAACCATTTAACAATCAATCAATCACTGTATATGAGAGTTTCCTCTTTCATGGCAAATTTAGAACTTCTGAAATCTTCAATCAAATCCAATGACTTAATTCATGCATATATGACTTGAACCCATGAAACAATGCGCCCATATTCCATTCGACATTATTAATCGACCCAACCAGCACAAAACTCTGTATTTTTGACCCAATATCAATAATGTATATATTAGCAGATTCAACTCGAATCTGTTCAAGAATAAACGCCCACCAGACACCTTGAATTCACATTCATATAACCCAATACAACAATGGTCCCACAATGAACCAAACAGCCTATGAATTCCACATTAATTGAATTTGATTAGAAGTTTATACAGCACACAGTGAAAACCAGAGTCACTATTGAAGCCGGTTGCTGAGTAATGAGGATAATGGTTTATGTGAAGTCCACGATTTCAAAACCTATAGTTGGACTTCTATCTACATGGATATATAACCATCACAGTTTTACAAAATCCTTTCAAAACACTTCCACGCTATTGCAAAGCAGAATTGTTTAAATATACAGAAAGGCAAACTGAAGTCGTTAACTGGTTGAATGCTTAGCAATCAAAGGAGTGCTAATTAAAAATCTGTATTGATTTTTCTTTGGGCATCGATTCTTTCAGTCAACCTAACAACAATCCATTCAACTTTGAAATATGCGTTAAACACAATTAATCATCATAGCGAAGGATCGAAACTTGTATCGATTGCCACGGCAGAGAATCGATGCTCCAAATTTATATGGAATCCTTTACCCAACTTACAATCAACCACAGTTCTTCACAAGGTTTCAACACGCATTACCTTTGCTGTGTCTGGAAATTCGTGCCACTGTCAAGACTGATCAATACACCATCCAAATGCCTTTCAAAGTTGTTCATCTTATGGTCCTTATCAGCCAACGTAGCTGCAGTTCCCCAATGTGTGAATCAAATTCACTCAGCGCTCTTTTCTTGAAGATGTTCCAGGCTTGCGCAGGGCTTTTATTCTTCTCCTGCACTTCTGCAAACAAAAACTCAACTCAACCTTTTATCATCCATGTCAGACCATGGATTAAGGTTCGTTTGGTGACAAAATAACATATCGTTTGAGTTTAGACCCCACAGCCTCCAAAGCCTAACGGCCGAATCAGTGAACGTTAACATTTAATGCATCCTCTCTTGCATATAACTATATGCATCGAGTATTTTGCACAGAATTAATATATTGTCATTAAAGGAATTTTAACTATAACATAATGGAGGACAAACTTCATAACACACAATTCGGTAGCAGCAGTTTGCTTGTATTGAATGTCGGACAGAACTAGTATCATCGACCTCAGGCCTGGTTTAGTTGTTGCCATTCCAGGTAGTAAGTCGTTGCCATTCTCGGTAATTCATATCATGTTGGTAAGGAATCAATCCCTTCGGTAAATCCCTGATGCCCGAGCTGCAGCAGATTGGAGAAGATTCGGTGGCGCTTGAGGAGATGACTGCAATTGAGAGCAGGCTAAATATCGCTGCCACAAATTATCCTACAGCGTTTCAATGGATTGACAAAGGGTAGCACAACGTTTACATTTGAGATGGAATGAAAAGAGCAGCACAACGTTTCAATAATGTCAAAACAACGTTCAGTAATGAGGTATAGTAAGTGAGTTTGCAGTGCGTTTCATGAACCAAAAAACGATGCCAGAGCACTAGAGCGTTGGCAGAGAGGACAGAGAGAGATAATGTAGCAGAAAATCATGTCACATAGAACGTTAAGGTGCAGAGAGCGTTAACATAGCAGAGAAATTTCGGACTGCAAAAACGTTTGAGCCAGAACAAGAAATCCGACAAGCTGAGCGGATGGCAGAGAGAAGATGGCATCAGTTTTTTTTTGAATATGGATAGATGCGTTATGAATAGAGGCAGCGCTGGAAAGGAATATGGCAGAGGGGATATGGCAGGACAGAGAGGATATGGTAGACAGAGGAGTTACATCTATTTTTAGAACCTGGGAGCTCTGATACCATGTTAAACACACATGGACAGCAAGAGAGATATGAAAGATAAAACATGCAGTACATTTTTTATTAACATGAGATATACATTTATAGTACAATACGTGACTCTTGGGTTTCAGATTCCAAGGTCTCTTGGACTGCTTTGGTCTATTCGGCTTCCACACTAACCCATTTAGGATTAGGTGTCCAATAGGCTCAGTAGAAATAATTGATGTTGAGTTAGACATGAGCAAAGGCACAACTCCATCTGGAGAAAAACAAGAGCCATCTACATTAAAAACTCAAATTTTAGAAAGGAAACTCAGTGTAGAAGTCTCCTTATTCAATAAGCATGATGATAGAGATAGGGACATTAAGGACAGGTTCAAGGAAATTAAAATGAAAAATGACAAACTGAAGGCACAATCCTATGCACAATATCTCAAAATTACACCCCCTAATCAAACTAGGTTGATGTCAGCTTTTGACATCAAGGAAGGAAAGATAAAAATGTCCTTCATAAAGCCAACTGTACAACAACCAAGAACATTAACAGATTTCAAGAAGATGGACTTTGAAGTATTGGCAAAAGATATTCATCCCATTGACCAGATTGAAATTCACAAGCAGGCTGGAGAACTAATTTACTCCACCCTTACAGGAAAAGCCATAGCTGCCCATGAGTTGCAATATTCACTAAATAACATTTCGGCTCAATATCAGTTGGAGAAAGCCTCCTCATAGGCCAAAGACACCAAGATCAAGTCTTTGGAAGACTTGGTAATTGAATTAGGACATGATCCCAAAGACATCAAAGCTATTGAACAAATAATCAAGAAGAAGAATGATGACATTGCAGCACTAAAGAAACAATTGAAGATACCTCAACTATAGCATCCCCAGACACAAGAAGTATTGGAAAGCCAAACAAGGCATGAAGAGTTGATGGAATTAGTCCTTAAACTAAATGATCAGTTGAGGGAGATAGAAAAGGAATTGGGCAACTTAATCTAATCAAAGCAAATTGATCTTGGCACTACCTCGGTGAATGTCATCCTAGCAATTACCACGGCCGTTCCTTCCACATTGGCATCCTCATTGGCTCCCACATCTCCAATGGCCACAGCACAACCGGTTTCTACAACATCTACGTCAACAACAGGTACATCAGGTGATGAAGCAGCAAAGTTGGTTAAATCTATGGAGGAAATATCCATACAAACCACAGAGATGAATAAGATCAAAGAGAAAGTGACAAGCTTGGAAACTTATTACAAGCTTGCCAAAATCATGCACAAAGACGAAGTGCAAATAGCTACCAGGATGAGTGAAAGATTGAAAGCCCTGGAAAAGGACTTGACACTAAAAGAACCCCTTGGGTAGGCTAAGGAACAACTATGGGACAATATCATTGACTTTGTCAATGATATTTGGCCATCTATTCAGGTGATTTTTGAGCAAGTATATTTGATAAAGCTGGCTACAGAGGCCATCCAGAAAGTAAAAGAAGAATTAGGACAAATGCCAGAAGAGGCTACCAGAATTATCCAATTCCTTAATAGCAAGAATAAGTATGAGCTTCAGGAATTGGAAATAGAAGACAGAACAAAGAAAATTTTGGAGGTCAGAAAGGTCCTCTCTAAGAGGAACTTAATGCAAAACTTGGATGATAAGTGTCAGAATATGCAGCTAGCCATTGACAGATTTATGGCTAAGTTCCAGATTTTGAGAGAAAAGGGATTACCCAGTCCCTTAGTGATTAATGATAAGCTGATGACATAGGAGGATTACAACAAGAAAATCAAAGAGGTAGCAAAGGATCAAGTAAATACAAATCATCAATAAAGGCATTACCAATAGGCAAAGTACTCTACCAAACATTTCAAAACTTGTTTTACCTCCAGCGTGAGGTAAAACACTTGTTTATCAATAAGCCTACATTTTCCAAATACACAGAGGCTGATGAAGTATATAGAAAGATGCTAAAAATCCAATTACCTAATGCTGAAACATGGGAGAAATTAACTGATTTACTATAGAAATATGCAGTCAAAAGGTTAATGTATAGTAAAAGTAAAGCAATAGGGTAAAAGGATGTGGACATATCAACAGAGTCAAAGTGTATATGATTCGAAGTGTATCAGATGAAAGGCTAAAGTAAATGAAGCATCCAGCGTGAAAGATCAAACAATAAAGCAGATAAAAGGGAAAAAGATCAAAGCCAGCAGAACCAAAATAAAAGGGACAGCATGAAACAATTCAATAGTTGTCTCTATCTTCTTGCAAGAAGATATTTTTATTTCCTAGATTAAATCTCAAATTAGTTTGAGATATTTTGTAATAAACTTTTGTATAAATACTTCACAATTCGAAGTATGTAGGGTGGACTCTACTAGAAATTTCTATAGACTTTTGATCAGAAAACCCAGAGGGTTATTGTATCATTTACTGAGCCAGCAAGCTGAATTGATGAATAAAGATCAAACATTTCAAAGGATTCATGTATTAAGCAAATTTCAGACAAGTATTCTCATGTGTTTTTTTCATTTTTCTCATGTTATTGATAATCTTTAATGTTTTTCCAAATCTAAATGTTATAACTCGAATAATATTTCAGAACTTGTTTAATTACACTATGTCTTAATAGTTATGCATTTAAATGTTTTCTTCTGCTATTTAAATTAAAGAATTCTTAATTTCTCTTTGGTTTAGATTGATTTCTTGAATATCCAAATTAAAGTATTATTAATTTCCCTTTGATCTTGATTACCCCTTCATTCCTCATTCATTATCCAAGTTAAAGAACCCTTAACTGCTCTCTCACCCCGAGTGAAACCCTTTCACTCCTCTCTCTCAAAGATCTGAAAAACACTTTGCTATCTTTCACTTTGAAAGTTCCCTTTAGTGAGTTAATCCAGTTTTGCTTCCTTTCTTTTTGACTCCATAGCTCAATGATCTAAAATACATCATTCTATCCATTTGTCTAAGCAAATCCCACTACCCAATCTCAAATACAGATCAAAAACCCCTTGAACAATCATAACTAGCCTAAAAACATCTTAACTAAAACAAAGTTAAATTTTAAAGAGAGAGCCCTCTCTGAGCATCAGGAAGGCTAGGTCCTAATCTCCAAAAGCAGTTTTTGGTTACCTTTTTTTTCTTTCTTTTTACTTCAAAAGAATTATCAGAGTGATAACATTTCTAACGACCGTACTAGGGACTTCGATCCTTAGTCTCAAAAAACTTTAAGGAAACCTTAAATTAAATCTTGGACCCCTTAAGGTCATTACCTGAAGTAAGTTTTCAGAAAATTTCATAAAAACAGTTTAGAAACTTGAAATTCTTGCTCCTAAAATGATTCATTATACTATGGTAAATGCATATCCAAACCCTGCAACTATAGTCGATGACCGAGAGAGGATTTTAAGACAACCCAAAACAATAGAAACTCAAGCCAGTAGTAGCAATTTAGTTAGATCCAATTCACTCCCTAAGGAGTTGTCAACCTTAGAGGACACCCCTTTCAATTTATCATTTGACCTCTCATTATTCAGAACTAAATCTGAGAGTGCAATCCACGAAATAGTCTTAGATCCTGAGTTTGTTCAACTCATTGAATCAAAAAAGGTTATTCATTCAGATTTAGATAGATTAGTTGTTGAGACTTTTGACAAATTAGAAGCTTGGGCCTCTAAATTGATACGTAATGGAGGTGATTCTTACATTCAACAATATATTGAACTAGTTGCCCTTACTACTGCTGTCATTGGAGTTTCTTCACAAACTTCACTTGTTGTAAATCCACCTTTCTTCACACCAACTTCATCAATTGTATCTACCACAATTCAATCACCTAAACCACTTATTAACCAATCATCTTCATCATCATCTAGTTCACCTCCATCAGTTTCAAGCCCTTCTTCAACCACCACAACCTTACCCCCTAGTCAAACTAGAATCACAACAATGGCAAACAGATATGCTCCTTTTATTTTACCTGCCCAAATCCATGCCATGCCTGCATATTATCAGAGTAAGATTTTCGTGTTTGATGCTACTGGTTATTACACTGCCCAACAACATGTAAAAAAGATGTTTGAATTTTTTGAATTGCATGAAATAGATGAAGCAGATGTCCAAATGAGATTGTTTTCCCAAACATTAACTCGTGATGTCAAGAATTGGTTCAAAGCCTTTCCTGCCAACCATATTGCAGACATAGAAAAATTTTAAAGGTTATTCATTGATAGATGGGAGAGAAAGAAGAACCAAATGCAAATACTTTATGAATATGACAATATTAGGAGAGCTCCTAACGAGTCAGTTCGGGACTATTGCACTAGGTTTAATAATATCTATAATGCAATTCTAGCCAAAATTAAGCCTCCACCTGACCTAGCATTAATTAAGTTCCCTGATGGTTTTGAGGCTGACATGTCATACCAGCTAAGGGAGAGAGATCCTTAAACACTTGAACAAATGCAGAGTAATTTTGTTAGTGTAGAGGCCAACCTATTAGCTAAGAAAGCACGAATGAGGAATGAAAAGAAAGTTGTATTTAAAGAAGAAGCTTCAACTTCAGATGGAAAAGTAGATGTTTTAGCTAAAAGTTTAGAAATAATCATGGATAGGTTAGATAACATGGAGAGGAAAAACCAATGGGAGAATCAACAACAACAACTCCCAATAAGAAACCCAAATTTTAGGAAGAACCCTAATACTACAAATAATGCTGCACCAGACCAACAGATTAAGCCCCCTTCCAAGAAAATTATGTTGAGGATTCACAAAACCAAGAAGCAGAGGATGATACCCAAATTAACTTACTGGAAACCACAGAAGAAGACACTGTTTTTCTTACCCAAGAAGAAAAGGAGTTATATATGCTTCAGCAGCTTCAGTTAGAATCTGTTGAATCTTTTGATTTTAAACAGGGATATGAGTCAACTATATATGAGGTACATAAAAAATATAGCTTGAGAAGTAAGAAGAATAACGAGACTCCCATTAAAAGATCCATCTAAACCCAGACTAAGATAATAAAAGAAGATCCAATTAACAAAGTATTGGAAATTCTCCCTAGGGGAACACCTAAAACTTCAACCCCTTGGATTGTAGATATAACCTCCACTAAAACCCAAATAGAGCCAATCATTTAAAAAAATCAAGATAAAAGAAATCAAGGCAAAACAATAGAAACACAGACTGAAATGCCTACCACTGAGAAACATAATAAAGATACTCAAACTGTACAGATTAAGGAAGATCTAAATCAAACAAACAAACCTCAAATCCCTTTCAACATTAAAAATGAAATAGCTAAATTAAAGATATCAATTCCTTTAACCGAACTGGTAAAGAATGAATCTTATAGGTCACAAATAACTGAGACTTTGAACATAGGAGAGGGAGAGGATTATGTTAATTTCAATGATCACTAGCTTGAATTGTTGTTTGGCCCTGAGGACAATGGAATTCATCAACAAGGGGGAGTTCCTCCTTTTTACATCAGCCTAAACATTCATGATAAAAATTTGCATAATGTTATGTTGGACTCAGGAGCATCCCACAATATCATGGCAAAGGAAATAATGGAAAGACTGAACCTAGACATTACCAGGCCTTATAAGGATTTATTTTCTTTTGACTCTAGCCAAGTTAAATGCCTTGGTTTAATTAAAGACTTATGTGTGACTCTTGTCCAATGCACTACAAAGAGCATTCTAATGGACATTGTAGTTGCAGACCTCCAACCAAAATATGGAATGCTACTATCTTGCTCATGGGGAGGAAAATTGCATGGATCTTTGTAGTTGGATATGTCTTATGCCAACATATTTGTTTTTGGCCAACCAAGAAAATTATATAGGGAGACCTTGATGAAGTACATGGTCAGTAGTGAGGAAAATCCACAAAACTTTCCCATATACTCCATGCACCCAGATATGGACTCTTTCATCTTATACAATGCATAAAGTGATAAAAAGGAAATCACAGCCAAAGACCTTAAGTACAGAACAACTGACAGTAAGAACATATTCCATGAGTCACTTTGGCATTTAGACTTTGATGGGTCTGTAAATAGGTTAGCGACTGGTGCAGGAGTATGGATACATAATATGTAAAATAACCATGTTGAAGGACATGCCTTCAGATTGAATTTCAAATGTACCAATAACATGGCCAAATATGAAGCCCTGATTCTAGGGTTACAATTGGTTAGGAAATTGGGAGCCAAAAGAGTTTCCATCATGGGAGATTAAGAGCTGATTATCAAACAAAACAATGGTCAATATTCTGTCAACAACCCTAGGCTTGGTAGATATAGGGATACTGTTTTAGACTTGATCAAGGAGCTCCTGGAATCAAACTTTTCTGCCATTCCTAGAAAACAAAATATGTAGGCCCACAGTCTGGTTACCTTTGCTAGTACTTGTAAATTGCCATTTCAATCAAACCACCAGTACATTGTAGCAGTCAGACATAGACCTGTTATACCAGAAAACCTTAAGTATTGGCAGATTTTCTCCCAGGACTCTCATATCTACGATTTCATGAACAATGAAGGTGAATTTCAGAATTGCAAGATAGATACTGATTGTACAATAGATAATAATATAGAACGTAGCTTAGATGTAAATAATTTCAGTATGGCTAAACCAACTAAATTTAATAGAGTAGAAATAAATGGTTTAGAAAATGTAGAGATAGATGAAATAATGGATGATGATCCAAAGATTCATAATTTGAAAAATAATTTTTTTCCTTAAGGATTAGTACCTTTAGAGGATTTATTTGACTCTAATGACGTAGCTAGGAAACCTAAAATAGAACCTCTAAGAGATGACATAGAAGAGGTTAACATAGGAACTGAGGATAAACCAAAACTCATCAAGATATCTAAAGCCTTACCCCCAGAAGAAAAGGTCAAATATATCAATCTGTTTAAAGAGTTCCAGGATGTATTTGCTTGGAGTTATGAATACTTAAAGTCTTATGACACGAGCATAATCCAACATAAAATACCTCTAAAAGAAGATCATAAACCTTTCAAATAGAAATTTAGAAGGATAAACCTAGTTCTTATGGCATCCATAGAGAAAGAGGTTAAAAGAATGTTTGATGCCCAAATAATAGCCCCCATTAGATACTGAGACTAGATTTCAAACTTAGTTACAACTAGGAAAAAGATAAGTGAAATTAGACTTTCTGTAGATTTTAGAAACTTAAACAAGGTCTCTTTAAAAGACAACTACCCCTTACCAAAAATGGACCATATATTGCAAAGGGTAGTGGGCTCATCTAGGATTTCACTATTAGATGGATTCTCTGGGTATAACCAGATATTAGTCCAACCTGAGGACCAAGCCAAAACTGCGTTTACTACTCCTTGGGGTACCTTCATGTATTTGAAGATGCCCTTTGGATTAATGAATGCAGGTGCCACATTCCAAAGAGCTATGGATATAGCTTTTGCCAAGGAAATCCATGATTTCTTAGTAGTATACCAGGATGACAATGTAGTCTTCTCTAAATCTGATAATGAACACTTAGACCACCTCAAAATAGTATTTATCAAATGCAAGAAATTTAGGATTTCTTTAAATCCTAAAAAGACACTTTTTGATCTTGAAGAGGGAAAGTTGTTAGGACACATCATATCTAAAGATGGGATTAGGATAGACCCTACTAGAATAGAAGCCATTTTGACCATTTCCCATCCTCGAAACATAAAAGAGCTACAATCATTTCTAGGTAATATTAATTTTCTTAGGAGATTCATCTCAAATCTAGCAGAATTAATTAGGGAATTAAATAACATGCTAAGAAAGGACTCAACAATTAAATGGACATTGGAGGCCAAACAATCCTTTGAAGCTATTAAGGAAGCATTAACCAAGACTCCAGTCCTGATTAGTCCTGACTTTAACAAAGATTTTATCATTTTTTCTTTTGCTTCAGAGCACACCATTGCAACAGTCTTGCTACAAAAGAACAATCAAGGATATGAACAACCAATAGCATTCTTTAGTAAATCCTTAAGAGATGCCACACTCAAATACAATATCATGGAAAAACAAGCATTAGCTTTGGTTAAGGCTATCAAAGATTTCAGAGTATACATTTTGTACTCTCACATTATAGCTTATGTTCCAAACTCTGTAGGTAAGGAAATTTTGACTCAAAAAGGGCCTGAAGGAAAAAGAGGCAAATGGATTGCCACAATATTGGAATATGAAATAGAGATAAAACCCACCAAGCTCATCAAAGGACAAGGTTTAGCCAAACTCATGGCTGAATCAAGCTATGAGGCCCTTGATATCAACTTCATTAGTTCCCTTGATGATCAGGAGGAGATGGTGACTCCATAGATTAGTGAACCTTTTACTGATTCACCATGGTATGCAAATATTACATTTGTATTACTAAACTTACAACCTCCTCCTGGATTAACAAGAACTAAAGCTAGATTCTTAAAAATGAATTCATTGGGATATTGAGTTATAGATAATGCATTGTTTTGGAAAGACAGTAGTGGTATTCTCTTAACATGTTTATTAAAGGATGAAGCTGACAAGATTTTGCAAGAGTTTCATGCAAGGGATTGTGGAGGACACTTGTACTAGAAGAGTACTGTTGACAAGATTCTGAGGGATAATTTTTATTGGCCTACTTTGTTTGCAAATGTTAAAAAACATGTGACCTCCTCTCATACATGCCAGATTTTTTAGGGAAAGAGGAAACTTTTACCCTTGCCTCTTAAACCTATTTCCACTGAGATGCCATTTCAACAATGGGGGTTAGACTTCATTGGAGAAATACACCCAGCCTCCTCAGCTCAGCACAAGTGGATTCTAATAGCCACATACTATTTTATCAAATGGATAGGGGCCATACCGTCTAGGCAAGCCATAGACATTGTCATAATCACCTTCCTAGAGAGTAATATCCTTTCAAGATTTGGATGTCCCCAGAAGCTCATTACTGATAATGCAACAGCCTTTAAATCCAAAGGAATGATATGTTTTTGTAACAAGTACCATATCACCCTTGGCCATTCCACAGCCTATTACTCTCAAGGTAATGGAATAGCAGAGTCATCCAACAAAAGTCTGGTCAATATTATCAAAAAGTTACTGGAGGATAACAAAAGGACATGGAACAAGAAGTTAGTCAATGTCTTATGGGCAGATAGACTGACTACTAAGAAGTTCATTGGAACATCACCCTATCAACTGGTTTATGGGATGGATGTAGTCTTCCCATCATCCTTGGGACTGCTAATCGTGAAGATCCTTCAGGAATTACAAGTGGAACCAAATGATATTTAGAGAAGAATAAATCAGGCTATACACCTATAGCAGACCAGAGAAGAAGTATATGTAAAATCACAGATAATCCAGGAAGAAATCAAGAAAGCATTTGATAAAATGACTAAAGCAGATGATTTTCACATATGAGACAAGGTCCTTAAGTGGGATTCAAGGAGAGAAGACAAAGGAAAGCATGGAAAATTTGATTTTCTGTGGTAGGGACCTTATGTCATTTATGGCTTCAGAGGCAACAATTCCTTTTTCTTGAGAAACATAGATGGATTAGATCTACCAAGAGGACCTGTTAATGGTAGGATGCTAAAGCATTACTTTTCCACTGACTCACAATAGTTCATTTTACTTTGCATCATTGTACATAACATTGCAGAAGTGTAGATTGGATTGGATGGTAATCCTTCGAAGTTGAAGCCAGGAGATGGCCCTAATCTTTGAAAGATTTACTGTCATAAGTATCAATAATGCATATTCACAAAAGGACACTTTGCAAGGTAACTTTAGCCACAATTCAAAGGCCATTGATCTTTAGGGCTCTTGACATTTCACTAAGAAATGCCATCCCCATGTGGAGCCACTCTTAGAGTACTATAGTGATAGGATTCATAATTTTTAATTGGCTAAGGTTAAGCCTTGTAATATTGTACATAACTTTGCTTTCTGCAAATGTTTTCCATATTAAAAATTAAAAAATGTAAAGAGGGTATGGCCTAAAAGAAATATCAAAGGACAAAAAGAATAAGAAAATATCAAAAAATTAAAATATATGAACCCCAAACACAAAAATAGATCATGAAGGTGTGCAAGTCTAAATGCCACTACTATTTTACAGTTTTTCTGTCTTAAATAATGGTTTTATGTAGCTTATCATACATGCCACAACCCATGGTAGTCAAACTGCTTAATCTTGACTATTTCATGCTTTGAATTTTATGTTTATAGATAGAGAATAAAATCTAACCAAACAGCTTAATCTTGGTAGATCGCTAGATAGGTAGAGAAAATAAAAGGAGCTCACCAGTTTAATCTGAGCCCTTGGAAGATATAAGGTTAGAAGTAGATAGTTTACTTTTCAAAAGAAAAAAGAATGATAAGGGTCTGCTAGTCTAAATGCACACAAATAAATGAAGAAAAAATGTTAGGGTAAGTAATGGGTAAGTAGAAGAAAGGTTGCTGAAGTATAAAGTTGATTGGGAAAAAGCACATTTATCATGCTTAATCATATCTTTCAATGTGCATGAGCAGTTAAGAAAGAAAAAACAATGGTTTACAAGTTGATTTAATTAACTTCCCTTCATTCATTTCATCCCTATACTTACTAATTTCCCCACTACAAGTATGTTCTAGTACTAAAAATCCTTGAAGTCATAAAGGCTCAAAGCATTTCTCTGACTTTTGGTGGGACCGGACACTCAGCTTAATGACTTATGGACATCAAGTGTTAGAATTCCCTTCATAAAAGTCATTTTCCTTGACTACCCTAATAAAACCCCTTTTCCTAAGGTTAAACTCCATTTTCCTATGAAAAGTAAACAACCCAATGTTAAATTCCATTTCATTCAAAATACCCACAAAAAGATTTTATCATAAGTATAAGTGTATGTGAAGAAAATGCACAAATATTACATTATGCATAGTGGTATGTTCACTCCGCTCATTTCATTTCATATTAATTTTTAACATAATAATATAGCACCTGATATACCTTTTCCCATATATGAATAAATCCTGTATATAATACCTCAACCCTTAGTTTAGCTATAAGCTATACTTGATCCCATACCCTTGACAAAACCCTCTCAACTGACAACTTTTCGGTAAAGTTAAGATAATCCCTTCCTTAACCCCGTCCGATCATTTAATCCCATTTTAAACTCGTAAATAATCAAAAGCCACCAAGGATTGAAGCCCTGGCCCTCCCCGAAACCTCTGCCCTTTTCATCCGTGCAAATCGGTCACCCGACTGCCTTCTGATCGGCAGCACCCAAATCCAACGATTCACAGCCATATCGGGTTCACCCGATGTTGGACCTTTACCCGCCCAATAAAGTGGTTTTTCCCGGGCCCCCATCTACTACGTGTCAAGTGTTAAGGTAGATTAGGTGACCTTGCCAAAATACCGCCTCCTCCATAAAAGTGATGCGATGGCTTGGGAAGCCACCTCCCCACACAACCCAAAAAACCACCCACTGTTCATTTGTAATTTACCCACCAAAAAGTGACTGTTGTTCAATAAAAAGGCTGAGAAGCCCTATTTTGCCTTTTTCACTCATTTTCTTTGTGAACCTCTGCAAACCATTGTGACACCTTCAAACTCTGAAATCACCAATTGACCTCAATTTTACTCCTGAAGAAGTTGCAGAGACCCCAATCAAGCTCTCAGTCCGTACCAGAGCCCATTCAACCTTCTGCAGTTGCCGAGAACACCAAATTTGAAGTTAATTCACCCAAATTCCAGGTATTTGAAGAGAAATTACCAGACACCCTTTCAATTTGAAAACGTTCAGTCTTTAAAGTGTTTTAATTAAGTAAAATTAATTGAAATTACTTTAAAATTAAAGTGTGTGCCCAAACCCTTCTGAAAGCTTCCAAATTACCTTCAAACCTCTGATATAAACCTGTATTGTCAAATTCAAATCCACAAGAACTGAATTATGGCTGCCCCCATTGCCATGGATGTCAGACCAGTCACAACCCCCCATTTGGACCTTGACCACCTTCCCCTAGCAAACAGGGATTTTCAAATCAAAGACACAAGTGCATATGCACTCCTACTCAAAATTCATTGTTTGAGTAAGGACAAATATCTAAACCATGCTAATGAAATTAACCTTTGGGACTCCAATTTTCCCAAATACCAGTTTCCACAAGTACTTGTATTTCTTGAGATTGTCCATATGTGCGATGATCATTACATTCCCAGCCAGAGAGTTGTAATGTACCCAAACCAAAAGGCCTTGTTTACTATTACAGCTGAGTCAATCAATGAAACGTTACAAGTCCAACCAGGTCCAAACCTGACCCCACTCTCCATTGGGGATTTGTTAGACCATTACACCAAATTGAGTCCATCTAGACGATCTCAAATATTCCAAACTTTCATTGTAGAAGAGCAGCACATTCCTACAGAAGCCCCTCCATATGTTTCTACTATTCTCTCTGAAAGCGGAAATAAAATTGTAACTATGATCTCATGTATTCTAGGTTATACCAAAGATGAATTCATTTATGAGCTCATCCTAGCCTTCATGTCCATTTTCACCCCAGGAAAGCCTCCTGCTACTTTGTACAATTATGCTCAGTTCATATCTGAAAGGATGCATGAGCAATTTACCAGAATGCACAATGAAAGAGTATTCAAGTACTCATCTATACTTTACCACATGTTTTTGTATTATCAGTCAGACAGATTTCCCTTCACCATCCAAAATTTGGATACTAAAGGCCAGCCAAGGTTTGTTATATTTTGAACACCACTATTCGATGGGTATTCATCACCATACACCTACACAGACTTCATTGACTCTTTTGTCCATCTAGTAATGATCATGTTGATAGGAAGCCCTCAACCCATAATAAGTTAAGAAATCAAAAGAGTGCTCCAATTGTCCAAGCAAAGTAAGGTGGGAGATTGGTTTCTAGCTTGCCCCATACAAACTGCCCAAATACCTCCCCATGAGTTTATTTTCTCTGGAATATTATAGGTAGATAATGAACTCTAATAATATCAACTTTGTCTCAGCCAAGAAAAGGACTCAGTTCAAGGTCAAAAATTAGTTAGGCCCTTTTATTTGCAATTCTAGAGAGGCAGGAGAGGAAGCAGATCAAATTCTGCAACAAATGAAGTTTCAGAACAGTTTCATGTGGAGGTATGACCCTCAAGGGTTTATGACCAAACTAAGACAAAAGGCCAAATTGGGACCTTACATTCATCACCCTATACCAGAAATAGAAAGATATGCCAACCAATCTGAATGGTTGGAAAACACTCTCATAGACAGGGATAGTACAAAGGTAGATGTTGAAAATACCTTGCTTGATTTAGAGAAGCAACTTGATGAAAACTCATTCTTGCAGGTACCAGAGCAAGAAAGAAACATGAGTACCCTTCCTATTTTGCAGACTCCTCAGAATGAGGAAAAGAATCCCAAAAGGAACAGAGAGGAAGCCTCCAGCTCAGGTATGGACACTTCCAATGTATAATATGAAGCTAGCCAGAGCAAAAGGCCTAGGCTCAATCCTATTTCAAAATAGGAAGACATAGAAGGCTCATTAGAAATAACTGATGTTGAGTTAGACATGAGCAAAGGCACAACTCCATCTCGAGAAACACAAGAGCCATCTACATCAAAAACTCAATTTTAGAAAGGAAGCTCAATGTAGAAGTCTCCCCATCCAATAAGCCTGCTGATAGAGATAGGGAGATTAAGGACAAGTTGAAGGAAATTAAAATGAGAAATGAGAAACTAAAGGCACAATCCCATGCACAGTATCTCAAACTTACACCCCCTAATCAAACTAGGTTGATGTTAGCTTTTGACATCAAGGAGGGAAAGATACAAATGTCCTTCATAAAGCCAACTGTACAACAACCAAGAACATCAGAAGATTTCAAGAAGATAGACTTTGAAGCATTGGCAAGGGATATTCATCCCATGCACCAAATTCAATTTCACAAGTAGGCTGGAGAAATGATTTACTCCACCCTTACAGGAAAATCCATAGCTGCCTATCAGTTGCAAAATTCATTGAATAACATTTTTTCCCAGTATCAGTTGGAAAAAGCTTCCTCACAGGCCAAAGACACCAGGATGAAGTCTTTGGAAAACTTGGTAATTGAATTGGGACATGATCCCAAAGACATCAAGGCTACTGAACAAATAATCAAGAATAAGAATGATGACATTGCAGCACTCAAGAAACAATTGAAGATACCTCAACTACAACATCCCTAGACACAACAAGTATTAGAAAACCAAACAAGGCATGAAGAGTTGATGGACTTAGTCCTTAAACTAAATGATCAGTTGAGGGAGACAGAAAAGGAATTGGATAGCTTAATCCAATCAAAGCAAACTGATCTTGGCACTACCTCGGTGAATGTCATCCCAACAGTTACCACGGCTGTTCCTTCCACATTGGCAGCCTCATTGGCTTCCATAGCTCCAATGGCCACAACACAATCAGTTTCTATAGCATCTACATCAGAAACAGGTACATCAGGTGATGAAGCAGCAAAGTTGGTTAAAGCTATGGAGGAAATGTCAATACAAACCATAGAGATGAATAAGCTCAAAGAGAAAGTGAGAAGCTTGGAAACTTATTACAAGCTTGCCGAAATCATGCACAAAGATGAAGTGAAAAAAGCTACCAGGATGAGTGAAAGATTGAAAGCCCTAGAAAAGGACTTGACACTGAAAGAACCCCTTGGGCAGGCTAAGGAACAACAATGGGCTAATATCATTGACTCTGTCAATGATAATTGGCCATCTATTTAGGTGATTTTTCAGTAATTAGATTTGATAACGCTGGCTACAGAGGCCATTCAGAAAGTAAAAGAAGAATTAAGACAAATTCTAGAAGAGGCTACCAGAATTATCCAATTCCTCAACAGCAAGAATAAGTATGAGCTTTAGGAATTGGAAATAGAAGACAAAACAAAGACAATTTTGGAGGTCAGAAAGGTCCTCTCCAAGAGGAACTTAATGCAAAAATTGTATGATAAGTGTCCGAATATGCAACTAGCCATTGACACATTTATGGCTAAGTTTCGGATTTTGAGAGAAAGGGGATTACCTAGTCCCTTAGTGATTAATGATAAGTTGATGACTCGAGAGGATTACAGCAAGAAAATCAGATAGGTAGCAAAGGATCAGGTAAATACGTTATCAATAAAGGCCTTACCAATAGGCAAAGTATTCTACCAAACATTTGAAAACTTGTTTTACCTCCAGCATGAGGTAAAACACTTGTTTATCAATATGCTTACTTTTGCCAAATACATAGAGGCAGATGAAGTATATAGAAAGATGCTAAAAATCCAATTACCTAATTCTGAAACATGGGAGAAATTAACTGATTTACTATAGAAATATGAAATAAAAAGGTTAATGTATAGTAAAAGTAAAACAACAGGGTAAAAGGATGTGGACAGATCAGCAAAGTCAAAGTGTATCAAATGAAAGGCTAAAGTAAATGAAGCATCCAGTGTGAAAGATCAAACAATAGAACAGATAAAAGGGTAAAAGATCAAAGCCAACAGAACCAAAATAAAAGGGATAGCATGAAACAGTTCAATAGCTGTCTATATCTTCTTGCAAGAAGATATTTTTATTTCCTATATTAAATCTCAAATTAGTTTGAGATTTTGTAGTAAACATTTTTAGAAATACTTCACAATTCGAAGTATGTAGGGTGGACTCTACTAGAAATTTCTATTGACTTTTGATCAGAAAACCCAGAGGGTTATTGTATCATTTGCTGAACCAATGAGTTGTATTGATGAATAAAGATAAGACAATTGGAAGGATTCATGTGTTAAGCGAATTTTAGACAAGTATTCTCATGTGTTGTTGTCATTTTTCTCAAGTTATTCATAATCTTTAATGTTTTTCCAAATCTAAATGTTATAACTAGAATAATATTTCAGAAGTTGTTTAATTACACTCTGTCTTAACAATTATGCATTTAAATATTTTCTTTTGATATTTAAATTAAAGAATTATTAATTGCTCTTTGGTTTAGATTGATTTTTTGAATATCCAGATTAAAGGATTCTTAATTTCCCTTTGATCTTGATTACCCCTTCATTTCTCATTCATTATTCGGGTTTGAGAACCCTTAACTTATCTCTCACCTCGAGTGAAACCCTTTCACCCCTCTGTCTCAAAGATTTAAAAAACACTTTTCTATCTTTCCCTTTGAAAGTTCCCTTTAGTGAGTTAATCCAGTTTTGCTTCCTTTTTGTTTGACTCCATAGCCCAATGGTCTAAAGGACATCATTCTATCCATCTGTCTAAGTAGATCCCACCACCCAATCTCAAATACAAATCAAAAACCCCTTGAACAATCATAACTAGCCCAGAAACATCTTAACTAAAACAAAGTTAAATTTTAAAGTGAGAGCCCTCTCTAAGCATCAGGAACGCTAGATCCTGATCTCCAAAAGCGATTTGTGGTTACCTTTGGTTTTTATTTCTTTTTACTTCAAAAGAATTATCAGATTGATAACAGTCACAAAATTTCATTTTGAATTATTTTATGCTCAACATTTGTTTAGAGTCCAAAACAACATTTTACATGTCCATCAATTTTGTTAAGAGATCTATCCTCTGTTTTTCATGCCTAACCAATAGATATAGCACCTTGAACTACATGCTTATATGCTAGCGATCAGATTTAGAGCTCTAATTTTATGCCCAACAATAATCAAAATGTTAAATAATAAAGACATCTCTTTTATGTCTAGTAGTATTACAGAGATCTGATTTTGTGCCTAAAAGCTAGTATGAAAATCTAACTTATGATAGAAAATCCTATACAGAAGTCTAGTTTGTGCTTTATAAATTTCTATCAACTTGTTACAAAGATCTAACTAGTAAAAAGCTTGTCAGGACTGAGCCTAGTGCAAGGAATGCCAGTGAAGTAGATGAAAACTTGATAGCATAAGTCGAAGACCAAAAAGAGGGGATTAATGATATGTCAGCATGAGATCTCATTTTCATTACTTAAAACCCTCTTTCTGGTTTATCCACAGTCAAGGTATTATATACAATGAGAATTCAGCACCCTTTAAAGAAAGAAGTGCAAGGCATGCCTTTGTCATGGAAAAAGAAACAAAAGAATAACCAAGCAGAAGAAATAGTACTACTTCAAATAGCCTATCCATTAACCACAAGGAGAAGGTTTTGGATGAACACCTTTACAGTGATAATAATGGAGAGGTTAAGAAGGAAGTATTACCTAAAATTGCAAATGAATCAGATTTGTTGACATCAATCCCTGTTAGATAGAATGCATGGAAGATATGGATTTTCTAGTGAACCAATAGAGAGACCCTTCAATCTAAACAACGAGCCTAGTCTATAATTGTCGGAGTTTGATACAAATTTACTAATCAGACAAACTGTAGAGAAGAAAGAGTAATGGTTTTAACTTAAAATATTGTCAATGATGGGGGACATCTAGTAACATTTTGACTTATTGGGAAACAAAAGGTTCGAAAGTGGACTCCTTGTAGTGGCTTGGAAAAGGCTACATTTGTGTAGGTCGTGATAGAAGAGGAGAATCCTAAGTTGTTTTCTAGAATGAAGTATGGATTATTGTAATAGTCCTTTCTTATGTACAACCTTGGATGAAAATTTTGAGCTAGAACAATAGTTTCTCAATCCACTGTGAGCAGGAGGCATTACATGGTGTAATTCAGAATTATAAGTTCTTATGGTAGTTTCATTTTGTTTTGAATAAATCCTTGTGCATTGGTGTAAAATCTCAGGCCATACTGCTTCAAAAGTGTACCTTTCTGTATTCTTGCAGGAGTTGTTGCAATACTTGTGCTTTTGGCCATTTCATTAATTTGTCGATATGAAATTTCAGTTGTTTATCTAACAACATGCATGAATGTATATTAGGCATCTGGGTTTTTCTTTGGTGTTTCCGCAATAGCTCTATAAGTCAACATAATTTTCATATGAAAAATAGTTTTCATGGTAAACATTATTTGCAACTCTGTTGTTTTGTATATATTCTACATCTCAGTTATTCAATTTTCGGTCTTTGATCAAATTAGATAAGAATAAGTTGACTAAGTTCTAGTTATTTCCATAATTTCCAATTGCATGAGCAGGTCTAGATCTAGATGAGTATGTCTGGAGGTCCTATAAGATTGCTTATGCAGATGGTATTAAAACTGGTCTAGTTTCTAGTTTACAAGAGGCTCCAAATCCTGATGATTCTTTAATGCAGAAGCCTAACAAGAAAGGGAAGCCTTGGGTGGTTTAAAGCTTTGATACATTTGATTTGATTTGATTAATAGAAAGTTCTTGAGATAATTATCATTTAATGGTATACATTAATTTTTCCATTAGATGTGGAGAATAATAATTAAGTTTTATTAATCGAAATTGTTCCTCCCTGATGGTTTTGTAGAATGTTATTCATGTAGCCTTCTAATCTAATATGGTCATTCACAGAACTTTCCACTTGGGGTGTCTATACTTTGGGTCTCTGGTTGTACTCTTTGTATATTCTATTCTATATGGTTTGACTTCTCACTGGAAGGCACATTGGCTGGGAGGAATAACATCAGTTACTGTTGTTGTTCTGGGTAATTAAATTTATGTGGACTGTGTTGCAAATTTCCCTTTAAGTTAACATGTTCCATAAACAAGGTCTAAGTATTTTTGTTATGGGAAAAGAGCTAATTTTCTAGGTTGATTAACTTGTGATGTACATATATAATATTGTAAAATAGTTGTCGAAAAAAGAAAATTCTATCATGCTTTTTGCCTCCAGATCGAAATGTGGGAGCATGTTTATTTGGCTTTGATCTTCTAAAAAGTTGAATTGATACTTTGTTTGTGGTTGGAATATACAAAGTTTTCTTGATATGGTTTGGAGTATATTATTGGTATGATACGAATGGAATTAATTGATCTATGCTATTTGTAGGTTTTGAAAGTGTTGGTTTAAATTTCCATATGGTTATGTTGTAGGTAGCTTGGTCATTACATTAGCTATGTAGTGGTGGCTTCAATGTTGTTAGGGGCAGTTGTTACACCATTTATCTGTTGTGAGTCCATCAGCTACAAGGAGGGCTGCTTTGGAGAGCATTGTGGTATTCCTAAGGGAGGGATTTACGAGGAAATGCCCTGGCAATTTTTCAATTTTCTCTAAAGGCTGTGAATCAAGTGCAAAGTGTACAAGTAGTGTTGAAGTTGCTCAAATTGGAACTACTATAGAAGCTATTTGTAGAAGTAATGTGCAAAGTCAAAGTGATGGTGGGGAAACATGGAATGGTACAACATATGCCTAAACTGAAGATTCTCAAGAAAACATACATAGTGTCAAGAGCTTGGATAGTGGAAGGCCAAGTTTGGCATTGCACAATAGTTCTTATCCTTCCACTACCCTGGAGTCTAACAATGGAATAAAAACAGCAAATAGAAAGAAATTTCTCAAAACGCAACAAGCATCCAACAATTGGTTCAAGTAGTGGAAAAAAAAGTTAAGGGTTTGAGTCAAATACATCAAGGGGGACTTTCGATAATAAGCAAATCTTGAACATGGCATTAGCAAGGATTTTCCAGGAAAGATTGAATGATCCAATAATTAGTTAAATTCTAAAAAGAAAAGCAAAGACAAGGTGACCAAGGGTTGACTAGTCTTTTGCAAGTTAAAGGGCTTGATCCTAATTTTGTTCTGATGCTTAAGGAGAGGGGACTTGACCAAACAATTCTAGCCCTAGTTCTGAGAATTAGTCTCAATGCAGATAGAGATCATAGAGATAACACAGAAAATGAATATGTTGATTCAAATACAGTGGAAAATGTAGTTTTGAACCAACTTTCATGGTCACAAGAGCTAAGGCGACAGGGATTAGAAAAATTGACTCAAACTATCCTTTTTGTACAGGCACTCCAAAGTGTTCATGGGTCCTTTTAAACTTTAAATTTATCTTTTAAACAATTACTGTTGTTATATTCCACCCAAAGATTGTAAAAGTAATAAATGCAAATCATGAACAAGCAAGGATTCATATTTGTTAAAGAAAAACAAATTTCGTGAGTTGTATTGTTGTTATTTTAGGTTTTGTTATTTCATAGACTTTATATAAGTTTCGACTCGATATGTGTACTAAATTGTTTTCTTTTGGAGTCTAATATAATATTGTGCTTGTTGTGCTTCTATCCATTTTTTTTCAATCATGGCTTTCATTCATTCACTTCAAGCAGAAGATATGGAAATGACATCTAAGCTCATAATGATAAAGAATAATTGTTGTTTGATGATTTCATGCCTTGCAATATCAATTTAAAAATCTTTCCAATATTTAGTGGTAGTCCTTATGTATTTCTTCTCACTAGAAGTTTGTGAAATACCAATACCAAAAGTTTGAGTTGTTTTCTTGCTCTAATGGAATGACATTCGATTATTGTGTTCAAATTTTTTCCAATCCTTGCATTTGTATGAGAATAACTTTTGAATTATTGTAATTATTGAGAGCCTGATGATTAATAATTGTGCTTCAATTAATTTTTTTATTCGATGAATTTCTAATTTGTTTGTTATTGTATCTCAATATTTCTTCATTGCATGGCTCATGAGCACCTGTGTTGGATTGCTTCTCTCCTTACAGTATGGTATAGGATCTATCAAATGGTTGTCTTTTGAATAATAAATTCTCTGGAGGATTTTTCAAGCATATACTGACATGCTTCTTTAGTCCAGATTTCATGATTTTATTTAATTTATTTGGTTTGATCTATGTTTAACAATATTAATGTGATATTTTGTTTGAATGGATTGACTGGAAACCATATGGATCAACTACAATATATACTATTAGGTTGAAAACTTGAAGGTCTTGATTTAAGGGTAAATCTGAATTTATTAATTTTCCTTGTAGCTGATATGTTCAAAGTTGTATGTAGAATTATAGAAAATTCTAGTTAGTTGCAACTAAGAGGATGCCCGTGAAACACAAACATGAATATGGGGTAAAAGAATGTTGAATTGAGTAAATATTTTATTTGGTATACCAATTTTGGTGATCATATTGAATAGTCAACTTATACTTTCTTTTAATCCATAGCTAGTTCCCATTAAGTTAGCATAATTATTATGGTTTTACCATTTAGGTTTGTAATCTATGATTCTATAGCGATGTGTGTTTGTGCACTTTTATTTGTATGCCTTTATTTCTAAACTTTATTTATATTGATAACTTTTTAATATGTATTAATCCAACAATCTCATTTTAATAATTCATCTATGTTTCATATGTCATACATTAAACATATTGGACCTAGGCCATGCAACTAACTATTATTATTTTCATTAGTGTATGGTTTGACCATATATACAATAAGAGCTTTCATTTCTCATCTATGATTCCAATGAACATTTCAAGCATAATTCATTTCCTTATAGATCCTTACTTATAGAAGGGACATTGCCACCTCGTGGCTCCTACTAATTAATGTAATTGTATATAGATGTTAATATTATATAATGAGTACTAGGATGGTATAGTAGATATTTTTATTTTTTCTTTCGTGGTTGTGCTAGTTTAGTAAAATATTCACTAAGGCTTTACAAAGTTTTATAACTTAGAATTTATATATTTTGAGGGTCTAATTATTTGAAGTGTTCTACTGATGAGCCTCATAAATGGGTAATTATATGGGCTCATTTTACCTCCTAATCTAGTCAAATCAACCATTCTCTTAGCTTATTATATGATTTTCTGATTATATTTATGCTTATAGGGTGAGTTGAGTTAGTTATTATGCCATGTGGTCTAACATGTAGTTAATGCAGATTATTGATGGATTTCGAGGTCAAAGTCAAGGATCTAGTGGCCAAATTGCAGCAATAACTCGAAGTAGATAGAGGAGAGGACTTATAGGAGGGAATCCCCCTCATTTATTGCTCCTCACTTCAAATTCCCCTTCATTCAGCTCGGAGTACAAGCAGCTGAATCATGCACTAGAAGGCAGTTGAGCAAGTGGAAGATGATTGATAGTTATCTCGAGTTTTGGGAGCCAAGCCTCCCTGATTTTAAGGAAGCTATTGGTAGCTTCATATGTATAAGTAGAGAGGCCTAGGGCCTCACTAGGGTCGACTTTTTTTTGCTTGTGTAAACTCTGCTCAAATTTCAAGCTTACTATTTTATGACAGTTTTATGTAATCTTGCTATTTTTTGATAATGAAGATGGAATCCTTTTTGAGCTAGCACTGAGTTACCTCAGAGGGTTGAAGCTCTTGTGTTAGGGCCCAATCCAAGCAGCCAAGCTTCTCTTTAATTGTATTTGTATTCTTTACTTCAGTTTGTAGATTAGTTTTCTGTTAGATGTATTTCTCTTATGGTTAAGAATAGGTTGCTTTTGATGATTTAGTAGCTTGCTTCCATTTGTGCTTTCTGTAGCAGGTTAAGTAGTGATCAAAGAAGATTCAAAAGGCTAGCAACAATGCCTTGGCCTCTCTTCCTCCCTCTGGGACCATGATTTGAGGCAAAGACTCTCTTGTTGTCCCAAAAACATAGATTTTCCTCATTCCTAGGACTTCTAGTGTTTGCAGCTCTCTAGTAGGTTGATAGTCCAATTTTGCTTTGCTTTAGATATTCTCTATCATGTTCACTTCTTGATTTGGAATAGTCCTTTTGCATGCTTTCCTTTCTTACAACATTTCCCAGCATTTCCTTATATACATCATAGTTTAGGCCATTTTAATGCAAAACTCTGTTTTTCCTAAGATGCACTCATTTCATTGGTTGCTTGATTTTCTTGGTTGACTGTCAGTTTTTATGTAGAAAATCTCTTCCACTGGTAGGCTAGCTTACTGTAATAGCCCAAAATAAACATGTAATTAATCAAGTAATTTATATTCAACATGCAATTATCAACTAATTAACATCAAAGTTCAAAACTATGAGTAGAAACACTTACCTGTGATTTCAGTTGAAGTTTGCTAACTGCAACAAGGTTTTGGGGACAACTCTCCACCCAACCGTAGGCTCAATTGCGCAAGGTCTTGCTACAACTAGCCAACCTTGAGCCCTCAATCAACGTACTACTACCAGGGAATCCTTTGTCTTAGAACACTATTCTCCCAAGAGAATGAATGATAGAATCTTGGAATGATGGAATGCCTCCCATCTTCCTCACCATCTAATAAATAGAGCAAACATTGGAAGGGGAACCACATGCACACACTCCATGTGTCTACATGCAACTTTATTGCTTTCTTGTTTTATTTCTTTTTTATAGCTTTACTGATTTTTTTACTGTTTTCTTGTTTTATTTCTATTTATATTTATTTAGAGCTTTAGTATGGTTATTTATTATTTATTACTATTTTTATTTTTTTTTTATTTTTTTCTTCATTGTTTATTATTTATTTTCTTGTATTTTTTTTAATATTCTTTATTCTTTATTATTTTTATTTTTATTTTTATTATTATTATTTTTATTTTTATTATTTATTATTTATTATTCTTATTATTTATTATTTATTATTAAGGGACATTACACTTACCATCTATCACACCCTCCATCTGATCCATGCCCTATAGGTCTCCCAAACCTCACCTCAATTCTGCCCTAGTTTCCTTCATTTTTCATAGAACTTCTTCCTCTCTCCTTGAGAAAACCCAATCATCTTTATTTCTCCTGGTGATTCACAGTAGACCTTAGGCACCCTAACACCTCATTCCAACCTTCATCCACCTTTTCCACCCACTCTCACACCCTCAAAACAACAAAAATTTCTCTCAGCCTCCTCCTGTAGGCCTCCTGTAGTTTCCCTGTTTTCCTCCTGTAGTTTTCCTGTGTCCTCCTGTAGTTTTTCTTGTAGGCTTTATTTTGAAGGCCGAGTGTGGGAAAATCCTCTAGAAGGCCACCTAAGACCTCCTAGGACCCATCCACACCATCCTACATCCTCCCAAGCTCCAAAACCACCCTCTAACGCCACATGTTCGCTGCCACACTCACACACAATAAATTAGATGCATGTTAAATTCACATAAAAACACATAAAAATCCAAAAATATGTTTTTTGCTTATTTACTTCCAAAAATAGCATGGTTAGATGTTGTTTACTTCCTTGAGTAGGTAATGACATTTCTTTCATGGTTTTCATAGTGTTTTTGGCAAAAGTAGAATTAGCTTGTTAATTAGGGTTTACTAGGTTTTGCTTTACATTCCAGTGTTTCTCCTTCCTGCAGTCAGAATAGCATCTGTAGAGTAATATTTCTTTCCTTTCATCACACATATAGCTTCTTCTAAAATCTATAGAAGTTGGCTTGAGCTCCTAGTGATCTCGCGCAAGCTGACCAATTGACAACCTGCAGTGAGAACTAGTACTTGTGCATATAGCATTGACGCTTCCAAGTTTGTTACGAACTACCGGGTTGATAAAAGTAAAGTTGGTAGCTTAGGAATTACAGCATTCTTGCTACAATACTGGCACTCACCACTTTTTGGCGCCGTTGTCGGGGTTGCGTCAGAGTATTCTGTGATTACTACTTTCTTCTATTTCCTATTGTAACATTATGCTAATAGTTTATTTCGGCAAAAGTAGACTAGTCATTTCTTTTGTTTCAGTTCTACATTTCCTTGCTTTCCTTTTCAATTCTGCAAATTTCCATTCAGCAAGTTCATTTCAACTAGTTTCAATTTGTTTTTTTCAATCACAATTTCAGTTTCTGCAGGTACTTTCAGTGTAGGGAAAAAGAAACAAAAAACCAACCAAAAATATTTCCTTTCATGCCTCGTAGGAGTAGAGATAACTTAGGAAAATTTTTTCCCAACACCCCCACTACTTCACACAGCCAACCTTCTCTCTTCTTCAGTGGCTGCAATCAGGAAGAACCCTTAGGTGAACATCCAGACATATTTGAAGAGCCTATAAGGGAAGAAGAAGAAGAAAACATTCATCTGGAGCCAATGGCCAGAAACAGAAATGCTAGGGGAAATGGAGAGAGAATAGAGGGTACCTTCACTATTATAGAGACCAATGGCGACACCAAAATGAAGAATATAAGTCCTTTAGCCCTACCTCACTTCCATGGTCTGACCACAGAAGATCCTGACACCTTCTTGTTCAAGTTTGTTGTCATCTGTCGAACTTATGACTATGTATAAGACGAGAAAAAGTTGAAACTGTTCCCTTCTACTCTCAAGGATGCAGCATTGCACTGGTTCATGGGATTACCTGGAAATAGCATCACAACTTGGGCTCAGATGCAGCAGGCCTTTAACAACAAGTATCGAGACTATTGTAGGTCAAAAGATACTAAAGAAGGAATCTTCTGAATGACCATAGAAAGTGATGATTCCCTGGAAGACTATGAAGAGAGGTTCCAACTTAGTTACAAAAGGGCCAGGTGTACACTTGACCCTGAGTCTTTGAAGTTGGTCCTACTGAGGGGAATTCGGGAAGACCTTTTAGACACCTTCCATCTACTGGCTACGGGAGACATCTAACAACTATCCTATGAGGACATAAAGACTATTTTTAGAAACCATTCTAGAGCAGCCAGAAAGAAAGGTAGGGGGAGTCAACCCATAGCTAGTACCTCTTCTTCCAATTCATCCATTAAAGGTGAAAATGGAAACATGCTGGAAGACTTCAAGAGTGAGATGCTGTAGACTCTTGCCATGCAAATGAATACCTTACATATAAAAAGAAAACAAGAGGAAGCAAAGAGGGCTTTGGCCATTTTTTGCCCTAGATGCACCAAGAGGCATCCTATGAATGAATGCCCATTGAACTCTCTAGAGGTTTGTTCAGTCTTTGAAGAAGATAATTCTACAGATTAGTGCCCTTCCTTGCCCAGACTTAAAGCTGTATACCAAGGGGCTAAAGGAGTCACTCAACATATCTATTACATAAACCAAAGGAGGCTGCATGGACCTAGACCATACCAGCAGGGGATGCAAGGGACATCTCAGGCATACTACAACCCCAACCAAGTCACCTACATACCTTCTTGGAGCCCCCCTGCTCATCCTTCCTAGTCCACACCTCCTCCTTGGTCCTTTAAATCTTAATATCATGCCCAACCAACCACCCATTCATTTCAATCCTATGCTCAGCTGCAACCTCAGTGGAATGCATCTCATCAGGGGTGGAGGCCCCAATACAACTCTCTTCCCACTCTTCTGTCTCCACCACCTGCCCAACCACAACCATTACCTTATGCTCTGTTATCACTCAGATTCTCCTTGAAGTTGTTGGGAAGAGGAAAGGGGTCCTAGGTAACCACAAACCAGCTTTTAGGTACCGAATCTAGCCAATCTGTACCCAGAGAGGGCTATCTCTTTATGATTTAGCTTGGTTTTGAAAGATTTTAGGCTAGTTGTGAAGTTTAGGAGTTTTGTTTGAGTTTGGGTGGTGAGATTCAATAGCAGAGGGGTAAGACTAAGTAGCTTAGGCCATTGGGCTAATGGAGACAAAGAAGATGGGTAAACTAGTTTTGGTTTCTTAACAAAAGATGGTTTCACGGAGCAAGATGGTCAAACACGGAACGAATAAAAACTTGGAATAGATGAAATGGGTTTAAAATGGGTGAAGGAAGTTAAGAATCATTCATCCTATTTAAAGAGAGAACTTGAATGATTACTACTAAAGAGAAGTTAAGTATTCTTTAATAAATAATCAAAATGAACGAACTAGAAAACAGGAGCAATTAAGATTTTACTGTTTATCCTAATTCAGAAGAAAAAATGGAGAATAATAATGACTGAAAACAGAATGCAATCAAGCATATTCCGAATTACTCTTTTTCGTTTATCATTCAGATGTGACACATAGATGATATAATAAACAAGGAAACTTTAAAACATAAGGTATAGAGGACTTATTGATCTGGTGTTTGATTCAAGAAATATGTGGAAAGTCCTTTGCATCAAATCTTTATGCAGCAAGCCATATGAAAGCTGGTCCAACAACACTTTATTGCAAAATAGTCAATATTACAGCAATGTCTAATAATCCACCCTCAATACTCCAATTGAGGGAGTATTTATACAAAAAAAATTACAATGAAATATCTCATAACAAAGTGAGATATAAACTGGGGTGACTAATCATATATCTCAATAAAATAGGGCCAGAAGACCTTGTATGTGATAGATAAGGCAACCGAATGAATTGCTGTCCCTATTCTTGAGAATGTGCTGGAGTTAGGCCCTATGATTTGGCCTCTTGCTGTCCTTGGTGTAATTAAGTGCTGGTTGCTCTGTTTTGACCTCCCTACTGATACACTTTACCTGCATCTGATACTTTTTACCTGTTGATCTCTTTTCATCCTCTTTCCCTTCATTGACTGTAGTAAAAATCAAAATTTACCTTTTACCTAGAATAAATTACAAAATTTCAAGCATTTCTTCCCACCATTTTGGTTGTGGTATTCTAGTTTTCTGAAGCTTCCTAAGGGTTTCCTCTATATCTGTACACATGAAAAATGTAGGTTGAATTGGAAACAAATGCTTCAATTCATGCTTGACATAGAATAAGTTCTCTAGGCTGTCATAGACAACTTTGCCTATAGGCAATGCTTTTATCCCTGTGCACTTATTAATGAACATGCTTGGTTACCTGCATACTTATTCAATTTTCCCACATAATCTTTATGCCTCATTAATTTGTCCTTGATCACTAAAGGATTGGGTAGCCCTTTAACCTGCAAAATATCAAACTTCTCCATAAAAGCATTAATCTCTACCTACATGTCATGACATCTTCTCTCTAAATTCTGCATCAAAGTTTTCTTGGTTAATACCCTTTTGATTTTCAAAATGGTTTCTGTTCTGTCGCTAATGCCCAACTCTTCCAGTTGCTCTTTATTTCTAGTATTCAAAAAATGTATGAGCCTATTGGCTTCCTCAGGTAATTTTCCTAATTCTGCTTTTGTCCTTTGGACTTCTTCTTGGGCTGCCTTCACAAGATCAATCTGCCCAAAAATTACTTGGATATATGGCCAAACATCATTTATGGATTGAGTGATGTTGGCCAAAAGAATTATTGTGATTTCTGATAGAGGCTTGTCACAAGTAAGATCTTTCTCCAATGATTTCACTCTATTTTCTAACACTTCAATCTCTCTTGTCTTTTCTGCAACATTTATTTTTGAGAGATCATAGCTTTGTTCCATTTTGGCATATTGCTCCTTTACCTTATTTAGTTCTGAAACTTGTAGTTTCAGGTCCTCCATTGATTTTATTAGCTCTTCTGTGCTCAAATTAGCAGTACTGCCCTGTGCTACTCCTGTTGTTCCTGTTGTTATTCTACCTATAACTACCTCTGCTGTGACTGCAGGAATATTTGGCGCCAATTCTACTCCTAGAGTTGATGGGACTTCTGTTGATACTACTGGTATCACATTGGGAGGCTGGGAAGTCGACTCTCCTTGCTTGTCCTTCAATGCTTTTTCAAGTGTTTGTTCAATATCATTTAGTTGTTCATTGAGCTTTAAGAGTAAATCCATCAGCTCTTCTTCAGATTTTTGCTTTATAACCTCATCAGTCTGTGGATGCCTTGAAGGTGCTAGTTTTAGTTGCTTCCTTAGGGCAGCAATATCTTCATCTTTCTTTTTGATCAAGGCTTCTGTAGCCTTTGCATCTTTGGGATCATGGTCCAATCCAATAATTATTTCTTCTAAGGATTATACTCTGTTATATTTGGCCCGAGATGAGGCCTTCTCCAAGTGTAGTTGAGCAATAGTGTTATCCAAAGAATTCTGTAACCTGTGGGCCATCATTGTCTTGCCAGTCAAGGTTGAGTAAATAATTTCTCCCGTTTGCTTATGCAAATCAATTTGATCCAAAGGATGAATATCTTTTGCCATGACTTCAAAATTTGTTCTGAGATAATCTGCTGCTGATCTAGGCTGCTGCACCTTTGGCTTAAAATAGCTCATTATCATCTTGCCTTCTTTGATGTCATAGGCTGACATCAATCTCTGTTGATTTGTAGGAGCCATCTTCAAATATTGGTTATAAACCTGAAACCTCAATGGATCATTCCTGGCTTTTATTTCTGTGAATTTTTTCTTAATATCTGAGGCATCAATCCCTGGTGGCCTGAAAGAAGATCTCTACACTTTGCTACCTTTCTAGCTCCTGCCTCTAAGAGCTAGGGGATGTTCCTCATGTTGGGAAAGTTTGCTAGCTTTCCACTCTTTCTTCCCTCTGACTATATGTATTTTCTTCAGCAAATTCCTCCTCTGAAAGGGCATTTAATCTTTGTCTCTTTGTCACAGGCTATCCTGATGGTTCACTGGAAGGGGTAGTTATTTCCTTGTCTCTCTTTTTGTTTCTTTCCTCATTTAGAGGAGTTTGCAGAACTAGAGGCTCTCCCATATTGATCTGAGTGGGAAGAATCTGTATTTGAGCCTGTTCTTTGGAAGTTTTAGGCTACTTGGACATTGTATGCTATTTAGTGTGTTGAAAGCCGGTCTCTAATTCTTTGCCCTTGGATGATCCTGTAGCTGGTGTACTTGTTTCCTGTGAAGGTTTCTGAGAGGTTCCAGCACTAGAGGCACCAACTCCTGATCTTTGAAATAACTTAAATGGTACCTGCCCAAAAGAATCCAAGTCAAGTGTTTTCTCAAGATTTCTCATAACTTTCTCAAAATTGACCTATTCAATATCATGCTCTACTAGGTTACCTTCCCTCCATTCATCAATGTTTGCATATTGTTCAATTTCTAGAATCCTATGGTGAATATATGGGGACAACCTGTTCTTCATTCTTCTATCACATATAAATCTGTTAGGATCATATGGTTTCCACCCAAAACTCTTTTGTAACTTAAGATGCTCTTCTAAAAAAATTTCTGCTTCTTTCCATGCTTCCCTAGTGTTGCAGACAAAAGGGCCTAGCTAGTTCTTGATTCTAAGCTGACCTTTCTTCTTGGCATTACAAAATGACTAGGTCTGTATTTATCATTTTCCTGAAATATTCCAATGCAAAGAGTCTCATTGGAACATACTTTGGTAGCTTAAAAGGGTAGAGTACACACCCATAAATCCTGATTTCTATGTGATTATTATATAGGTACTAGTCACCTATCCTATACTGCTTGGAGAGTTGGAGGATTTTCTTCATATCACCATTCATCCTAGGAGGGGAAACTCCTGTCAATAAAGTGGTTGTTGGATGGACGAATAGGTCAATGAACTCATTGTAGGTGTAAGGGGTCTCAATGGAATTATGGAAGATGGGACTCCAAAAGATGACAGACCTTGGATTGCCTCTGGTGTCAAGTTTCTTGACAGGGAAAGGGAAATTGTCTGACTGATAATACAACATAAGATGATAGATGAAAGTAGTGTATTTGAAGACTCCTTCATTGTCCAGTCTTAGGAATTGGTCATGAATTTTATTGGCAATATAGGAGGCATAATAATATTTAACAGCAGGGGGCTGTCCAGGAGTAAAAATTGACAATAATACTAAGGTCACCTCATCAACATACTCTCTGGAGTTGAATCCCATGATTGAGGCTATCATATCAATAATAATTTTTCCTGTATCTGTAAAGAACGCCTGCAGATAAGCAGGTGGGCCTTTAGGCTGATGTTTAGGGTCCATGAGCATCTGACAGATGTGAGTCAACTCTGATTGAGACAATTGGGGAGATTTCTCAAGAAAGTATCCCTTGGACAGGGGAGTGAGAGCATGACTGGAGTGGAATTGTAGTATTTCATTGATCGACTCAGCAGTTATGGGAAAAATAACCGTTTGACTTGGGGACATGACTGCTCTTTGGTTAGGGCCATAATTGGCACAGCAGTGATGAAATATATCTGGGAACACATGGACTGAAGGGAGGAAGTACATGGGAAGGTTAGATTCCCATAAACCTAAGATGTCAGAGCCATTCAGATAACTATCTCTAGCCTGGCAAAAGATCTTAAGGTGGTTTTCATTGCCGAATAAGTCTTTTATCTGAAAATCTTTATCGCCCAAAGGCAGATAATCTAAATCTTTGTGAGGAGTGTTCATGGGTACGACATTCAGAGCTATAAGAGTTTCCATCTCTGGTTCTTATGGATTCAGGAATGGAATATGGGTTTTCTATGAAAAATAGTCAAAACAACAAGTTTGGGAACCTATATAGTGAAACAAAAATTGAATTTATAGTGAAATTAGTCTTTTCTGGTGGAATATTCAGTGTGAAACCATTACAGGGTTTCGGTGGAAATGGGTAAATATCTATATTGGGGAAGTGAGAAATGCAATGGCAGGATGGATAACAGGTTCCGGATGGCATCGCTGCAAATTTTTTGACCAGGGGGCGGTTGACTTTGACGTTGTTTTTCATGGGAACAAAGTTTGTCGTATGAAACAATGAAAACGACATTTCGTCGGTTTTATTAACAAAATCAAGGTTGGCAGGGGTTTATTGTTATTCGGGGGATGATGTTAGCACGACATGACACTTTGTCGTATGTGGAGGGTGGTAAGCGGTAAGTGATCGCACCGCTTTTGGGATCGGGCGGTATTCGATCAGGAGACAACGATTCCACTGGTTGCATGACGCATGGCAGAGGTACGGGAGGAAAACCACCTAGTGATCATGCGTTAACGCGCGGTCACCAAGGGGGGCGCGATATTGATAACGACCATCGGATGATGGGGACGGGATCGAACGGTGGACGGGAAGTGGGGTACGACAGAACTTTAACTGCGGCAGGCCTGATTTAATTAACAAGTTAATAAATTACATCGGGGTGATTGTGAATGGCGGGGAGGTTCTTAATTAACCAAGAGGATTAATTAATCCCATTTTGCGGAGCAGGGAGATTAGGTTATTAATGAATCTCAGATTAATCCATTAATCCCTTTTTAACAGTGTTTATGGTTATAATTAACCGAGGCGGGGTATATAATAATTTGGGGATTTTAATATATAATTAAATAATACAGGAAAGGGTGGAACTTTATTCGGGAGTTATATAATATGTGTTAAAAGTTAATATGACATAAAATGAGAATAAGCGCTAAGTAAAACATTAGAGAGTATATTTAACTTAGGCTTAAGTGAAAAGGGGATTTATGTAATATTGTGTAATTTTCCTAAGTAAAATGGGATTTTACTTAGGAAAAGACTTATGAGAATGAATGAATGATGATTTTTAAGTATTTTAGGCTTTTAGATTATTGGGCCGAGGGTCCGGTCCCTCCAAAAGTCAAAGAAATGCTTTGAGCCCCTTTAATTTTCAAAGACCTTAATACTTTAGGGGGAATTAGTGAAATCTTTAGGGAAAAATGTGAAGGGAAGTTAATTATTTGACCTTGTTTTGCTTGAACTACATCAAGTGAAATGTCTGCCTTGCACTTGTGATAAAAGTGAAAATTAACACATTTAGAGACATTATCCATCACAAGTAATTATGCAACACCATCTACCTACCCTACCTACTTTAGCCTGACATTTTTTCTTCTTTATTAGGGTGCACTTGGACTGGCAAACCCTTATCACACTTTTTCTTTTACATATAGAAATCTATCTAAGTCTAACCTTATTACATCCAAGGGATTAGATTAAACTGTTGAGCTCCTTTTATTGACTCTACCTATCTACTTATCTGCCAAGATTAAACAGTTTGGTCAGATTTTATTCTCTATCTCTTAAACATAAAATTGAAAATATGAACTAGTCAAGTTTAAACTATTTGACTGTTCACCAATAGTGGCATAAGTTATAAGTTGCACAAAATTTGTTTATTACATGAGAGTAAAAAGTAGTGGCATTTATATTTGCACTTTCCTTGGTCTTTCTTTTGGTAAGGTTCATTCTCTTTCACTTTTTTAACCATTTCATTCTTTTCACCCTTTGATTTTTCTTTTAGGGTATACCCTCTTTACATTTTTTAAATTTTTTTTATTTTTTGACAATATGGAAAACCTTTGCAACAAGTAAAGGCATGAATTACATAGCCCATCCAGTCAATCACGAAATATGACACCTATTGGTATAGGAGCATAACATGCTCCACCAAGGCAACCCCAAATTCCTACCTAGCCAAATCCAAACCCGAACAATAGATAGGCTCAGCAAGTGTATAGTGGGGAACCATCATGCCTAACTTATGTTGTGGATATTCAAGAAATTAACTTGTGATTTGGGAAATTTCTCCCAGATAGCCAGCCTCCACTCAGGGAGGTTGAATCCTAAAGCAAATCCACCCTTTCCTGAGAGACTATCCATGACAATCTAGCCTACCCAAGAGACTAAACTCCTGGGAGAATTGAAACATTTATGTGTGAAGATACCACTTCTCCAAGCCATAAAAGTTGTTCCTATCTACAATAGGTTGATCAAAGAGAAGTTCTTTAGGCATCTAGGAAGGCGTAAGAGAGATGCCCCAACCATCAATGTCATAGGACAACTGTCCGACCTGATGTTGGGGTAGATAATCTGTCCAAAATATCTAGACCCTAGAGGCCCAGTAGTTGATCTCCACATCAATGGCATAATGGTACCATATACCTTGATGATCTGGGAGTTTCCATTAATGGGATGATGAAGGACATAATGCTCAAACTTAACCTCCAAGGCTCCTTGAGGAAAAGCACAATAGTGTTGCAGTTAGTAGACCGCTCCATAGTGACCCCTGAGGGGATTTTGGAAGATGTGATTGTCTCCATTGATTTTTGGGAGTAGCCTGCTAATTTCTTAGTTTTCTAGCCAAAGGCAAAGCTCATTGGGTATCCTCTCATTCTGGGGAGACCCTGGTTGCTACAGCCAATGCCTACATCAGCTGCCGAGCTGGGAACATGACCGTAAAGAACGAGCACATGTCCAAGCAGTTAATCCTATATCCTCCTGCCCAACCCTTGCTAGAACATGATCTACCTCTCTGGTTGGAGGAGGAGGATGAGGATGAAGTTTATTCTGCACCACTTTGTACATTAGAAATCGCCATGGGGGGAAACCGCAAGATGAGGATGATATGATTGAAAATTTGATTCAGAATCCACCTCCCAGTGTATCACCATTAGAAGACATAGTAAGAGAAACCCAAAACAACCCCTCAACTAATCTTTGTGTGGCCAACTCCACTTCTCTCCATGTTAAAATATAGAGTTCGGCCCAAAAAGAACATTGAAAATCAATCCATCCCTATCTACTTCCCAGGAGAAGGAGCTATGCAGCATACTGAGAAAACATCTAGATGCCTTCGCCTAGAGTTATAAGGAGATGAAGGGAGTGCACCCTTCAGTATGTACTCATCATATATACATCAAGGAAGATTGCAAACCAGTCAGGCAGCCTCAAAGGAGGATGAACCCAGAACTTAAAGATATTGTTAAGGAAGAACTGCAGAAATTGCTTGAAGCATGATTCATTTATCCCATCTCTGATAGTGAATGGGTCTCTCCTTTGGTGCTAGTGCCAAAGAAAAATGGTGAGTGGAAAATCTGTGTTGACTATCGTGAATTGAACAAAGCCACTAAAAAGGACCATTTTCCTTTACCTTTCATAGATCAAGTGTTAGACGGTCTGGCAGGGGAAAAGTTTTTCTCCTTCCTAGATGGGCTTAGCAGGTACAATTAGATTCAAAATCAGCCCAGAAGACCAATATAAGACTACTTTCACTTGTCCTTGGGGTACCTTTGCATACCGTGTCCTTCCTTTTGGTTTGTGCAATGCTCCAACCACTTTCCAAAGAGCGATATTGAGTATATTTTCTGAATTGGTTCATGATGCAATAGAAATATACATGGATGATTTTACTCCTTATGGCTCTGACTTTCAGGAAGCTTTACCTAACCTAGGAAAAGTTCTAGATAATTGTATTGAGATGAACCTGTCCCTCAGTCTGGAAAAATGTGAATTTTTTATGACTGAAGGGACTGTGCTAGGTCATGCAATATCTCAACAAGGACTGCAGGTGGACCCCAACAAAATTGCCATCATCCAAAGGGTCTCACCTCCTCAAAAGGTGAGAGATGTCAGAAGCTTCCTAGACTTAGCTGGATATTGCAGGAGATTCATTAAAGAATTCAGCAAGTTAGCCTCTCATTTGTTTGGCCTCCTAGGCAAAGATGTTGAGTTCATATGGTCGGAAAACTGTCAAAAATCCCTAGATACCTTGAAGAGCAAGCTAGTGACTGCCCCAATTCTCAGAGGCCCAAACTGGGCCCTACCCTTTCACATTCACACATATGCCTCGAACAAAGCAATAGAAGTAGCCTTAGGACAAATTGATGAAAATTTACCTTATGCCATATACTTTATAATCAAAAACTTGTCAAAGGCAGAGTTAAACTATACAGTTACAGAGAAAGAACTCCTAGTTGTCATGCATTCCTTAAACAAATTCAGACATTATATCACAAGCTATCAAACCTTTGTGCACACTGATCATGCTGCAATTAGATCTTTAATGAACAAACCAGATGTAAATGCTCACATTATTAGATGGTTGCTTTTACTGTGGTAGTTTGATCTGACCATTATTGATAAGCCTGGTAAAGAGAATGTTGTTGCTGACTTTTTGTATAGAGTAAATTTTCCTGCAGGTGAAGAAGGAATGGTGGATGACCAAATGCTAGATGAACACCTATTTTCTACATCAGTACTCTCTCCATGGTTTGCTCATATACCAAACTACTTGGTTTCAACACAGTTCCCACCACACCTATCCTCAAAAGAGAAGAGAAAGATAGTAAGGAAAAGCGCCCCTTTCACCTGGATTAGAGGCAATCTATTCAAACTTGGCCTAGATCAGATCTTGAGAAGATGTGTTGGGGAGAAGGAAGTCTTTGACATCCTCCTAACCTATCATGACAGGCCTTGTGGAGGTCATTTTGCAGCAAAAAGAATTGCCTTCAAGATATTGCAAGCAGGCTACTACTGGCCCACTCTTCATCAGGATGTGAGGAGATACACAAGCCTGTGTGATCAGTGTCAGAGGATGTGGAAACCCACTCCAAAGGATGAAATGCCCATGCATCCTCAAGTGACCTTTGAGCCATTTGAGAAGTGGTGCATGGACTTTGTGGGGCCTATCAACCCCCCTTCAAAGAAGAAGCAGTACATCATTGTGTGAAATGACTACCTGACAAAGTGGGCCTAGACAAACACAATCAAAGCAGCGGCAGAGGAAAAAGTGACTAAGTTTTTGAGGGAAAACATATTCTAAAAGTTTGGCGATCCGAGAGAGTTGGTCACAGACCAAGGCAGTCAGTTCACTTCCAACTTGATTGAAGACCTGCTCACACATCATAAGATCAAGCACAAGACTTCCACCCCTTACCATCCACAAGCCAATGGGCAAGTGGAGGTCACTAACAGAGCATTGGGAAGGATCCTAACCAAGGTAGTGAGCAGCAGCAGATAAGACTGGGTGGACTGTAGAGCCTTGAACCTGTACCTTCCCATACACCTCTCAGCCTCCTTTTCCCACTCATTTCATCCACCAAGTTGATTAAATCATTGTATTTTAGGACTTTTTACATGGTTTTCTAACTATGCTAATGACTGTTGTTTGGTTGAGAATTTTGGTTCAGAGTGCTGCGTTTCCGCAGCCAACACAGGTTTCCGCAGCTGATCCAAGTTTCTGCAGCCAGCGCAGGATTCCACAGCTGTTTTATTAAATGATATGTTACAGGTGTCCTCTAAGAAGATGAGCCACATGGGCAAGTTCCAGGGGTCAAGGACATGGTACGTGTCCCTCCAGATCACCCAGAACAGCCATAAAAGCCCGTGGTCAACGAAGAGGCAAATATCAGTCAACAGAAGTGTTCAACGGTGGCACGGCTCTGCGTTGCTCTGTTTTTGGGCACGTGAAGCTAGGTGGCATCATCCTCAGCCACGGAGACAATCTAGAAGCACGAATCCAACAGCCATACTCTCCAGATTGAATGAACACGATGACAGTTACCTAGATCCGGGGATGCAGAGGATTCACGTGTTTTTAAACAGCTGGTTGAATAGCATAGATCTCATTAAAGTAGTTTTCTTTCTCCCTATAAATAAAGCGTCCTTGAACGCTGTAGAGTTAATCGTTTTTAATGTAATTTTGAGCTCCCGACTGTAATTTTACATTTGCTGTCAATACATGAGAAGATTGTTTTGCATTTAAGCGTATAACTGCTCCTTGAACCGGTTGAAGTAGGCAGAGGGCCCCTGTTTGCTGAAGCCCTGTACAGTAACCTTTAATTTCCTGCATTTCTTTTTCTTGTTTCATGTATATTAGCTGTACAGATGTCTTTTAAATTGCTGCGTTTTTATTTCTTTTCAACATGTATATTAGCTTTACATAAACTTTGATTTCTGTTGATTTACATTTCTGCACTTTTATGTTCATGACTGATCAGTGTGTTATGCAGGTTTCTTAGCCAAGCCCGGGACAGTTTTCCTTCTTTTCTTTTCATAACTAGTGGCATGCGTGATCATCTTGTCTATGTTGCTGACCTTCATTGTTTTGTAGTTTTGATTTTCCTTACTATCATTTCTTTAACTTGCATATTTACTTTCTGCTCTTAGATATCAAGTTGTTCATCTATTGATGGTTCCTTTTCCATAATCAAATAACTTTATTGGGAGTCAAAATATCACTTAGTATAGCTTGATTTAGTTTGCTTTAGAACTCACATTACTTGACTTATTCATAACTGTTTCTTACATGATAAATTCAGCTAAAAGGTAAAAGGTTAAGAGGAAGTTAAAGTATTGTGACTAGTCTCTTTTATGTAGTTTCACTTAGATTTCACATTGCTTAACATTTCATGATATCTTTTCATAGAGAAGATTAAGTTGAAGAGTTGACATAGTGTGAGATAGTTGTTCTTACTTTTAGTTGGATTTAATATAGATTTCATTTTCATTTTCATTCAGTAGCAGAGATACTGGGCCGATGTCATTAGTCCTTTATTTGATGTCTTTATTTTCCTTTAAGAGTTGATTTTATTGCAGTTGTTGTTCAAGCTTTCTTGTAGAATACTTTTTAAGTTTTGAGAAATCACTTAGAGATCACCACAATCATCCACATTTCACTTGCTTTATTACATTTCCATCACATCACAGTAGGAAAGATACATTCGAAAACAAACTTAAAAAAAGCTAAAAACGACAAAAGACTAAGAAAACGGTTACCTAAATACATATAGTACACCTCACTTCATCAGCTTACGAGCCCCGGGTTGACATTTAAAAGTTGCAATTTAGACATCACTAAATTGACCAAACATTTTGGCGCCGTTGCCGGGGAAGTGAAATTAGGTAGCCAATTTCTAAAAAAAAAAATTCAAGAAAATTTCAGGAAAGGAAAATTGATAACCTCTCAAAGTATGCTCTCCTCTTGCACTTAGTGTGATATGGAGGATCAGAAAAGAGAAAGTTATTGGTTTAATAGTTTCTTGAGTATGCTCTCTTCTTGCACCTAGAGTGACCTGGAAGATCAGAAAGAGAATTATTAGCCCGACTTGAAGAAAAATAAAAAAAATGACATGCATAGAGCAAGAGATTCTAGGGGAAGGTTTTTAGCTAGAGCCAAGAGTTCAATTTTTACAAGTCCATCTACTTCAAGGAATAGACAAGAGACACCTCCATCATCTCCAACTTACACTCCTAGCCCTAGGATCCCTGGAATTCAAGAGGCAGGAGTCGACTCTCCCACACCTTCCATCGAATTTGAATTAGAAAGAGATCCTTTCCTTCCTTCTACAGAAAGACAAATTGTAATTAAAGAAGTAGAATCATATGAAGAAGAAGAGGGAGAAATTCCTTCTCGTTCACCCTTTGTAGAAGAACCAAAAGACTCTGAAGTCTCTAGGGAAACTACTATGACAGAGGAAGGAGCAACTGGATTTGGGAGAGGTAGAGGTAGAGGAGGAGGAGGAGGAAACAATGGAGGAGGTAGAGGTAACATTGGGGGAAATAGGGATGGAGATAACTCATTTGGATTTCCTATAGTCGATGAGGTCTCCCGAGCCACCATGAAAAACATGTCACCATCTGTCCTCCCAAACTTCCATGGGTTAAGGAATGAGGACCCTGAAACATTTCTATTTGAGTTTGAAGTCGTGTGTCGAACTTATGATTATCTGGAAGACTCTCAAAAACTCAAACTGTTTCCTTCAACATTGAAAGGAGCAGCCTTGAAATGGTTCATGGGATTACTCACTCAATCCATTAGGTCTTGGAATGATATGAAACAAACATTTTTGGATAGGTACCTGGACTATTGTATGCCCACCAATCACAAGGATGAGGTACTCAAAATGGTGCAAAGAGAAGATGAAAACTTGGAGGATTTACTTGAAAGATTTCAATACAACCTGAAAAGAGAAAAAATGAGTAACTTAGATGAGGAGACCTTGAAAGCCCTTCTATTAGAGGCTATTAGATATGAATAGATAGACATTTTAAACATGATGGGGAAGGGAGATATATCTCAACTTTCACTCAATGATATAGCAGAGCTATGTGTCCATCTCTCAAGGGGGAAATCTAAAACTCAAAAAGGGCCTAGAGATCCTTCTCTCATCAAAGCAAATAAATCTGCAACTGGATCAGTAAGTAGGGCTGAGATTGGCAACATGCTTGATGAATTCAAAACTGACATCTTAGGGAGTCTTAGTGAGCAACTAGACACCCTTAAGATTCACAGTAAGCAGAAAGCAGAAGCTGAGGCTTTGGCCATCTTTTGCCCAAAATGTAGGAAGAAACATGCTCTAAGGGAATGTCCCTTGGATGCAAAAGTTGTAGAAACATGTGTAATTTGTTCAGAGAATCATGAGACCAAGGATTGTCCTTCAATTCCTGGGCTCAAAGCTGTCTTTCAAGAAGATCCAAATACAATCGAATCTCTCTGTTTTGTTGCAAGGAGACCTTGGCAGGGGCAACAAAATCAAGGGTTTAACAACTCTATGAATTTTCAACCCTCACCAAATTGGAATCCTTGGCAACAACCTTGGTCCCAACCTCAAAATCCTTTTCAATCATGGGTACAAGGTATGCAAAATCCTTATGGGAGATTTGCTCAATTTTACCAATATCCTCCATCTTTTTAAAACCAACAAGCTCCACAACTTCCAAATCAAAATCCACAACTATCATTGCCATTTCCACAACAACAACAACCTTCTCAACAGAATCCAAATTCTCAACTCTTGCTTCGATTCCAACAGAAGTCAAATCAACTTCCTTCTCAGCCATTGCCAAACCCCAATAATAAAAACCCTCAAAATGCTTACATGATGGAAGGTCAACAATTTCCTACTTATATGATTGTTCCTCTCAATGAAGTACAACTCAGATCATGTAGAGTCCTAGATAAACCTTCTATAAATGCTCAAAAGCAAAGCATTTTTGAGGAAGAGTCTCTTGAAGCCAATAAGGGTTCTGAAGCATCTCTTCAAAACCCAAACACTCAAAAAGAAAAAGAAAAAGAAAAAGAATTAACCCCCACAACTCCCATAGTTGAGCAACCTGCATCTTTATCCACACCTCCTTTTCCTGAAAGATTACAAATTGACAAAGGAGTGGAAAAACAAATTTGGTTGCCTGACTATAATTTTCTAGATGAATTGAAGAATGTCTGTATTAAGATTTCCTTGTTACAAGCCATTAAAGAGATTCCTATTCTAGCAAAAACAATAAAGGAGTTGAGTCTTAAAAGACAAGGAAGGAAACCAAGAGATACCAGAAGGATCCACCTGGTAGGGAAAATTGCAGATATCATGATGGGAAAAATTACTATGCAGAAATATGTAGATCCCGGAAGTCCAATTGTCAAAACACATATCAATGGGGTAGAAATACCAAATACTTTGATTGATTTAGGGGCTGCTATTAACATCATGAGTAGACAGACTATGGAACAGCTAAAACTTCCTAATCTTCTTTTTACACCTACTTTATTACAACTTGCAAATTGATCAATTATTAAACCAGATGGTGTATTAGAAGACATTCCAGTCTCCTTAGACTCTTGGGAATATCTAGTGGATTTCATGATTTTAACTCCCAAGAGTAATCTAGGAGGACATCCTCTTATTTTAGGAAGACCTTGGCTAGCCACAGCTGATGCTTTCATAAGTTGTAGGTCTGGGGATATGTATATTTCTAATGGTAATTCGACAAAGAAGTTCAATCTGTATCCTCCAGCAAAAGCAATTACAGAAATAGGAGATAATGAGTGGGTTGATGATGAAGATACTATACAACCTGTCTTTACCATTTCTAAGATTAGTGAAGATAGTCAAATTCTGAACACATTAGAAAACTTTGAACCATCTTCAGAATATGACCACACACAATTTCAGTTGGATTCTGACATTGAGTGTCTATCATCTAGACAAATGTCTCTTTTCTCTATGGAAGAGTTTGGTAGTTCTGCCATTGAGATTTTTCCAGGAAAAACATTGAATATCAACAGAAACTTGGAAAAATCACAACAGGGGGAGCTAACCAAAATCTTGCAAAAACATTCTACTGCATTTGCATGGGAGTATACTGATATGAAAGGTATTGACCCTAAGACTTGCATTCATCAAATCTACATTGAGGAAAATAGTAGACCAATCTGACAACCTCAAAGAAGGATGAATCCAAACCTTAGGGAGATAGTGAAAGAAGAGCTCCAAAAGTTACTTAATGTAAACTTCATCTACCCCATTTCAGATAGGCGGTGGGTTTCTCCTTTGGTTATAGTACCTAAAAAGAATGGTAAATGGAGGGTTTGCATTGATTACAGGGAATTGAACAAAGCAACTTTGAAGGATCACTTTCCTTTGCCCTTTATTGATCAAGTATTAGATACTTTAGCAGGCAAAAAGTATTTCTCATTTTTGGATGGTTTCAGTGGTTACAATCAGATTCAGGTAGCACCTGAAGATCAGGACAAGACCACATTTACCTGTTCATGGGGAACTTTTGCTTACCGAGTACTTCCTTTTGGATTATGTAATGCACCAGCCACATTTCAAAGGGCAGTACTAGGAATCTTTTCTGATCTAATTCATGATTGTGTAGAGGTCTATATGGATGATTTTACAGTTTATGGTAATTCATTTGAAGAGGCATTAGAAAATCTGGAAAAAGTCCTTATAAGATGTAAAGAAACAAATCTTTCATTAAGTCATGAAAATTTTTTTATGATGTTTACTGAAGGGATTGTTTTAGGACATCATATTTCAGGAGATGGAATTAAATTTGATAGATCAAAAGTTAAAGTCATCTCCAAGTTACCTATTCCAAATTGTCAAAAAGATGTTAGACGTTTTCTTGGATTTACTGGATATTATAGAAGATTTATTGAAAACTTCACCAAGATAGCATCTCCGCTCTTCAAATTACTTACAAAAGACTGTGAATTCAATTGGGATCCTGACTGTCAATCTGCATTTGAAACTTTGAAAACAAGAATATCTGAAGCACCCATTTTGAGAGGGCCAAATTGGAAACATCCTTTCCATATTTCTACAGATGCTTCAAATATAGCTCTAGGAGCTGTGTTGGGTCAAAAGGATTTAGTTCCTTATGCCATTTACTACACCAGTAAAAATTTGACTCCTACTGAGTTAAATTATACTGTGACTGAAAAAGAGTTCTTAGCCATTGTTCATGCAATCAACAAGTTTAGACACTATATAACTGGCTATGAAACTTTTGTCCATACTGATCATTCTACAATTAGATATCTCATGAACAAACCTGTTACTAATGGCAGAGTTACAAGATGGCTTTTACTTTTACAAGAATTCAATATTACTGTGTTAGATAGACCAGGGAAACAAAATACAGTAGCTGATTTCTTGTCTAGAATCCAAAATACTAACGAAGATTCTCCTGTAGAGGATAAGTTTCCAGATAAATATTTGTTTGTAGTAACTACTAAAACTCCTTGGTATGCAGATATTGCTAACTATTTGGTTACAGGGAAGCTACCTCCACACTTATTTCCTAATGAGAAAAGGAAAATTATTCAGGAGAGTTCAAATTATTCATGGATTTCTAATGAATTGTTCAAAACAGGGCTAGATTGTGTGATCAGAAGATGTGTTCGGGAAGATGAAATGCCTGACATCCTTAAGGCATATCATGATGAACCGTACGATGGACACTTTGCTGACAAGAGGACGGCCTATAAAATCCTTTCTTTAGGATATTATTGGCATCCTCTCTTCAAAGATGCAAAACAATATGTTAGAAGGTGTGACAGCTGCCAAAGAGTTGGGAGACCAACTCTTTCAAATGAAATGCCATTACAGCCACAGGTACTCATCGAAACCTTTGAAAAATGGGCTTTAGATTTCATTGGACCTATTAATCCACCATCTAGACAAAAGAAGTATATATTGGTTTGCACTGATTATGTTACTAAATGGGTAGAAGCCAAGGCATTGCCTTCTGCCACTGAAAATTCGGTTGTTCAATTTCTTTTTGAGGATATTTTTACTCTTTTTGGTGTCCCAAGAGAAATTGTGACAGATCGGGGAAGTCAATTTACATCGAACTTGATGGAGAAGCTGATGGAAGAATACAAAATCAAGCACAGAAAATCTACTCCATACCATCCGCAAGCAAATGGTCAAGTGGAATCTACAAACAAAGTTCTTGAGAGCATCATCACCAAAACTGTTCATCTCCACAGAAGAGATTGGGCAGAAAGGCTTCCTGAAGCCTTATGGGCCTATAGAACTACATGGAGGAACACAACAGGACATTCTCCCTATGAACTTGTTTATGGGAAAGAAGTCCTGCTCCCCATTGAGTTTCAAGTCAAGACCTTCAAGATGGCAGTTCAGTTGGGGATGAATCTATCAGAAGCCCAAAAGCACAGAATGGAGCAGCTGAATGAGCTAGATGAAATAAGACAAGATGCAATTTTAAGGACTGATCTAGTTCAGCACCAAAGAACTAAGTGGCATGACAAATATATCAAAGAGAAAAAGTTTCAAAAGGGAGATTGGGCGTTACTGTTTGATTCCAAATTTAAAGGCTTCAAAGGGAAATTTCAGAATCATTGGCTTGGACCATATGAGATTGATGAAGTCTTTAGCAATGGAGCAGTTCGAGTCAAGACTATTGATGAGTTTCAAACTCCTCTCATTGTGAATGGCCACCGATTGAAAATTTATCATAAGCCACTCTCAAAAGAGGACTTTGTCAAAATGTTTCAAGAAAATTCTGCAATGAGGCTGGTGGGGAAGAGTCCTTCTCCTCCATCAGCCTACTCTTTGTTTCTTTCAGTTAAAAAAAAAAAAAAAAAAAAAAAAAAAAATCTTGTGTATAAGCCTGAAAACCAATTTGCAGTCTTATACAGAAAATGTAGAGTGAAAATCAGGGGTACCTGACACTCTATATTTTCCAAAAAAAACTCTCTTTCTTTCCATCTTCACCTCACTTGTCATTCCACTTCATCTCCATCTCATTTTCATCTCCATTCCACTTCACTCCATTTCATTTTCATCTCCATTCCACTTCACTCCATTTCATTTCCATCTCATTCCACTCATTTCATTTCAATCCATCAATAAAAGTCCCCTTCAGGACTATTTTCATTCAGTTAGTTCTTTTTCTAACTATCTTTGTGCAGTTAAAGGGGTGTTGTCTTAGTTTCCGTAGCTGGAAACCGTTTCCGCAGCTAGCACCAGTTTCCACAGCCAGAAACGATTTCCGCAGCCAGCATCACTCTGTCTCTACAGCCAACAGCACTCTGTTTTCAAAAAAAAAAATCACAGTCAAAGGTTAGTGTCATCAATACCAAAGGCAGCAAAGATATGAGGCATCTGCAAGATCAAACAGCAATAATGGGTCAGAAGCCTTAATCAACAAATGGCAAACTTCCAAAGGTTTGATCAAAATCTCTACCAAATAACAATTTAATGTCATTGTATGCATAGTTATTAGATCATGGAAATTCCACTAAATACAATGATTTGATACGGCAAGATCCATATCACTCCTCTTCCACGATGATAATCCATCCACCTCATTCCTTTCTAACGGTCCCATAATCACTATTAATTCAAACTCGAAATGGGGCTGCTCTTTCATTTATTGGCCGTACGTGGAAGAAGTGACCTACTGTATTATGGCTCTCCTCCACCATAATTTCCGCAGCCAACGTTGAGACGTGGCGTAAGTCATCCGATCCCAAAAGGACTCAGCCCTTATTCTGCCATTATCACTCCACTCCCACATGCATTGAACTCGTTTCTGTTATTTATCCTTTACTCCCTCGTAATCATACTATTTCCTACTCTCCATTTCCGCTGCAACCTCCATAGCTTTGCTCTAAACCCTGATTACAGTCACTGCATACGCTTTGCATTTCGATTACGACCACTCCACTTACCTTAAGAATCCCGTAATTAGCTCGTTTTTCCCTTGAATGTCCACACACAGTAAAATTTTCAGCCGGGGTTGAAAGTCGAGAATGGGAAAGTTACTCAGAGCTGAACCTGAGGGCCCAAAATACCTGGAGGGGTATCCGCAGACGAAGGAGTCATTGAAGAAAGCAAAGTGGCTGAAATTTATTCAAAAGTTCAGAGGTTATAATAAGGAAGTCACTAAAACCTTTGCTCGGTCCTTTAATGGACACGTAGTGGAGGTAGGGGACTTGAAATTTACAATAACAGAGGCCACAATAGCAGCAGCAACCAGTTTACCACAAGAAGGAGACAGATGGTTTAAAAACAGAGGTCTGGATGATCAAGGATGGAAAGTCATGGTCAAAAACCTAGGTATGGATACTTCTATATTTACTAAAGGAATTCCTGTGCATGTAATCAAAGAAGAATGGTCTACGCTGTTATTACTTGTTCAGAAGTTTATTACATGCGAGGGTCGTTTTGGCACCATGTACATGTATCATGCAAGGATTATGATGAATTTTATGGAAGGCCATGCCCTTAATTTACCTTACTTTCTATTAGCAAGCCTGAAGAAAATGAGCTCTACTGTTCAGAAACATGTAGGCCATATTGAATCCCACCTTTACCATCACGGGCTCATCAGAATTCTCATTGAAGATCAATTGAAAAATAATAACGATACTTGGGAAAAGTTTTTGATCAGAAATCACTTCCAAGAAGTGACTGAAGCCTCTGCCAGCAGTTCCCCAAAAATCCCAAAAAGAAATAGGAGGAAAGAAAGAAATGTTACAGCCCAGGACCTTCCTACAGTAGACACTCAGGAAACTGTTCAGGAGGAAGAATAAGAGGGAGCCAGAAATAAGAAGCAGAAAAAGGACAAAGGTAAAATAACTATTCAAGAGACATATCCATCCCCTGAACCATCTGTAGAAGAAGAGTCTCAAACTCTGGCCGATAGATTAGCACATCTTCATGCTACTGCCATCAAAAAGAGAAAACAAAAAGAAAAACAGAGTTCCCAGAAAGAGAGCACTAGTCCATATGTGAGAAGAAGCAGTAGGCTCAAAGGAAAGAAGAAAGTGACCCAAGAAAAACAATCACACTTCATTGATCTAGGTAAGGGAACACCTCCAACTCAGCCTGACATTGAGTCAAGCCCTCCACGTGTTGAGTCAACTCCTCCACGTGATGAGAGTCCTTTTCAGGCAGAACCTCAACCAGATTTTGATTTTGAGCATAGCCTAAGAAAAACACTTGAAGTAGACCCTGACCAGCAGCAGGTATACAACTACCTAGAGTCCTTGGAGCAATCAGTTGCAGGACCAAGCACCATATTGCCACTGGATGAACAAGTACAGTCTTTAAAACAGGAAGTGTTTGAGTTGGAAGTCCTAAATAGGAATATTAAACAAGAAAACGAAGCATTAAAAGAACAGAGTAAGGTAGACAAGATTGTGGATGAAAATACTATGCTCCACTTAGGACTGTGGCAAAAGAAGAATAGAAAGCTGAAGAAAAAGTGTAAGAAGCTGAGCAGGGCATTGATTAATTTGAAGTTCAGATGTCTAGTCAAGAAACCAAGGACCATTTTGGCATCAAGGAGAAAGAGAAGAAGGCTGGATGTTCTTGCAGAAGCATCAGAGCACATGGATTGAGGAAAAGAACTAAGTTTTGGTTGCATGAGGACATGCAACACCTTCACAGTGGGGGTATGTAGAGCCTTGAACCTATCCCTTCCCATACACCTCTCAGCCTCCTTTTCCCACTCATTTCATCCACCAAGTTGATTAAATCATTGTATTTTAGGACTTTTTACATGGTTTTCTAACTATGCTAATGACTGTTGTTTGGTTGAGAATTTTGGTTCAGAGTGCTACATTTCCACAGCCAACACAGGTTTCCGCAGCTGATCCAAGTTTCTGCAGCCAGCACAGGATTCCGCAGCTGTTTTATTAAATGATATGTTACAGGTGTCCTCTAAGAAGATGAGCCACATGGGCAAGTTCCAGGGGTCAAGGACATGGCACGTGTCCCTCCAAATCACCCAGAATAGCCATAAAAGCCCGTGGTCAACGAAGAGGCAAATACCGGTCAACAGAAGTGTTCAGCGGTGGCACGGCTCTGCGTTGCTCTGTTTTTGGGCACGTGAAGCTAGGTGGCATCATCCTTAGCCACGGAGACAATCTAGAAGCACGAATCCAACATCCATACTCTCCAGATTGAATGAACACGATGACAGTTACCTAGATCCGGGGACGCAGAGGATTCACGTGTTTTTAAACAGCTGGTTGAATAGCATAGATCTCGTTAAAGTAGTTTGCTTTCTCCCTACAAGTAAAGCGTCCTTGAACGCTGTAGAGTTAATCGTTTTGTAATCGTTTTTAATGTAATTTTGAGCTCCCCACTGTACTTTTACATTTGCTGTCAATACATGAGAAGACTGTTTTGCATTTAAGCGTATAACTGCTCCTTGAACCGGCTGAAGTAGGCAGAGGGCCCCTGTTTGCTGAAGCCCTGTACAGTAACATTTAATTTCCTACATTTCTTTTTCTTGTTTCATGTATATTAGCTGTACAAATGTCTTTTAAATTGCTGCTTTTTTATTTCTTTTCAACATGTATATTAGCTGTACATAAACTTTGATTTCTGTTGATTTACATTTCTGCACTTTTATGTTCATGACTGATCAGTGTGTTATGCAGGTTTCTTAGCCAAGCCCGGGACAGTTTTCCTTCTTTTTTTTTCATAACTAGTGGCATGCGTGATCATCTTGTCTATGTTGCTGACCTTCATTGTTTTGCAGTTTTGATTTTCCTTACTGTCATTTCTTTAACTTGCATATTTACTTTCTGCTCTTAGATATCAAGTTGTTCATATATTGATGGTTCCTTTTCCATAATCAAATAACTTTATTGGGAGCCAAAATATCACTTAGTATAGCTTGATTTAGTTTGCTTTAGAACTCACATTACTTGACTTATTCATAACTATTTCTTACATGATAAATTCAGCTAAAGGGCAAAAGGTTAAGAGGAAGTTAAAGTATTGTGACTAGTCTCTTTTATGTAGTTTCACTTAGATTTCACATTGCTTAACATTTCATGATATCTTTTCATAGAGAAGATTAAGTTGAAGAGTTGACATAGTGTGAGATAGTTGTTCTTACTTTTAGTTGGATTTAATATAGATTTCATTTTCATTTTCATTCAGCGGCAGAGATACTGGGCCGATGTCATTAGTCCTTTGTTTTATGTCTTTATTTTCCTTTAAGAGTTGATTTTATTGGAGTTGTTGTTCAAGCTTTCTTGTAGAATACTTTTTAAGTTTTGAGAAATCACTTAGAGATCACCACAATCATCCACATTTCACTTGCTTTATTACATTTCCATCACATCACAGTAGGAAAGATACATTCGAAAACAAACTTAAAAAAAGTTAAAAACGACAAAAGATTAAGAAAACGGTTACCTAAGTACATATAGTACACCTCACTTCATCAGCTTACGAGCCCCGGGTTGACATTTAAAAGTTGCAATTTAGACATCACTAAATTGACCAAACACGAACAGAATAGTTGAGGCCACTTAGGCCTATAACACAACATGGAAGACCACCATCGGGTTCACATCCTATGAACTGGTCTATGGGAAGAAGGCTTTGCTGTCAATAGAGTTTGAATTCAATACCCTAAGGATGGCAGCTCAACTGGACCTAGACCTCAGCCATGCACAAAAGGAGAGATTACTTCAGCTCAATGGATTGGATGAATACAGATTGCAAGCCCTTCTCCATACAGAGGTATTTCAGCTTTAGAGAAAGATATGGCATGATAGAAATATCAGGGAGAAGCAATTCCAAGAGGGAGATTGGGCACTACTCTATGATTCAAGATACAAGGATTTCAAAGGCAAGCTGAGGACAAGATGGTTGGGACCCTACACTGTGGAGAAATGCAATGACAATGGTTCAGTTCTAATTAGAACCATTGATGATGAAGCCATCCCCATGCTTGTCAATGGACATCGGTTGAAAGTCTACAAGAAACCCCTCTCCAAGCGAGAGTTTATTGAAGATTTGAATAAAATAGTGATGGTAGTGGAGCATGTCTTAGCTTCCACTTCACCCACTCACTAAAGAAAAAAGAGAAAAAATAAGGACTCAAGTGAAAACCTCCATGAGGCGCTTGAGTCCCATCATTGGGTTGAAAACCTCTTCTGAGGCGGCCCAGTGATGTCAAGAAAAGGGAAAAGAATAAGATCTTTAGGTGAAAACCTCCCTTGGAGGCACCCACAACAGGAAATTAAGGTCAAAACCTCTCTGAGGCACCCTAGTTGTTTTCAAAACAAAAAAAAATGAATTTTTATTGCATTGCAGGTTTGCAGGAGGACTACAGGGAGCAGAAGAAGGTGCCAAGGGGACCCTGACATTCATACCAGTATCCATATCATCTTCTCCACACCTTCCTCCATCATTTTTGGCATCTCTTTCACCCCACTGTATCTCTTCTTCCAAAATTGTGTTTTCTACAAGAGGCTCTATTTTTTCTACAGGAGGCTCCTATAGGGATTACAAAGAGCCAAAAGTGTCTACAGGAGGCAGTTTGAGTGACAACAAAAACTTCATGAGGAACCTATAATCCCTCTTACCATCTTTAAACCTCCTTGCCATCATTTCCAAGCCTGCATCACACTCCAAGCATCATTATTATTTTTTTTTTTCCTTTCCAAGAAAAAACACAGAAAAACAGTTTTTCAGTTTTGAAAAAAAAACAAAAATAAAAGGAGGAAAAGGCACCATTAACTTTACCTAAAGCTTACCTACTATCCCTCCATCATTCATCTCCACCTCTGGCATCATTCTTGAGCTCCAAGCACAGGGAAATAGCTAAAGTTTCAAGGGGAGAAGCAGCTACAGGAGCTCCTGTAGGAATTCCTGTAGTAGCTGATCCCATAGAAGTCCAGCACCAGCAGCAAGGGACAACACATCTGAAGGTTGAAGAGTCAAATGCAGCTTAGCTCCAGCAAAAGAAGAACCTACAAAAACACACAACAACATATCAACAAGTAGAGAGAGCATGCATGAGGGAAAATGAAGGCATGCAGCAAAGAAAGCCACAACACCTCACAACCGATGGCAGCAAATACACTTGGATTACAGGTAAGTAGCTAAGTCACTCCTCTATCTGCATTTATGTAATTAAGAATCATATGAAGGCAACAAGATGGTTGAAATAAAAAAAGGGAAAGGTGGCTAGTTAACTTGGCCACCTTCATTTAGTTGACTCCACTTAACCGAGATATCACCCACACGTGCGCACAGTCAACTCAAGCAAAAGATGCGAAGGACAGGTAGTGGGAGGAAGAGTTAACACTGATGCAGTAATGAGGGGATTATTACGAGGGGGGTCATGATGACCAAGCAAGTGGGGACCAACGGTCCTAATCTAGGAAATGTTCACCTGGCCAGCTCAGCACTCATAACCGAAAACAGCCATAAAGGTAATGAGCACTCCTCCCCCCACATTCTCACCACCTTTTCTTTAGTTTCTCCTCATAACTCAGCCACACAGAAGTCTTCTTATGCCCCAAAAACCTCGTATCCACCATCCTCAATCGATTTCCTCCATATTTTTGCTCTTGGCATCTTCTACAGGAGCCCTATAGGTTTTCTACAAGAGCACCTACAGGAAATCTACAGGAGGGACAACGAGCTTCTGTAGGAGGGGCAGTGAGTCATTTTGAAGGGAGGAAATGTGTTTTTTGGCATGAATTTTAGTCTAAATAGGTAGGGTTCATGAATGCCCTCTGTTGAATATCAAAATGTGAAAGATTTGGTCTCAAATTGAAGATAAAATGAGTTTTTAAGAGGGTAGAAATACATAATAAATAAATAAAAATTGTTTAAAAAAAAAAACATAGTCCCCTCTATTTTTGTATTTCACTCAAAATTATTTGTCTCCACCTCCATATCTAGTTTTTCAAAAGAAGTATAGGCAGTGTGATAGGGGGGTTTATGAGAAAAGATCCCACTAAATCCACTAGACTCCATGCACATCCTCAAGTGGTGGAAATATTACAAGGGAAAATTGGATGAATTTCTTTGAGAAGTTTAGAGGGTTTGATGATGAAATTGCCCATGAATTTTCACTCTCTCTAGTCCCTCACACAAGAACTCATGCAACTGTAACCATTGGAGGCCTCTCCATTGAAATAATCCCTGAATTCATCAGTAAAGTCACTACCCTTCCTCTTGGGCTGCCTTGGAGTAAAGATGAGAAAATAATTGGCCAAGCTGCCAAGAGGAAATTTTTCCAAGATAATGAAACCCCTGTTGAAGACAAAAATGGAATTAGGAGGGCTAGTGTACCATATCCCTAGGATGAGGTTAGCTACCAAGTGATCAAATAAATTTCTTGTGAGGGGAGGCACAACATTGTTTATGGATATCATTTCATAATCCTCCAAGAATTGAGATATGGCATGGATACCCCAACACATCAAAAGCTCAATATCCCTTACTTTCTCCTTCAGTCCCTCATTGACTCCAGCACCAAGGTACAAGAAGGAAATTCACAATAGCTAGCTCACCATGGCCTAATCAAAATCCTAGTAGAAGAAGCCCTCCATACCCTTACAATCCCTATAGCATGGGAAGTTTTCAGAAATATGACAGCTGAGGATGACATTAAGGCATTAACCTATGATGTTAGTGTGGAGTATTAAAGAAGGTATGTTTTCATTGACTATTTTACCATCTTTTCTTTAGAACTCATAACATCTTTTCATCATGAACTAGGTAGATAATGGGAAATCATGACAAAATCTATAAAGATTTATGTGTAACACAAAAACGCTAATAATTGCTATTTCTTATGCAGGAAAAGGCAAAAACTAAAGATTTTTGCTCCAAGGAAAAAGATAGGGCCAAGCTAACCGCTGCCCCTTTGGCAGGGAACCATATGCAAACAAGATGATCTAAATTAAAACATCTCAGCCAAGGAAAGGAAAAGGAGATATCGACTCAGTGCAAGAAAACGACTGGATAACTGAGGATTAACAGCTTGGCAAATCCCTCAGGATCCTTTGATCCTGAGGGATTGCTGCTTAACTATTTTTGCATCCTTGATATCTCCGCTTCAGCTGTTATAAGTAGGGGTAGCATTGCTAGCCCAGGGGGGAGACTGTTAATTTGTCATGTAACTTTGCTTTGTACTTGAACTTTGATCATCGACTCTCATTGAGAAGAGACTTACTGTAACTCTGTTTCAATGCTTTAATATAAATCTGGTTGTTGTTCCATCTGTGATTCTAGAATAACTTCAAGCGGTGTATCCCTGGAGGCTAAGGGCCCGGCCCTGGTGGAACACTTGCTCCTGTATCATTACCTTTAGTTCATGTGTGGTTTGTATTATCAGCTTTAATCGGTAATCTAGTGTGTTTTGTTATCTTATATCGCAGCTCTGTTATATTTTATATATCGTTCTCTGCAATAGGAAAGTCGTATCATGCATTCTGATCTTATAACGTATTGTTGTTCCTTTAAAGTCATTAATGTAATATTGTTGTTCTTTACAGAATGCTGTTGCTATTTAATTGCAGAGTAATCAAGTTGTAACCTTCTTAAATTGGTATTACTGTATTCGTCTATGGTTTATACTTCATATGATTGTTGTTCAATTGACATTGTTGTTCCATTATGAATTTCTATCGTTACCCTTTCTAACCGGGATTAATACTTGTGGTATCAGACTCAGATTACTATTTTCTTAATATTTTTGTGCGCTATGTGTATTATTTATTTCAGCACCATAGGCTCTAAGTGTTGTTCTATGTTTTGTTGGTAATTGGTTGCCGTTCCATTTCTATTTGCTGTCCGGTTTACCCTTTGAGTAAAGATTGACATTTGATTTCTGTAGGGTGAGATTGTTGTACTTGTTTCTATAGATCAAGGTGTTGTTGTTCATCAGACTTAGTTGTTGTTACATCTTCTAGTTGCTGTTCCATTTCTTAATTGTTGTTCCATTTCCTGTTATTTGAGTTATTGATTGCTTTGGTGTGCAGAACGATCTGAAACTGTAGTGGGCATTGGCATTTGTTGTCTAGTCCCCAGATTGATGATCTGTTCCTTGATTACTTTTGGTTACATCAGTTTCCAAAGGGATGAGTTATTGTTACTGGACCCTTGACTGATACATTGCTTAGTTTTCCAAGTGCATGATTTAGGTTTCAAAGTATTTTGCTGTAAGTAGATTTTCTTTCAAGCATCTGTTTACTCTTGTATTTTTTTGAGCACTATACTACTAGCATTACTCTGACAAATGACAGCCTCAAACTGAGTACACTCTTTGAGATAACAAATCATTCCTGGATTGACAAGTGCATGTGAGGTAATTAGAGGTGAAAAAGACCCTTTTTATGACTCGACATTCTGGCACCGTTGCCGGGGAAGAGTGTAGCCATTTGTTTCTTTTTCAGAGTAGTGTAAGAACTCGTTAGGAAAGAGCTGGGTTTTAAAAACGGAAGGTAAGAACCTACGTAAGGAGCATGTAATAGCCCTGCTCCCTTGCCCGCTTTCCTGCAGATTTGTTACTGTTTTGTTTGGGTAGAACATAGCAGTTGATTTGTGTGCATGACTAAGCAGAAAAAGCCAGAAAAGAATCCCAAACCTCTACCCAAGCCTGATAAAGCTAAGGGGCCGGTGACCCTTGGCCGATCGACCTTTATAGACGAAATTCTTAAGAAAGAAGAATCTCAGCCTTCTGTAGGACCTAGAAAATTTACTTCTAGACAGCCTACTAGTTCCCTTCGGGCCACATGATCACCATCTGTAGCCTTTGTTGAGGTGCATAGTCAAATCGAAGAGCAAGATTTTCAAGAAATTGAAAATTTTAGCCCAAACTCATTGCAAGAAGAGAACCTTAGCAATCTCTATGAAGGAAGGGGAGAAACAGGAGAAGCAGAAGAACCAAAATCTCTTCGTAGGGTAATTCAACCATTAAGTAGCCCAGATAAGGGAAGTGCTGCAAAAATCATTTATAACGAAATTCAAGAACCTGAATCCCCTTAGACATTAGGCACTCTCATCATCCTAGATAAAGAAAGTGCTGTCAAGGCCATTCCCTCTCGACAACCTAGGAATACCCTCCTAGATATCCCATAAGGCTATTGGCATATATTTGATCAAATGGCCCAGAATCAGCCTAACACCCAAACCTCTACTCTACAATACCCCATTGTGGATACTGCAGCCAATGCACCTATGAAAGCAATTCCCCTCTAGCATATCCCTACATTCCATGGCCTTACATCAGAAGATCCGGATGCATTTCTGTTTGAATTTGACATGCTGTGTAGAGGATATGACTATACCACCGATCCCCAGAAACTGAAATTATTTCCTTCTACATTAAAAGGAGCTGCTTTAAGATGGTTTATGGGATTAGGTGGTGGTGTTATAAATAATTGGGATCAAATGAAAGAGTCTTTTCTAAAAAAGTATCAGGACTATTGCAGGTCTCGAGAATTAAAAGATGAAATATTTCAGATGGTGGCTAAACCAAATGAAACATTAGAAGAATATGTTGAACAATTCCAGTATAATCTTCAAAGATCTCCTTATGCATAATTACCTTTACCTGATAATGTATTCAAAATAGCATTAATTAGGGGAATGAAGGAACAATGGATTGAGACATTAAACATTATGGGGAAAGGAGATATTTATCAAGAAAATTCTACTGACATTATTGATTTATGTATCAGGAGTTCGAGAGGCAGCACAAGACTAAAACCAGCAAAGCATGATCGATTTGTAAGGGATAATAGAATTTCAGCAAAAGGAGTAACTCGTGCAGAAATTGGAAATTTATTAGAAAATTGTAAAACTGACATATTGGGGACACTGACAGCACAACTTAATATTATGCAAGCTAAACAGAAGCAAGCAGAAGCAAAACAGAATTTGTCAATCTTCTGTCCCAGATGCAGAAAGAAACGCAGCCACAAGGAGTGTCCATTAGATGCAGTTCAAGTTTGCGCCATTTGTACAAAAGACCACTCCACAGAGAGCTACCCCTCACTTCCTGGATTGAAAGTAGTATACAAAGAAGCAGAAGAAGAGCCAGAACCAGTGTATCTACTTAATCAGCGCCGTCAGTGGCAGCCATGACAAACAGGTATGTTCTTAGACCCAACTTCTTCTTTCCAGCCTCAGCAATACCATGCTCAACAATATAATTCAATGTGGAAAAATCAACCTCCCTTCCCGAATTGGTCACAACAATCATTCCCTTCATCATCTCCATGGCCGAGTCAAGTAAGCCAACCCAATTGGCCAAATTTTCCCTATACCCTACCATATTGGCAAAACAATGTTTTCCCACCACAATGGACTCCTCCTACTTCACAGAGTCAAACCTGGCAGACAAACTGGCAAAGACCGATGAATCAGCCAGTAGGAACTATTCCGCTCCCTCAACCTACACTGCCAGCCCTACAACAAAATCCCCAGTCTAATTTAAGGCCGCAACTCCCAGCCCAACCCAACCCCAATCCAAATAACAGACCAGTCCAGACCATTCAAATAATCGAAACACCAGAGATAGGAACCGATCTAAAGGAGTGTGATGACCTTCGATTAAGATCTGGGTGTATCATTGAAACAGAGGGAGATAAAACAGTGCAAGTTGAAAATCAGTTACCTATAGAACAATCGTTGCAGGAAGAGGACGTGGCCAGACAACAAATTCAGGATCCAACAACCACATCTTCTCCTCCATTCCCAGAACGCTTAATTATACCTCGACCTATACAACATCCTGATTTTGACATTCTGGGAGAATTACGAAACCTGTATATAAAAATCTCGTTCCTCCAAGCCATTCAAGACATCCCGATATATGCAAAGACTATTAAAGAACTATGTATAAAGAAACCAAGGAGGACAATAACAAATAACCCAAAAGTCCAAGTAGTTGGCACTTTATCTGACTTATTATCAGGAAAAGAAACACCAATTAAATACGAAGACCCAGGAAATCCAATAGTAACCGTACAAATCTATGGTCAAACCTTCTCAAATGCCTTAGTTGATCTAGGAGCTGCAATTAACATCTTAACAACCGCTACTTGCCAAAAACTGGGCATTACATCAGTCGAACCGACCTCCACTTTATTAGAACTGGCTGATCGATCTGTAGTTAGGCCAGAGGGCACACTACAGGATGTTATGGTATCTGTTGATTCCTGGGAATATCCGGCCAATTTTCTGATAATAAACCCCAAAAGCCGACTTGATGGACATCCATTGATTTTAGGCAGACCTTGGCTCGCAACTGCCGATGCTTATATTGGCTGCCGACAAGGTAATATGACCATTACTAGGGGGACAAATATTAAAAATCTAGATTTATATCCCCCAGCGCAGCCAAGTGTCACCATAATAAAAACTAACAAGCACCCTATATCATACCTCACAGAAAATATTAGATCTCCATTAACTATACAAAAGGCCCTCGACTTCAAAGACCAAACAGAAGACGATGCCATTAATAATTTCATTAGCCAAGCCAAACCCAGATCCCACGTACAATGTCACATGATAGAAGTGGCATTTGATAATGAATTGGAAGAGGATCTTTTTAAAGATATGCATGATCAACCAATACCTACTACCTCTATCTCAAATAGAAAAATTGTGGAAATTGAGCCAGGAAAGACCTTAAACATTAATGCCAACCTGACTTTAGAAAAAAAAAAGAAACTCATCCAGTTATTGAGGAAACATAAAAAGGAATTTGTATGGGACTACCCTGATATGAAAGGAATTGATCCCCAGTTATGTACACACCACATTTATATAGAAAAGGATTCGAGACCTGTTCGCCAACCGTAAAGGAGACTTAATCCTCATCTAAAAGACGTTGTAAAAGCTAAACTCCAAAAACTTTTAGATGTTAATTTCATCTACCCTATCTCCGATAGTAAATGGGTCTCTCCACTTGTTGTGGTACCGAAGAAGAATGGAAAGTGGAGGATTTGTGTAGATTATAGAGAACTAAACAAAGCAATCCAAAAAGACTACTTTCCCCTTCCATTCATTGATCAAGTATTAGACACTTTAGCAGGAAAGAAATTCTTTTCTTTCTTAGATGGATTCAGTGGATACAATCAGATTCAGATTGCCCCTGAAGACCAAGACAAGACTACATTTACTTGTCCTTGGGGAACATTTGCCTACAGAGTTTAACCTTTTTGCTTATGCAATGCTCCTGCCACATTTCAAAGAGCTATCCTCAGTATTTTTTCAAACCTAATAAATGAGGGGCTCGAAGTCTACATGGATGATTTTACACCATACAGAGATGATTTTGATCCAACATTGGACACACTGGAAAAAGTCCTACAGCGTTGCATTGCCACCAGGCTTTGCTTAAGCCGTGAAAAATTCTATATGATGATGACTGAAGGACCTATTCTAGGCCATTATATCTCAGCAGCTGGCATACAAGTAGACCCAGCCAAAATCCAAATAATTTTGCTAATTCCCACCCCTACCACTCAAACAGAGGTATGCAGTTTTCTTGGATTTTCTGGTTATTATAGAAGATTTATAGAACATTATTCACATATTGCTGCACCTCTATATGCACTGACAGGAAATGTTGACTTTCTTTGGACAGAAAAATGTGACCATGCTTTTCAAGATCTGAAGAAGCTTGTCTCCACAACTCCAGTCCTTCGTGGACCAAATTGGAACCTACCATTCCATATTTCATCAGACGCCTCAAAATCAGCTATTGGAGCAATCCTTGGGCAGGAAGAAGATAAAAAACCATATGTAATTTATTATATTAGCAAGAATTTATCCCCTGCTGAATTGAATTATACTGTTACTGAAAAAGAATTTCTAGCTGTAATACATGCCATCAATAAGTTCAGGCATTACATTACTGGATATCCTGTTATTTTATATACAGATCATTCTGCCATAAAATATTTAGCAAATAAACCAATCACAACTGGTAGAGTAACTAGATGGCTGATTTTATTGCAGGAATTTGATATTACAATCAAGGACAGACCCAGAAAAGAAAATCTTGTAGCTGAATTTCTCTCGCGAATACCAAAACCAGTGGATGCAGCAGCAGTTGAAGATCAATTCCCAGATGAGCATTTGTTTGCTGTCACTGTTAAAACACCCTGGTATGCTGATGTTGTGAATTACTTAGCAGTAGGTAAATTACCAAAACATTTGACCCCCAATGAGTGAAAACAGATTGTCCAGCAAAGTGTTCGATTTTCCTGAATTGGGGGCTACCTATTCCATACAGGAGCAGATATGCACATCAGCAGATGAGTCCAGGAGGATGAAATTTTTGATATTTTGAAATCTTGTCATGGTGGACCATGTGGCGGACACTCTGCCGATAAGAGAACTGGACATAAGTTGTTGCAGACAGGATATTACTGGCCTCAATCTTCAAGGACGCAAAGAAGTTTGTTCAAGCTTGTGACAGTTGTCAAAGAGCAGGATGCCCTGATCAGGCTAATGAAATGCCCCTGAACCCACAACAGGTTATTGAACCATTTGAGTGATGGGCACTTGATTTTGTTGGTCCAATTAACCCATCCTTGAATCAGAAAACATATATTCTGGTGGCAACAGAATATGTCACCAAGTGGGTTGAGGTAGAAGCATTACCGAGAGCTACAGAGGATTCTGTTATATAATTCCTGTTTCATATATTTGTGCGATATGGGCTTCCAAGAGACATAGTTACAGATGGTGGACCACAGTTTGTTGGTAATAAGATTGTTGCAACACTTAAAAACTATCATATCTAGCATAAAATTACTACTCCATACCACTCACAAGCAAATGGGCAAGTAGAAAGCAACAATAAAATAATAGAAGCAATTCTGACAAAAACCATTGCATCACATAGACGTGATTAGGCTGCAAGACTACCAGAAGCCTTGTGGGCCTATAGAACAATGTGGAGAAGCACTACTGGCTATTCACCATACCAATTGGTGTTTGGAAAGCAACCCATTTTCCCCATAGAATTCGAAATCCAAACACTGAGAACAGCACAAGAAGTCGGCCTAGATCTAAACGAGGCACAGATTAATAGATTACAACAAATCAATGAGCTAGATGAAATCAGGCTCTCTGCCCTTCAACATACTGCATTAATCCAACAGCAACGAGCTAAATGGCATGATGCTCTCATTAAAAACAAAGTCTTCCGCGAAGGAGACTGGGCGCTCTTATACGATTCCAGGTTTCAGGATTTTCCCAGGAAACTTCAGACTCGCTGGCTAGGGCCATATGAAATCCAGAAGGTACATGATAATGGCACCTTAACTCTAGTCACTATTGATGGATTTGGACATACCTTTAAAGTAAATGGCCACCGAGTTCGATTATACCGCAAACCGCTTACTCGGGAATCCTTCTGTCAGCAACTACGCGAGGACTCGGATATGCAAATTCTATAGGGGGAAGAGCAATCTTCCTCACCTGTAATTCATTAAGTAATTCACCTTTTTATACTTTGTACATAATTTCCTTGTTCTGTATATATTTTTGTATTTCCATTGTTTTTCCTGCTGTTCCTTTTTCAGAAGCAACAGCACTTTCGATTTTTGTTGTTCCTTTTCTAAAAAGATAGCATTTTTGTTTGCTGTTCCTTTTTCAAAAGAATAGACCTCTATTTTAGCCGTTTCATTTTCTTTTTTTTCATTTTACTGTTCCTTTTCCAAAGGAACGACATTGGAGTGTTCTGTTGTTCATTTTCCAAAGGAACAACACTTTTGATCTTTGTTGTTCCTTTTCTAAAGGAACAACACTTTCAATTTTTTTCTGTTCCTTTTCCAAAGGAATGGTATTCGCGTGGTCCGTTGTTCCTTTTCCAAAGGAACAACATGTTTGATTTCTGTTGTTCCTTTTCTAAAGGAACAACACTTTCAATTTTTGTTGTTCCTTTTCCAAAGGAACGACATTTGGGTTTTCTGTTGTTCCTTTTCCAAAGGAACGACACTTTTTGATTTTTATTGTTCCTTTTCCAAAGGAATGACATTTGCGTTTTTGCTATTCCTTTTCCAAAGGAACGACACTTTTTAGCACTTGCGTTTCTGCTGTTCCTTTTTCAAAGGAATGACACTTTTGGATTTTCGCTGTTCCTTTTCTAAAGGAATGGCATGTTCGGTTTTTGCTGTTCCTTTTTCAAAGGAACGACACTTGCGATTTTTGCTGTCCCTTTTTCAAAGGAACAACACCTGTATTCCTTTGCCCTTCCTTTTTCAAATAACAACATTCTTGTACTCCTTCTACTTATGCCTGAAGATCCCTGTTGTTCCTCTTGTTTCAGGTCTTTTGGAGCACAACCATACACTCATGCAATGGATACAAAGCTAGGGCATACTGAAATTAGAGAATTATATAAACTACTATTTTTACAAGAAATTGTTGTGAATTTATAACGAGGAATGAAGGAAGGACACAATTATTCATTACTTTTGCTGTCACTACCCTACTAATACTGACATGATTGGTCATCTTTTTCATGCTGATTCTTTTTTCCCATAATCTTCTTTGATAATTATTAAAGAATGAGAACAAAGGGCTTATATTTTTCTATTGAGATGTTAAGACTTCTTCCACCATTCCTACTCTTAAGAAGGGTTGAACCACCCTTTGTGTATAAATGGGAAAGCATGTTATAAAAATTAAAAAAAAGACGAATGCTTTGAATTGTCAAATGCAGGATAAGGGGTCTCATCAAGAACCAGCCTACCATGATCATAAGGAAGAAAGTGAAGTGGCATTCCCACTATGGCCACCACACCAGGGATATGGTCCAAGAGGCACATCAGAAAAAATAAAGAGTCCTTGGAACGGGAGGTCTCATCACGAGCCGCCTGTCCACCTTTCACTCCTTCCTAGTGAATGGCATTATGATTTAACTAGTTACCAAGACAACATAATGGCATCCATTTTAACACTGAATAGAACTTCCTATGCATACACAAAGGATCATGGTTCCATGGGTGAAACAAACAACTCTGCCAAGGTTATGGAAACCTGTCGGTAGAAGAGCTCTGTTAATGGTATTGAAGTCACATTTCTTATACGCCAATAGTCATCATTAATACCCTTCTCGGTCTTATACCTTTGTAATCTGTCAAATAGGATTGTGCATTTCCCTTCCCCGAACCATTAAACGCATGAAAATCCATTATAACCAATCATGACGGAAAAAGTAGACAATGACCGCATTACACTCGTTATGCATGTTAGCTATCCTATCCACCCAGCCTCGCATCATGTAAAAACATTTTCTTATTTATTAAGCAATCCGATTATACACCTCGATTTCAGTAATCTGCTACTTTTGTAAACATGGCATTGTTGCATACGCTGTTCCTTTATGACCCTGTACCAGAACAGACCGGCCCGCCACTCCTTCATTTGACGGCCAAGGATGGCCTATCACATTGCAGGGGGGGGGCTGACTTCATAATTTGCTGACATATGTGTCAGGCTATCACTCGTCAAATTCTTACTTGGGAATAGCAAGGCTTAACGGTATCTCGTTTTTCAATTTGCATGCTGTTCCTAAGATATTTCTGTCTGCAATAACTAGGAAGATTTGAATGAGCTTTGCAATTTTACTATTTTTCTTTTGTGTTTCTAACATTTCGAAGAGCTTGCTGTTCTGTTGCCGTTTATGTGTTTTTACAGTAAGCTAAAGCATGGGGGGAAGGTCAATTCGAAGAGAACCATAGGTATTGACAGTTTCCGACGCTGCACGGGAAATCCTGGCAAGGGAAAGATGGTTAGTCTATCTTAATCACATTCAGGAATCCAACGAGACCGTGGCAATAGAATTCTTGCAGAATTTACAAGAAAATCACTCCACAGTAAGGGGAAAACATATAGCAGTCACCGATGACGTAATTGCAGAGGTCTCGGGACTGCCAGCCACTAGACCTGTGTGGACTCTGAAGAAGGAGAGACTGCAAAAGATCATGGAGATCTTCTAGGATGAAGGCTAGAACCTGACAGTCAGAGGAAAGGGAGTCCTACCAGCAGCATTAGGAGAGTCGTGGGCAGAATTGGCAAGGATCATCCAGAGCTACATCACCTGTGAAGGCAGGAAAGACGTGGTAAGACCACGACACCTTAAACTCTTAGCTATATTAAAAGAAAAATGCTCTGTGAACCTACCTGCATTTTTAAATTCATTACTGCATGATGTTGCCCGAAGCATGAAAAAGTCACAACATGTGGAATCGGTGGTGAGTCACCATGGGCTGATACGGCTAATAGTTAGCCACAGTTTGGCTCAGCAACAGAGCAGCTGGGAAGAACTAATTGCTATAATAGATGGAGCACCAACTCCGCCAACCCCAAAACGCAAACACACTGCCAGTACACCAGATAAACCATCAAAACAGAGAAAATCAGTTAGATTGGCATGGATTAGAGGAAGATTGGAAAATCACCAAGGGGGTACCAGCCAGCCTATGGAGATAGACGAATCAAGGGATGAGCAACCCCCGCAATTGGAAGGAGAAGAGAATCAGAAAGAATCAGAAGAAAATGTGGAAGGAGAGACAGAGGAAGAGACCGAGCAACCTGAGCAGGTGGAGGTGGAGGTAGAACAACATGAAGAGAGTCCACTGCAAAATCCATTGCAAGAGGACGAATTGGGAAAAATTTTATCCAATATGGGCGAATATGGCCAGCCTCTCAGCCCGCCAGGCCTCCAGACTGAGAAAGAACCGAATGAGCATTCTTCTCAGGATAAAAATGCACCCCAGGAATTGCACAACGGGGAAGAAAACGAAGAGAATCATTCTGTTCATGATGAAAGCATGACAAGAGGAGGAAATGATGAAGACATAGAAGGGGAACAATCTGCCCTAGCTAGACTACACCAGAAGAGTTGCATGAAGAAGAAGGGGTGGACAAGGAAGTTACCCAGGAAGTAACAGAGCCAGTTAGGGTTTCTACTCCTAAGCAGGCTGAACAAAACACCGAAGAAGCACCCCAGGAGGAAAACCAGGGAATTGGACAAGATAACAGTCCAGGCCCGAGTAAACAGACAGCTGTTCCTTCTAAGGAAGCAGAAGAAATCAAACGATTACGAAAAGAACAACAAAGGTTATTAAATGTGATAGCTCGACTTTGGCAGCAAATCAGGGTTTTAAGAATGAGAAAGAGAGCAAAAAGAGCTTCAGGGGAAAGACATGTAGCTACTTCGGTGAGACCACCTAAGAAAAAGATTCGAAAGACCCCTGTTCAACCTGTTGTTCAAAACCCTGTCGAAGAATAGTCTGCTATTCAAATTGCTATAGAAGAACAGTCTGTTGTTCAAATTGTTGTCGAAACACAGTCTGCTGTTCAAACCACCGTTGAAAAACAATCTGTTGTTCAAACTCTTGTTAAAGCGCAGACTGCCATTCAAAAGCAAAAGGAACAGCATCCCACTGTTGCTCATGTTGAAGTACAAACGGACGATATATTGGCCTGTGACAAGGAAGTTCAGACAGAGGCATAGTCTTCTGAAAGGATACAGACTATAAACACAAGGTGGTGCAATAGGAAGATTCAAGTAAATCTTCCACTGGCCACTATTGCATGGGATAACGATCCGAGGACAGTAACCCTACAAGAGGATTTGACGCAAGTGCAGCAAGAAGTTGAAAAACTCACGGAACAAACGATTTCTCGAGAAAAGTATGAAGAATTACAACAACAACTGAGGAATGTCAATTTATAAGAAAGCCAAGCCTTTGAAGGATGGCGAAAATAACAAGAAAAAGTTGCAAAGTTAACTCATAGATTAGATGTAGTTATCAGACAGATGGATACCTTATGCTCTTTGTACACTGACGTCCTAGCATGTAGAGCCCCTACCAAGAATTATGCCTTGTTCTTAATGGAACGATATTTGCAATTGAAAATTAAAGCTGTCAAAGCAGGAGCCCCTATACAAATTAATACCATTGATGACTTTATAAATTGTTGTAAGCATTATGGAGTAAAGGTTCAAAGACTACTATGTGAATTCTATCTGCATAACCTTATGCTAGACCAGGACACAGAGTAGAACCCTGGCCCTTTCGTTGGGGATATCCAACTGCAGGCATTTATTTCATTTGGAGTTAATCAAATCAAATGGCTTAAAGCCTATAATGCCTTCCAAAGACAAGAAAACGGATTAGACTTATGGGTAAGAGCTGAGCCTAGAGATCCATTATAGTTATGGAACCAACATAGGAGCCCTATGAGGACTCCAGGTGTGATTAACGCGTTAAAACCCATTCATATAGCAATCAATCGGCAAGGGATAGAATACTTCTTTACCATTAAGGACCTTGCCATTGTAGCTGCTAAATTTCGATATCAGACCTCTAATCCGAACATCCAACTCAGGGAACCATTTAATTACGAGAATTTTAAGTTCGTCGTTGATCATCTGAACCTCTATGGCAAAATGATCCTAAGGGCAGGGCCATCTTGGTTAGGATATAGGTTTTGAAGTCTGATTATTTGGCACCCTGCACCTAGATACCAAGCCCTGTATGAGATGCCTGAGGGTCAAAGAGGCCATCTTTTTGAACACCTAGTTAGGCATCATGGCTATAGGCCACCACATTAGATCCCATCTTTAGCCTACTCTCTCACTGACTTACATGTCAACTACAATGTTTTCACGAGGGCATGAAAAAGGGTAAGCAAGGGGGTGTGTGGAGTATTAAAGAAGGTATGTTTTCATTGACTATTTTGCCATCTTTTCTTTAGAACTCGTAACATCTTTGCATCATGAACTAGGTAGATAATGGGAAATCATGACAAAATCTATAAAGATTTATGTGTAACACAAAAACACTAATAATTACCATTTCTTATGTAGGAAAAGGCAAAAAGTAAAGATTGGCGCTCCAAGGAAAAAGACAGGGCCAAGCTAACCGCTGCCCCTTTGGCGGGGAACCGTATGCAAACAAGACGATCTAAATTAAAACATATCAACCAAGGAAAGGAAAAGGAGATATCGACTCGGCGCAAGAAAATGACTGGATAACTGAGGATTAACAGCTTGGCTCATCCATCAGGATCCTTTGATCCTGAGGGATAGATGCTTAACTATTTTTGCATCCTTGATATCTCCACTTCAGCTGTTATAAGTAGGGGCAACATTGCTAGCCCGGAGGGGAGACTGTTAATTTGTCATGTAACTTTGCTTTGTACTTGAACTTTGATCATCAACTCTCGTTGAGAAGAGACTTACTGTAACTCTGTTTCAATGCTTTAATACAAATCTAGTTGTTGTTCCATCTGTGATTTTGGAATAACTTCAAGCGGTGTATCCCTGGAGGCTAAGGGCCTAGCCCTGGTGGAAAACTTGCTCCTGTATCATTACCTTTAGTTCGTGTGTGGTTTGTATTATCAGCTTTAATCGGTAATCTGGTGTGTTTCATTATCTTATATCGCAGCTCTGTTATATTTTATATATCATTCTCTACAACAGGAAAGTCGTATTGTGCATTCTGCTCTGATAACATATTGATGTTCCTTTAAAGCCATTAATGTAATATTGTTGTCCTTTACAGAATGTTGTTGCTGTTTAATTACAGAGTAATCAAGCTGTAACCTTCTTAAATTGGTGTTACTATATTCGTCTATGGTTTATACTTCATACGATTGCTGTTCAATTGACATTGTTGTTCCATTATGAATTGCTATCATTACCCTTTCTAACCGGGATTAATACTTGTGGTATCAGACTCAGATTACTGTTTTCTTAATATTTCTGTGCGCTGTGTGTACTATTTATTACAGCACCATAGGCTCTAAGTTTTGTTCTATGTTTTTTTGGTAATTGGTTGACGTTCCATTTCTATTTGTTGTCCGGTTTACCCTTTGAGTAAAGATTGACATTTGATTTCTGTAGGGTGAGATTGTTGTACTTGTTTCTATAGATCAAGGTGTTGCTATTCATCAGACTTAGTTGCTGTTACATCTTCTAGTTGTTGTTCCATTTCTTAATTGTTGTTCCATTTCCTGTTATTTGAGTTATTGATTTCTTTGGTGTCCTGAACAATCTGAAACTGCAGTGGGCATTGGCATTTGCTGTCTAGTCCCCAAATTGACGATCTGTTCCTTGATTACTTTTGGTTACATCAGTTTCCAAAGGGATGAGTTATTGTTACTAGACCCTTGACTGATACATTGCTTAGTTTTCCAAGTGCATGATTTAGGTTTCAAAGTATTTTGCTGTAAGTAGATTTTCTTTCAAGCATCCGTTTACTCTTGTATTTTTCTGAGCACTATACTACTAGCATTACTCTGACAAATGATAGCCTCAAACTGAGTACACTCTTTGAGATAAAAAATCATTCCTAGATTGACAAGTGAATGTGAGGTAATTAGACGTGAAAAAGACCCTTTTTACGGCTCGACGGTTAGTCCTGCTGTCAGTGAGGAGGGAGAACATCAAGGAGGAGAAGATGAAGCCAGTGGTGACATAGCAGAGTAAGAGAGGGAGGAGGAAAGAAAAGAAATAGAGGAGGGGAGAGTTGAAGAGACGGAACAAGAGGTAGAAAAAGAGACAGAGCAGGAGGAGGAAAAAGAGACAGAAGAGGGAGAAAAGGAGGCAGAGAGGGCAGAGAAAAGAGAAGAGTCCCCTGAAACTTTTGAAAGAGAAGCAATAGCTACCCTCACTGCCCTCAGTACACCAGTCAAGCAGAAGCAGAAGAGGAAAAGAAAAACCTCCATGTATTTCAAGGCAAGGAAGAGTACCAGAATTAGAACAGGCAAAACTCAGTCCTCATCAAAGACTCCCATTAACATTGAAGATTCACCATCTGCCAAGGTGAAAGAATCTCCTTCCAAGACACCCATAACCTATGAAAGGAGGACTACAAGATCTTCTACATGGAAAGGAAAGGAAATTCTATAGGGCCCCAAACCAGACCTACAGGAGGCTAAAACAGTCCTACATGAGACATTGTCCAGACTACAGGAGACACAAAAACTTGAGGAAAAGATAGGAGGACAACCAGAGGTGAAAGAGGAAGCACAAGAGCTACAAGAACCTGACCCCCAGCCTAATCTTGACTCCTATTATAGACTACTTGAGGGAGGCAAGATAATCCCACAAAAATTTGCAATTCCACTGTTTTTCGAATTGGAAAAAGAGAGAGTGATAACGCATAGGTGGACGCAGATAGCCAAGTCCAAAGGAGTTGAGTATATTGGCCACATGGAAGACAAACTAAGGGAAATGGGCAAGGAATTGAGTGCTCTCAGAGACAAAGAAGCCATTATAAGAAGCCACCTTGAGAATGAGAATGAATTACTAAGGAGGCAGCTACAGGAGAAAGAGACTCATTTGGTATACATGGCCAGTGTATCCATAGAAGCATTACAATGTAGAACACCAGCCAAATCTTATGGCCTCTATCTGAAGGATCAATGGCTTCAATTCCAAATAAAAATTTTTGCACAAAAAGGCATAATGCCTTTCCAAGACTACAGGCAGTTCATGGATTTGTGTGACCAAAGCACCTCCAACGACAAATCAAAGATGGCAGAGTTATATCTACACAACATGGCCCTCACAAACCTGAATGTGTGGGACCCCAATGCCAAGCTAGGGGATCTGCAATTAATGGCCGTGGTGTTATGGATGAACCATGATGAATTGAGGGTAGCAGAAATAAAACAATTGTTAATAGAATAGCAGAATGAACCATTGATAATAAGAGCTGAGCCATCAGATCCTATGGCATTCATTAGCACACACAACTTGCTTGCCAATGGCCCTCAGATTGCCCCTAAATATCTAGCCAATCGGGAACAAGCCATTGCACACTTAGAAGATATGCTTAGGCTACCTGGGGATGACTGTGTGTATGCATGCATGAGAAGATGGAACACCCTACCCCACAACTTGCAGATCATAGAATATCATCCCCCCATGAGGCTGAAGGAGGCATTGAAAAGAGTGCCAATGTACAAGCGCTCCATGCAAAGGCTGAAGGTCAACTGGATTGGCCTCAAACTGAATCCTCCACTCATATTAGGCATGCTAAAAGGCAGAAGAGAAGAAGAAGAGAAGGAGAAGTGGAACACAAGATTATGGAGAACATGAGCAGACCACATCATAACCCTGGAATGCTAGGGAAGCCACCAGGGCCATGAAAGACCAAGAGATTGACTAGGTTGCTTAGAGGATGAGCAACACCTTCAGTAGGGGGGTGATGATGAGCCTCATAAATGGGTAATTATATGAGCTCATTTTTACCTCCTAACCTAGTCAAATCAACCATTCTCTTAGCTTATTGTATGATTTTCTGATTATATTTATGCTTATAGTGTGATTTGAGTTAGTTATTATGCCATGTGGTCTAACATGTAGTTAATGCAGATTATTGATGGATTTCGAGGTCAAAGTCAATGATCTAGTGGTCAAACTGCAGCAATAACTTGAAGTAGATAGAGGGGAGGACTTATAGGAGGGAATCCCCCTCATTTATTTCTCCTCACTTTGAATTCCCCTTGATTCATCTCAGAGTACAAGCAGCTAAATCATGCACTAGAAGGCAGCCGAGCAAGTGGAAGATGATTGATAGTTATCTCGAGTTTTGGGAGCCAAGCCTCCCTAATTTTAAGGAAGTTGTTGGTAGCTTTAGATGTATAAGTAGAGAGGCCTAGGGCCTCACTAGGGTCATCATTTTTTTGCTTGTGTAAAATCTGCTCAAATTTCAAGCTTACTATTTTATGATAGTTTTATGTAATTTTGCTATTTTTTGATAATGAAGATGGAATCCTTTTTGATCTAGCACTGAGTTACCTTAGAGGGTTGAAGCTCTTGGGTTAGGGACCAATCCAAGTAGCCAAGCTTCTCTTTACTTTTATTTGTATGTTTTACTTCAGTTTGTAGATTGGTTTGCTGTTAGATGCATTTCTCCTATGGTTAAGAATAGGTTGCTTTTGATGATTTAGTAGCTTGATTCCATTTGTGCTTTCTGTAGCAGGTTAAGAAGTGATCAGAGAAGATTCAAAAGGCTATAAATAGTGCCTTTGCCTGTCTTCCTCCCTCTAGGACCATGATTTAAGGCAAAGACTCTCTTGTTGCCCCAAAAACACAAATTTTCCTCATTCCTAGGACTTCTAGTGTTTGCAGCTCTCTAGTAGGTTGATAGTCCAGTTTTGTTTTGCTTTAGATCTTGTTTATCATTTTCACTTCCTGATTTGCAATAGTCCTCTTGCATGCTTTCCTTTCTTATAGCAATTCCTTCTATATATCATAGTTTAGGCCATTTTAATGCAAAACTCTGTTTTTCCTAGGATGCACTCATTTCATTGGCTGCTTGATTTTCTTGGCTGACTGTCAGTTTCTATGCAACAGATATCTTCCAGCAGCAGGCCAGCTTACTAGCAACCACACCCTCCATCTGATCCATGCCCTATAGGTCTCCCAAACCTCACCTCAATTCTGCCCTAGTTTCCTTCATTTTTCATAGAACTTCTTCCTCTCTCCTTGAGCAAACCCAATCATCTTTCTTTCTCCTGGTGATTCATGGTAGACCTTAGGCACCCTAACACCTCATTCCAACCTTCATCCACATTTTCCATCCACTCTCACACCATAAAAACAACGAAAATTTCTCTCGGCCTCCTCTTGTAGGCCTCCTGTAGTTTCCTTGTTTTCCTCCTGTAGTTTTCCTGTGTCCTCATGTAGTTTTTCCTATAGGATTTATTTTGAAGTCTGAGTGTGGGAAAATCCTCCAAAAGGCCACCTAAGACCTCCTAGGACCAATCCACACCATCCTACATCCTCCCAAGCTCAAAAACTTCCCTCTAACGCCACCTGTTCACTGCCACACTCACACACAATAAATTAGATGCATGTTAAATTCACATAAAAACACATAAAAATCCAAAATTATGTTTTTTGCTTATTTACTTCCAGAAATAGCATGGTTAGATGTTTTTTACTTCCTTGAGTGGGTAATGGCATTTTTTTTCATGGTTTTCATAGTGTTTTTGGCAAAAATAGAATTAGCTTGTTAATTAGGGTTTACTAGGTTTTGCTTTACATTCCAATCTTTCTCCTTTTTGCAGTCAGAATAGCATCTGTAGAGTAATATTTCTTTCCTTTCATCACACATAGAGCTTCTTCTAAAATCTATAGATGTTGGCTTGAGCTCCTAGTGATCTCGCGTCGGCTGACCAAGTGACAACCTGCAGTGAGAACTAGTACTTGTGCATATAGCACCGATGCTTCCAAGTTTGTTACGAACCACTGGGTTGATAAAAGTAAAGTTGGTAGCCCATGAGTTGCAGCATTCTTGCTCCAATACTGGCGCTCACCATCTACCTCAATGGAAGAAAACTTGTTTTACAAGTAGGTGGTTGCTGGTTTAATTTTGTCGCACCCTAATATTCATAGGGAATGGTGACGATCACTATTCGTCCCTATAATGTATCAATAATGAGGGTTGTTAAAGAGAGATCATCAAAAGTCACTTTTTATATATGAAATGGTGATAGTTAATGAACATCGCCATATATATGCATCAATAGTGAGAGTCATGAAAGGTCCATCACTATAAATCACTATTGTTCATGAAATGGTGACGGTCACTATCTGTCATTATAATCATTATTCATGATGGACCTTTAATGTCACCACAACACCTATACTTTTAGTGACGTGGGCTTTGTTGATGTTCAATTTTTTGTGATGGAAGCTACTTTGACCATCACTAATGATCTTATGGTGACATTTTTTGGCCCTCACAAAATAAGAAAAGGTGACAGCCAACAAATGTCGCCATATATATGCATCAATAGTGAGGGTCATGAAAGGTCCATTACCATAAATCACTATTATTCATATGAAATGGTGATGGTCACTATCATTAATTATAAGCATTATTCATGATGGACCTTGAATGTCACCACAACACCTATACTTTTGGTGACACCACCTTTGGTAGATTTAGTTTTTGGTGACGGAATCTATTTTGGTCATCACCAATGAGCTTATGGTGACATTTTTTTACCCTCACCAATGACTTTTTTTGTTGTAGTGAATTTTTTTTTATGCATTCTAGAATGTTGAGCTAGGGGATGATGGTCATATCACTAATACCTTATTTGAAAGCCTGAAATTTACTTGCACCACCCCTCTCTTTGGAATTGGTGGCCCATGAAATTCTACATAGATGGGGGCAATGATGTTACAGTACAACCTAAAAGAAAAATTTAGGATATCAAATGCATGTTTCTTAGAAATATTGAGGTAATTAACCATGATCAAGTCCCTTATATTTTGAGAAATTTTGTACACAATCAACATTAAAAATGGTCAGTTTTATGAATGTTCAATATTTACATTGTACATTTATATTGCACACCAATTTCAAATTATTCAAAGATAATTTTCTTATGAGTGATAATGTCTTGATTGCTATTAGCAAAGAGACAAAACGATTGTTGAAAATGTTGGGTGCTGAGTACATATCATATAATGCATGCCCGAATGATTGTATTCTATATAGAGGAGAATATGCAGATAAAGGGATATCTCTGAAATGTGGGAATTAAGAGTACGATAAATAAAAAATGGTAAATCACATGGTCCTCCTCATACTATATTGAGGCACATGCGTATATTCCCAAGGATTGAAAGGCTCTTGTTGCAAAGAATTAGCTATGTTGCAAGGATGACATGCCTGGCACAGAACTTAGTCAAGAGTTATGAAAATCCCAATAGATTCAATATCCATGTAGCATATAGATGATACATTGCCTTCAAAATTCAAGGATGAAGTACGAAGTCTATGACTCAACATACCCATGGATGGCGTTAACCCATATTCCCTCCAAAACACCAACTATTTTGTTTGGCCTAGTATTGATAAATAACAATATCAACCCATGGTTGTTCATGACGAATGAAGATCTTCTGTTTTCTCTCATAATCCTTGGTAAAAGACAAGTGAAGAATACAAAAGTCTACTTACAACCATTGGTATATTAATTGAAGGAATTATGGGAAGGGATACATGTATATGATGTATCAATATGCTTCGCAACAAAAAGGATTTTTACATTGTATGGCATATGTGCTTACACCACACATGATTATCCAGGATTAGGGGTCTTCTCTAGTAAAATAAATGTCCATTGATTTGTTTATATGCGTAACAATATTGTTTCACTTGTTAATTTAATTTGTTTCAATTGTTATGAACTTCGTGATTTCTAACATGCCATGTATGCAATAATTTCGCATGTCTTATAATAAAAGGATATCATGGATGTAAATGTTTCGAACCTTCTCTGGAGGGTAGGTGGTCCAACCACCTACAAAAGTGAGTGTATGCCTAGTTCAGGGTATTCCTCCAAGAAGGACACCCTTACAAAAGAGAAACATCCATTTTCTATGGTATACTAAAGAGAACCCAAAGCCTTGGAATAATGACACCAATTGAATGGCTTAGAGAATATGAGAGAGATAAGGAGAAGGAGATTAAATAAATGTTTGATTCAAATGGGGAACCTATGTTTTATGGTATAGAATTATTTGACACCTTTGTTGAGAAATTAACCATTATGATGAAAATGAAACTTGTCTTTAATGAGCTCCCATATTGGGAGGATCTTAAGATTTCCCACTTACTAGATCCCATGAATATATTTAAAAATGTTTCATCTTCTTTATGGAGGCACATATCATCAAAAGAAAATGACAAACTGGTTGTTAGAAGAAATATTATTTCTTCAAGAACTAAAAATAAACATTCGCAAAGACACAAAAGTAGAGGAGATGCTAGTCCCCCTCGGTCTTTCAAATAAGGTGATGTCCCATGTTTTAAATAAAGATGATATTTCTTTGGAAAAGAGAGCTATAATGGGTGTTAGGGTGCCTTATTTATATGGTCTTCACTATGGTGTTGCTTCACTGTGGAATACCATTTCTTAGGGTTGAAATCACATGACCATTTGAACCTTCTAAGAGTACTATGTCAAAAATATGATTTTATTATTTTTTATTATTTTTATCCCATGGGATAAAATACAATTAATTTTTATATTTTTTTACTTTTCAGTGTCGTTACCCTCTTCTCATGCATGGGTGTGTGAACCATGACTTCCCCCAAGGCCTATGTCATGACATATCTAAATTATCTTCATTTTTGCATTGGATCACACCAAATGAGATTCATATGGCTAGCATTCCACAGTGGCATAAAGAGATAAATGAGATTATTTGTAAGTTTGAGAAAGAACTACCAATGATTTTCATAGACTTGCAGGTTAATCTTCTAATTCACCTAGTAGATGAGGTTGAATTAGTTGAGGTGGTTTCTTGTCATTCGATGTTCTTCTTAGAGTCGTACAAGAAGAAATTGAAGGTTTTGTTTGACAAAGATTAAAACCCGAGGGGTCTATGGCATAGGGGTACATATTCTATGAGGCTTAATATTATGCCAATGATTACATCAAGAAAAGCGACAACACACCAGGTGTGGTGATTTGGGAAGATGAAAGGGATGAAGACAAAATATAAGGGGAGCTTCTCCAAATGAATGGATAAAGATGCATGATAAAGAGTAAGTAACTTATCATTTGTCAAATTTATACAAAGTAAATATTCACATAAAAATTCATAATGTATATTTTGATCTCATACGTACTATATATGTCGGTTTGATTTCATTAGAAAGTTCAAAGCAACATGTCCATGGGCCACATTGTATGAACTAAAGATGAACAAATGGGACAGTAACATGAAATATTTCAAACAATGAATGGTAGAAGTGTGCCTTATTGTGGTCATTTAAAATAGAATATGCTAATGATATGCCCCAATGTTTGGGTTATTGATGAAGTCAGAGAGAAATTTTGTGCATATGGACGTTACCTATGTGTTGAAGAGGATGCATTAAACATAGTGATTGGGTGCCAAAACTCGGTAATAATCTCTTTATGTACATTTTTAACTTCATAATTCCCCTTTGAATTGTAACATCTATATTTTATATTTTAGTTATGTTTAGGTTATTAAACACACGACACTGTGATTTTTTTCACTTTTTTTATAGATGCATTTGTTCCCATCTATGTGGGCATATGAACATCATTTTCACATGGAGAATGTTGATGGTGGATGCATGACACAAGACTGTGGAGTGGAAGTCAGCTTGAGCAATCTATTCATGCTAGCCACTATGGTCAAAACCTAATACATGGGACATTAGGTTACATTGAAAAGATACAAGAGACTATTGAAATGGACTTATCTTCATTCCAGTGTGTCATTTTTAGGTGCAAGTGGCATGACACCTTTCATTGAAATAATGTAAATGAAAATCGTGATAGTGGGCTGATATTATAAACTCTAGAAAGATGTGGAATGAAGCTAGGGAACCTTGTGTTTTCCTCAAACACTGAAACTGGACTTATTTTTACCTAGATGCGTTGAATACAGATTGGTGGTTCGTATTAAGACACAACCTTAGATCAAAAATTATTTTTGAGAACACCAATATTATCATGCCAAGCGAGGAAGATAATCATGGTTATGACAACAAAGAGAGATATGTGTTTGTGTTATTTCATGATTTATACTATTGTTGTATGTTTTTGTTTTGTTTATTTCATTAATTATATTGCTTTTTATTCATCTTTTTGGCATATTATATAATTGATAAGATTCGCAATGTTTTTAAAATTATTTTTCTAGTAGAAACATTTTTACACTTAAAGCTAAGTATTTCCAATTATGTAATTTATAATTTAAAAATTAATTTTAACATTTTTGTTTAATTCTAATTTTGTGATAAGTTTAATTTGGAATTTGTGATAATTTGGTTTTCAAGTTAGTTGTTTGTTAGTCTACATACTTCACTGTGGAAAACCATTTTTTAGGGTTGAAATCACACGACCATTTGAACCTTCTGAGAGTACTATGTCAAAAATATGATTTTATTATTTTTTATTATTTTTATCCCATGGGATAAAATACAATTAATTTTTGTATGTGTTTACTTTTCAGTGTCATTACCCTCCTCTCATGCATGGGTGTGTGAACCATGACTTCCCCCAAGGCATATGTCATGACATATCTAAATTATCTTCATTTTTGCATTGGATCACACCAAATGAGATTCATATGGCTAGCATTCCATAGTGGCATAAAGAGATAAATGATATTGTTTGTATGTTTGAGAAAGAACTACCGATGAGTTTCACAGACTTGCAGGTTAATCTTCTAATTCACCTAGTAGATGACGTTGAATTAGTTGAGGTGCTTTCTTGTTATTCAATTTTCTTCTTAGAGTCGTAGATGAAGAAATTGAAAGGTTTTGTTTGACAAAGGTTGAAACCCGAGGGGTCTATGGCATAGGGGTACATACTCTATGAGCCTTAATATTATGCCAGTGAATACATCAAGAAAAGTGACAACACACCAGGTGTGGTGATTTGGGAAGATGAAAGGGATGAAGACAAAAGATAAGGGGAGCTTCTCCAAATGAATGGATAAAGATGCATGATAAAGAGTAAGTAACTTATAATTTGTCAAATTTGTACAAAGTAAATATTCAAATAAAAAATCATAATGTATATTTTGATATCATATGTACTCTATATGTTGGTTTGATTTCATCAGCAAATTCAGAAATTGAAGCCATCAACAAATTTATTCTTTACAATTTCAGAGAAACACGACCATGGGCCACATTGTATGAACTAAAGATGAAGAAATGGGACAGTGACACGAAATAGTCCAGACAATCGAATGATAGAAGCATGCCTTATCTTGGTCATTTAAAATAGAATATGCCAATGATATGCCCCAATGTTTGGGTCGTTGATGAAGTGAGAGAGAAATTATGTGCATCTGGACATTATCTATGTGTTGAAGAGGATGCATTAATAATAGGGATTGGGTGCAAAAACTCAGTAATAATCTCTTTATGTACATTTTTATCTTCATAATGCCCCTTTAAATTGTAACATCTATATTTTATATTTTAGTTATGTTTAGGTTATTAGACACATGACATTGTGATTTTTTCACTTTTTTACAGGTGCATTTGTTTCCATCTATGTGGGCATATGAACACCATTTTCACATGGAGAATGTCAATGGTGGACGCATGACACAAGACTGTGGAGTGGAAGTCAGTTTGAGCAATCTAGTCATGCTAGCCACTATGGCCAAAACCTAATACAGGGGACATTATGGTACGTTGAAAAGATAGAAGAGACCATTGAGGCGGACTTATCTTTGTTCCAGTGTATTATTTTTAGGTGCAAGTGGCATGACACCTTTCATTGAAATAATGTAAAGGAAAATCGTGATAGTGGGATGATATTATCAACTCTAGAAAGATGTGGAATGAAGCTAGGGAACCTTGTGTTTTCCAGAAACACTGCAACTGGACTTATTTTTGCCTCAATGTGTTGAATACAGATTGGTGGCTTGTATTAAGACACAACCTTAGATCAAAAACTATTTTTGAGAACACCAGTATTATCATGCCAAGCAAGGAAGATAATCATGTTGATGACAACAAAGAGAAATATGTGTTTGTGTTATTTCATGATTTATACTATTGTTATATGTTTTCGTTATGTTTATTTCACTAATTATATTTTTTTTATTCATATTTTTGGAATTTTATATAATTGGTAAGATTTGCAAATGTTTTTAAAATTATTTTTCTAGTAGAAACATTTTTACACTTAAAGCTAAGTATTTCCAATTATGTAATTTATAATTTAAAAATTAAAATTTTAACATTTTTGTTTAATTCTAGTTTTGTGATAAGTTTAATTTGGAATTTGTGATAATTTGGTTTTCAAGTTAGTTGTTTGTTAGTTTACATACTTATACTTTTATCATTGCTTTTGGAAATATTTAGACTATGCCCCCAATGTTGACTACAACCACAATTAATGAAGTGATTTAAAAATTTGATAGCAATAAACTTACGACCTAATGACAAAAACAACAAATATAGGAAGATTTTCATCCATAAAATTTTAGAGACAATAGAATGTTTATGATTGGATATAATAACTTTTTTATAATAATAATTTTGATGGTAGAAGAGTCTATTCAAAAAGAGTAAATAGTATAATGGAAAATAACATTTATTCATAAGTAATTGTTTTTTGAAAAAGAATTTAGTTAAAATGAATATGTATAAACTAAATTTCCAATAGAAAAATACATATGGCAATTTTACAATTATAGTTTCAACCATATTAAACTTTGTAATTTATAAAAAATATCTTGCATTTTTTATTTAATGCAAGTCATTTTGCATGTAATTTCATATATAAAATTTTGACATCAGTTCACCAAAATATAATCTATAATAAATATATATCATTTCACAAAAATAAACATGATGATGATAACCATCTAACAAACATAAACATCATCTAAAATATACATTCAAATTCACTAACATCATCTAATTATATACACCTCTAGAACATATAAGCATTATTAGGTAGCACAAAAATCTAATAATTTAATAGGGCATCATCATCATGATCACATCTAACAATATTTGATGCTAATTATATTTTTATTTATCTTCCCGGTTGACATTTTATATGATTTGTAAGATATTAAATTTAAATTGGTAAGATATTAAATAAAATATAATTTGTTAAGAGTTATTATAAATATTAAATTTAAATTGCTTGAAACTCTCATAAATTTAGTGATAAATTAAATTTTTTTTAAATAGATTTTTTTAAGTTATATCAAATATAAATTAAGTATAAAAAAATTCCAACTTAAGTTTTCTAAATGTAATAATAGATTGAATTTTATAAATAAACTTAAAATATTATTTTTTTTTTCCAACTTAAGTTTTCTAAATGTAATAATAGATTGAATTTTATAAATAAACTTAAAATATTATTTTTATATTTAAAAAAATATATTATTGATAATAGTTTATTGATTTCATTTTTTTATTTATTAATTTAAACATCATAAATTAAAAAAATAATTATACTTCAAATTAAAAGGAACAAATTAATTTTAAATTATATTTTAAATAATAATTATAATTAATATATATATATATAATATATATATATATATATATATATATATATATATATATATATATATGTTAATGATACTTCATTCATAATTATTATTAATAAATAAAGTTTAATTTATTAAATTATAATATCAAATTAATTGTAATGTTATTTTTATAATCCAATATTTTATGAACTTTTTTTTTTAATTATAGTAGATTTTATAGATCAATGAGTTATATATTTTATTTTTTTTATAAATATTTTGAATTTTTTATTTAATGATTGCATGTTGCAATATCCACTTTGAAAATTAATTGCAAAGATTAATTATATATTGTCTAACTCTTGTATTATAAATATAGGTAACACCTTTCTAATTTTTACGCTTGACTATGACTAGAACGGTATTTTTGTTTAGAGGTTTGTACAATTTAATTGCGTGTAAATTTGGTTTTGTTTTGTAGTGACTATTTTTTAGACATGTTTTTTTTTTTTTTTTCTTTTTTTTTTCCTTTTTTCTTTTTTCTTTTTTCTTATGTTTATTGTAGGGGACTATGTTTCTCACAACCCTTGTTTGAATAAAAATTTAGTTAGAATAAATATGTATGAACTATCTAAGAAATAGAAAAATATCTATGGTAATTTTACAATTTTAGTCTCAACCATATTGCACTTTGTAATTTATAAAAATATCTTTGCCATTTTTTCAATTGTTTTGCATGTAATTTCATATATTAAATTTTGATATCAATTCACCAATAAATAATATATAATAAATATCATTTCATAAAAATAAACATCACGATGATAACCATCTAACAAACATAAACATCATCTAAAATACACATTCAAATTTTCTAACATCATCTAATTATATACACTTCTAGCACATATAAACATCATTAGCTAGCACACAAATCTAATAATCTAACCGGGGATCATCATCGTGTTCACATCTAACATAACAGTAACATTGTCTAACATCATCACCACACACATCCTCAAATATACATCTCATGTCAAATAAATTCTATAAAATACACATCTATTGGAAACCACATTAAATGAATGTATCTAACATGACCTAATGACATACACATCAGTACATCAACATGAACAAAAGAAAATTCACCAAGTCAAATAATTGTTGCAAAATATTTGATATAACAGTACTAGTGGTGGACTGGTCGATAGAAGAAGACAATGAATGTTTAACTTCTGTAATAATCGAAGTAGGAGGTGGAGGAGGTGGTGGTTGGCCTACTCTCTAAGGAGAAACAGACAATGGGTCATGAGGTGAATGGGGAGGAGGAGTACTACTAGAAGGATCACCACCCTGATCATCATCCAATGGGGTAGTACTAGGTGAAGACTATGTATATGTTGCATGGTCATCCTCCTCCTTGCCAGTAGCCTAGTAGCTTCGATGATATGATGCAAAAGACTCATCATATCACGTGGCAAGTCCCTCCAAAGTTGTAGGAGTCTAGGACCTGCCCTAATGTCTCAAGTCGTCAGAGGGAAGACTCCCTTCTCAACCAAAATTCTAGAGAGACGATCGCCCAACTCCATTCTGAATCTAATATCAGCCCTAAATAGTCGCATGCTCATCAATATTTGTATTAGATGAAGTCCCTCACCCTTCATGGCCTCAACCATGTCCAAATCTACATTCGATGGGGAAGTAGGCATGTCCCTAATGATGTTCCAATATCTAAAAATATATATAGTGCACAAAAATAATTACATAGTTTCATTAAACAATTTAATAAAACAAGTTAAAGAAAATGTTATAAAAAATTCTATTATAATTAATTAAGATAATAAAATGAAACTAGATTAATTTAAATAAAAAATTAATATTACCTCTATCATCTATTGGCTCATCCTGTGTGAAGAGGGTGCTAGAACACTAACGCCAATCCATCCCCAGATAAGTACATGACACCTTGACAAACTTGTGGTTGGCCTCATTGGGTAGTAGCCCTAGTGCGTCGGTGGAATTCTTGATCTAATACTCTCGCTAGCCCCTCTTGGACATCATCTTAGCCCAGATGTGCATATATACCTCATCATTGTCCTAAGAGGGTGATGGTAAAAAGTAGGCCTCGTCTCTGGAAACCTCTCAAAAAATAAGAAAAATGGATCTAAAGAAAAAGAGAAGATCGACCTCCCTAGTATCGTAGCATGAAATCTATCTAAAGCCATACAAAATGGCCACAAAAAATGGTAGACCATTTGATACATTGTGGCCTTTGCACCAAAGAATCAATATAAAAAACTAGGGAAAATAATGCATTGTCCAACACTAGTAGACTCTACAATGGTACTCAGTAATAGTGAGAGGCACCTAACCTCCTCTGCACCAAAAGAAGAAATCTATAGTTGTCCACTAGAACCCTGAAAATCTCTTTGAGAAACTACATGATCCCAAACGTATCTCTGAGAGTAGATAAGTTGACTCTCTGTTTCAACACCATGGCAGACATTAGGGAACTAGGGAAAATACTCCCCTCTCCTAGATATGGTAGTGAAAAACTCAATTTCCTCCTCATTGGGATTGTACCACATGTTAGGACCGATAAGAAAAGTTTGTTGGTGGACAATATCCCACCGATGGATCAACTATGCTAACAACCCAAAGTGACCCTTCAGGGATGTAGTCTCATTGTGGTACTGAAGGAGGCCTACATTCCTCAAGAGGCCTTGGTTCATTGCAGTAATAGGGTGAGGGTACAAATCTCTCTCCCTCTCTCGTGTCTCCCAGTCTCGTACCGTATTGTACTAGTCACCTCTTTGCTCCTATTGATGTTTCTCCTCTTATCTTTGATGTCTCTACGTGATTGACATATAAAATACACCTTCCTCATACATAAAACATAAATTTATTTTATAAAGTGAAAAATGTCTTTATAAATGAATGCAAAAAAAAGGAATGCACCGAAAACAGTGTGTGCATCAATTTGGCACACTACTTTCAGTTTGCATACATACATAACATTAGCTATTTTTATTTTTCAATGCAGTGGGTCAAAATAACATTTTGCATTGTTGCGTTAATTTTACATCAACGCACCATGTAAAATTATTATTTTTAAAGAGGTGGATCATGGAACTTCACGACCCGGTGCGTTTCCATTTACCAAACACACTGAATAATATTAAAAAGATATGGTGCATTAACATTACACATTGATTTATGGTGAAACCTATAAATTTACAAGGTGCACCATGAACGGTTTGATACGAACCTCTCGAAAGCACTGCGAATTTTTTTTTCCCTCTTTTTACTTAATTTTCAATTCTACTTCATTAAAATTTTTAGTGAGAAACCTAAACATAACTTGGAATTTTACTCGTTGGGGAGGCATGGCTTCAATGTAAATGAAAAGGACAAATTTTACCACCATCTGACACATTTGAAAGGCACACAGTGGGCCATAGATGGAAGGATAACAAGTAAGGAAAGCACCAATGGCAGGGTGCTTCATAGAGGAAAAAGTAGCAAATGGTAAAAATGAATTTTTTGGCTCGTAGGTTCTTTTTTATTTAACCTTGTTCTAGTGTACTCGAGTACAAGGCACACCATTGTAGATTGTTTATGAATCACGCTGCAAATTTTTAAATTAAAAACCCTACCTTGACGCACCGTGTTATTTATGCACCAGGGCATTTCAAAAAAGGAATAGTATGAGTGCTTCATGGGAGTATAGCACTGAAATCGTTAAAATGAATTTTACGACCCGTGTTTTTTTAAATTTAACTTTCGTCCACTGCTATCCAATAATATACACACCAATGCTCTCGTTTCACCTAGCACACTGTTGTTTTTAAATTAAAAACCTTGCAATGGTCCACCATGTTGTATATGAATTGAGGTGTTCCGAAAAGGTCATAGAATCGAGACTTCATGGGATTATAGCACCGGAATGGTGAAGATGAATTTTATGGCCAACAATTTCTTAAATTTAACACTAGTCTAGTGCTATCGAGTAGTATACACACATATGCTCCATAGTTAGTTAGTGCACCATTATTTTTTATTTTTAATAAATAACCATCGAATGGTGCACCCTTGTCTATTAAGAATTGAGACGTACAATTCTGTTAATGGCACCGGTTCTTATTATATGATTAGCGCATAAATATTTTTTAAACTAAAAACCTTGCCAGAGTGCACCATTTTTTTATGTATCGGAGCTTTTGTAAAAAGGGAAAGCATCAGTGATTTATGTGAGTATAGCATCAAAATTGTGAAAATGAATTTTACAACAATCATTTTTTTTTGTAAATTTAACCCTTCTCCGATGTTATTGAATAGTATATGCACCAGTGCACCTTATATATGTAGCGTACCATTATTTTTATTCATATAAAAAATAACCATACAATGGTGCACCATTTTTTATAAAGAATTGGGGCCTTCAGTTTAATTAACTACACATGTGCATATAATATAAGCATTGAACCACTATTTTTAAATTAAAACCCCACAATTGTGCACTATATTGTTTATGCACCGGGTCATTTCTATACAGGTTTAGCACTGGGGATTCATGAGAGTATAGGACCAGATTGGGAAAAAATAATCTTATGATCGACATTTATTTAAATTTAACCCTTTTCCGATGTTATCGAGTAATATACACACCAATGTGCATTATTTACTTAGTGAACTATCTTTTTTATTTTTGTAAAAAATAACTCTACCATGGTGCACCATATGCTATTAAGCATGAATGTGTTAGTGAATTATATATGTAGAATTAAAAAAATCCACTAAAACATCTGCCTGCCCAACTCCACTAGTGACCTCCACTACAAATGAATTTTTGGGCTATTTTTATAAGGGCTTCCACAAAAACCTCCTCTAGAGGGTCTTTTCCTTGTAGTGATTGGGAATATTTCCATATTTCATTAATAAATTAATGTTGGAAGGATATACAACAAAATATACATTGAAAGGAATCGAGCATGCACAAAGTTTTAGATGTTGGTATATCAAAGTGAGTTTAGAACATGACATTTGATAGGAAAGTCCATTTTGATCACTTCTTTTTCATTTTTTCTAAGATAAAAGCATTCCTAAATGATGCCTTTAACGAGAGATGTGATATGTATATATGTTGGGTAATTTAATTGTGCTTTAAATTACTTTACATTAAATTGTCAATCCTGGTACGTAGACTTGTGAAGTATACGACAAAATATGCGCTAGGAGTTTAGCTTTCAATTCTAATGGAAATAAATTTCAACAAAATAAATTTCTACTCAATGAAAGTGAATAAAATGACATGAAATGAAATACTAATCTAGAAAAGCACTAGAGAATTAATCTAGGAAAGCATTGAAAAATTAATCTAGCAAAGCGTGAAAAATTAATCTATTAAAGCATGGGAATATATAATATATAAAAGAAGGTAAATTTAACCTATGAAAGCTTGTAAATTAATCTAGAAAGCATTTAAATCCATTTCTATGAAGCAAACATTCTTATTCTATGAAAACAAGAAACTCTAATAAAAACTAAGAATGTTCTAAAATTTAAATATTTTCATATTTTTTATATTACTCAAGCACTTGATTGCAATATGGAAAAGAACAAAGTGAAAATTCGAAACCTAAAAATAAAGTATTTATAATAAGTAAATAAATCATTTTTTTATAAGTAGGACTTCGGCGTAAATCACATAAAGAGAGACATTTGTCGACGCGTTTCGAACCAACCAGTGTGGCTCATCGTCAGGACAAGTTGAAGAAACAGATCCAGCCTTTGCATGCTAAATAGTCTGAGCAGAGCCTCCAACGACTATCTTGATCAACGGCTAATTTTGACTTAGGGATAGTAGTTAAAAAGTCAAAATGATAATTTAAAGGGAGTTAGTTAGATTATAGATGTTGATTACGTTAATAGTTTAATAAAATCGTGACTTGTATGAGAATTAGTTAGATTAAAGACCTGACTTTTATATATATATGTATTAAATATATTAAATAACAATATAAATAAAAGTTAGTTAGATAAAGGACCTAACTTATATATATATAAAAGTTAGTTGAAGGTTTGATTTAGAAATAAAGGGGAATTAGTTATGATAAAGACCAATATAAAGTTAATATTAAATATATAAATAAAAGATAGTTGAAAGGTATAAATTAAAAATAAATTAAGGGGAATTAGTTATAATAAAGACCTATATATATATATATATATATATATATATATATATATAAAAGAGGTAGGTTAGTTAGTTATAATTACTAGAGAAGAAGAAATAATATTATTTTATATGGTGATTACTTATTGGTTGGTTAAATTTTTTATTTCTATTTTATTTTATTATTATTATTTGTTTATTTATTTATTTTATTTTATTTTATTTTATTTTATTTTATTTTATTTTTATTTTTCAACGGAAATTAGTTAGATAAAGGAACTTATTTTCATAAATATATTAGTAAGATAATTAAATTATCTTACTAATATATTTATGAAAATAAGTTCCTTTATCTAACTAATTTCCGTTGAAAAATAAAATAAAAAATAAATAAATAAAAAATGAAATAAAATAAAATAAATAAATAAACAAATAATAATAATAAAATAAAATAGAAATAAAAATTTAACCAACCAATAAGTAATCACCATATAAAATAATATTATTTCTTCTTCTCTAGTAATTATAACTAACTAACCTACCTCTTATATATATATATATATATATATATATATATATATATATTGGTCTTATTATAACTAATTCCCCTTAATTTATTTTTAATTTATACCTTTCAACTATCTTTTATTTATATATTTAATATTAACTTTATATTGGTCTTTATCATAACTAATTCCCCTTACTTTATTTTTAAATCAAACCTTCAACTAACTTTTATATATATATATATATATATATATATATATATATATATATATATATATAATTCAGGTCCTTTATCTAACTAACTTTTATTTATATATTTATTTAATATATATCTAAAAGTTAGTTAGATAAAGGACCTGAATTATATATATATATATATATATATATATATATATATATATATATATATATATAAAAGTCAGGTCTTTAATCTAACTAATTCCCATACAAGTCATGATTTTATTAAACTATTAACGTAATCAACATCTATAATCTAACTAACTCCCTTTAAATTATCATTTTGACTTTTTAACTACTATCCCTAAGTCAAAATTAGCCGTTGATCAAGATAGCCGTTGGAGGCTCTGCTCAGACTATTTAGCATGCAAAGGCTGGATCTGTTTCTTCAACTTGTCCTGACGATGAGCCACACTGGTTGGTTCGAAATGCGTCGACAAATGTCTCTCTTTATGTGATTTACGCCGAAGTCCTACTTATAAATATTATGGATCACAGAAGCCTCAATTCAACAATAAATAAATCAAATTCTAAACTTAATGGTCATTGTAATGTAAAATTTTTCTTAATTAAAATAATTAAACAATTGTTAGAGAATTGTAGTGACTTCAAAAACTAGATTGATTTAGGTTCAAAATGAGTGATATTTTTCTTAATTTCATAGGTAATTCAATTTATTTTTTCTATTGATATATTTTCTATGTGCAACATGAAATATGAAAAACTACATTTGAAAGATTCATGAATATCTCCAGAACCATGCATTTTTTTGAAAAATTCCTGAATCGCAACTAAGTTGGCTCATTCTCCACAAAACCCATGTTTTAGGTTTTTGAGATCTATCTTAGTTTTCCTAGGAAATGCATTACATGTTGATTGGTCAAAAATTGCTACTAATCTAATTCATCATCTTCAATAAGTGTTGAAGGGTCACACTTGCAACACTAAGAAAAGTAATATAAGATACATATATTATAAAATTACAAAATACAACAAAACAAGAATATAAAACTATAAACTAAATAACACAAGAACTTATCAAATGTGTTTTATTCCATCATAGTTTGGAATTATGCTCCAAGAGTTCCTCCCTTTGAATGGAGAAGGCACTAGTATTTATACAAAATATAAGATAACTAATTAATCAATCTAGTCCACAAATCTCTCCTAGATCCACAAATATGTCATGTGGTTAGAACCATGTGTTAACATCTAGCAACTAACATCTCTACACATCCTCTCACAAATATCTAAGATATTCGATAAAAAATCTTATCAAAACATTCATGATTATTCTTCATCAAATGTGCTTAAATGGTTATCGCAAATATTTAAGGGTTTTAAGAGGAGATTGGAATTCGAGACTTCGAGGCCAAATATGACTTTGCTGGAATCTTCAAATATACCTACGCACATCACATAACTCATCCAACTTGTATATATTAGTGAATAAATGATATTTTTCTAATAATTAACCATAAATTCACTCAAAATACTAAAATAAATACTTTGAAAAATAATAAGCCTAAACACATATATAATCATAAAAATTGCCTTAATGTAAGGTTATAGGATAATGGAATATGGTTAAAAGTGAATTAAAATAGGATGAAGAAAATTACATTTTGGAGAGCCAACTATATAGCTTTGTTTCATGCTATTAGCTTCAAAGATATTGTCAATAATTGACTCTTAAGTCTTATGATTCAGAAATGGACATAGGACCAATATTCATAATTTTAGGAAAATTCCTATTATATTCAAGTATTAAACACTAAATATACCACAACAATGATACATGATGAAGCAAAAGTTTGATCCCATAGGTTTTCCCTCATGGGAAAGGGATTCATGTCCTCTTTGGCTCCCATCTTCAAAGAATCTCCATGTTTCTTGGATATGTCGGTCAAGCATTATTTTAAAAGTTTCAATGTCTCCCAAATGTTAGTCAATTCTCATCATCAAAGGTTGCAAGGAATTGTGTTTTTCCATAAAGCTATATTCTTATAAATTTGGTGATATCCTAAATTCTTCTAGTTTCCTATTGGACCATCCATTTATCCTCTGAAATAGTCCCTTGCAATTAATATGGACAACAAACAAAATTAGTAATATTAAATGCCATTTTCATAACTCTACATTGGAAACTGGGTTAACTTAGTGACTACTCACCTTATCGAGTGGATAAGGAGGGGTGTGTTACAAGATAGCCCTCCTTACAAGATAGATGTATATGATGTCTACTTAATCCATGGTAGTGAACAAGACGAGGATGTAATTGTTGTAATCTTTCATTGTAAAGATGCAAACATTGTTTTGCTTAGACTAAGATATCCACTTTATGAAGCATTGTTGGCATACAATGGAATTAGAGCCAAGCATCATAATTTTAATTCCCAAAAGGGATTGGGAAGTTGATTTATATCACATTGAAATAGTAACTAATAAGAACAAAACAATAATGGTTCTTGTCAGACACAATAATCTATGGGATGATGTTTTTGGCCATGAACATTTAGCCAAGGTTGCAGAGATGGAAGATAAGTGTACACTGCTAATAGTCTCTGATGGAGTATATGCCCCCTTAGTGTTTAATAATAATTCATTTACACCATTGGAATTTCTTGCAACATTTGTTCGTATGCTTACCATTGGAAGAATATCAGAGATGGTTTTCTGCATGTCAATTGATGGGGTGGATTATGGCTTGTGATCATAATGGTATTATAAAATAAATAAAGGTATGTATCATAATTTTTTAAACAATTTATACTTGGAAAATTGATTTTATGAAGGTAATGCTTATCCCATTCTTCTAGGTGTAGCATTAGAGTTGGGTAACCTAGTAACCACCTCCCTTAGGTTGGAATGGTAAGGGGATGTTTTGCAATGGCATACTCTAGATAAGACCTTTGAACCCATTTATCTGAGGATTAAAATGCCAATGCTTTTCCAAGGGCCCAAATAACACTTTCTAAGCTAGATGCATAGTTCCTTTGTTAAAAATCAATGGAAATTGTGATGAAATATATTGTGATATACGTATCCTATCAATCTTCATGCCTAGGTTTTGTTCAACTAGATAAACTTTGATATGATTGAAATAATTGTACCTTATAACTTGACTCTATGATCTTTTCAAACTAGAGCTTGATTTTAGTATCCTATAGGGAACAAATATTTCCACCAATACAAGGATTTATTTTTTTGTGCTCAATGTAAAAAAAGTTCATAAATTTAGTACAACATAAATAGGAATATTAATAAAATGGCGAACTCATGAAGTTGGAAACAAAGACTCTAATTTCACTATCTAATTCCTTATGCATGAATTCATCTAATTTATAGAAATTCCTTCTATAATTATCTATCTAGCATGCCTTCTGATTTTGATGTTGCTCCACCCTCACCATAATCTCTCTCTCTCAGACCTTTCATAGGTCCCTTCAACTCTCCCATATCTCTCTTCTTCTATTATATTACACTCTCTACTATCTCATTTACAAAGACCAACTATATACAACAAGGATGGTTTATTGATATTGACCAAAGATGGATCTAATAATCCATACACGGAAAGTATCTGATATAAGCCTAAAATATCTAAATCCTTCAAAAAATCACCTCAAATAATCCCTCATTTCTCTAAACAACCCCTATTAAATTTATAAAATCAAATTCCTAACCTTAATGAAATTAAATTATATTAAATTAAGGGAACCCGGTACCCTTAGTAAACTTCATAATCCCCCTATATGCCTTGTTGACATTGAAAAAATGCTCCTACATCTCTTGATTTATTCTTTGTTTGGCATCATGTTTTTATCAAACCATGCACATCATATTCTTATTTGGAATATTGTTGACAGGACATAACAATTTACATAAAATTTAATAAAAATTCAATAGTATTCCATAAACTACATACTATCCAAGAATACAAGCAGAAGTTGGTAAAATTGCACTAAAAATAGCTATAAGTCAAATGAAATTAGAGTCTAAGAGTAAAATAAGAGTGCATGAAGTTGGGAAAATTATATGACACATACATTCAAAATTTTGTTTAAAAGGAGTAATGATTGACACAAGAAACTAAATTCTTAATCTAGTCGTTCAATTCAAATATCGCCTTTTGATTCAAAATTTTCCTTTCAATATAAATTCACCTTAAAGTTATTACAGACATGACATATATTCCTATGAATTTCAAATATAGATCATGAAACAAGATATGGCACTTATTTGTCATATCGAGTCTTTGTTATCGAGACTATAGCCATAACGTTCAGTTCAATCTTCGAAAATAAACATAATCTGGGAACACCATTGGAACATGATTTAACATTGATATTGTCCATTAGCTATCTAGATGCTACATATGAATTATGGAGATATTATCAAGTTCTCAAACCAAACAGACAAAACTCAATGATCAACATTTTGTTTTGAAATATGTCTCCATCATATAATGTTACTATTGACTTTTAGGATAGTGAGACATATAAAAAAGAGTTGTTATGTTTTCACTGGGTACTAAGAAATGATGAAAACCATCAATTGTTGAGATTTTTAAGTAACATATCATTTATTCAGTGTTAAGAAATCGACGAGGATGTAGGAACTTCCCCTTAGGTGTTAACAATTTATGAAAACCATTAACTAACATAAATGTCATTTGACATATCGGGTTTCATCTATATTGGCAATATAGAAAAGAGGTTATCTTTTCCCTTGGTGTTAATGGAATGGAAGGAACATTAATAGATGGGAACATTAAGTAATGTATCAAAATTTCCTATATCAAGAATATATGCATTAGGTAAAAAAGAGGGAAAAGCATGATTGACCAAATATTGGCAGATCCCAAAATATTGCGAGTTGTTGGAAACATCAATTAAGATGAAGGTTGAAAGATTTTGGAATAGTAATGTATCAAATGAAAATAATTGTGCCAAAAAATTTCAACCTAATATTAGAATTTTCTAAAACGTGTTAAGTGCAGGAAAAAATCGTCACAATTGACATAAACTCAAAATATTAGAAAAAAAAAATTACTTTTCTATTTAGATAATATTCTATTTTTATTTGAAAAGGGATGAGCATACTTACACATCGCCTTCACACTTAGTTGTAGAATGAGCCTCTCGGCTCAACAAGAGGTAAAATTCCCCTATCCCATAAAAATATGAAATGATCATTTAGTGAATATTTATTCAATAAACCATTATAATTCAAAAAAAGTTCTCCCAAAAACTAAAAAAAAATCAACCAAATTTGTTGGGAACAGGATCCCCCAAGGACAGTTTTTGAGCTAGAAGCCCATGTTTGGGTTGAATTTTGTAATAAACTTGTAAAGATTCAGCATTTTATGGTCGTGGAGTGCGAAGGTGTCACAAGTCATAAAGGGTTTTCCACCCTTATTTTTGTAAAGTAAAGTCAGGTGTAAAAGTTCTACCCATGGTCCGTGGACCATGGGATTGTATAAAGAGAACTAAGTAAGCTAGCTCTAAGTAGTTTAGAGTCATGACTTCAATAGTCGTGAAGATATTCCTAGCTTGGAAGTAAGAAGTCTAAGTTTCGGGTCGTAGCGTAGGTAGAGGCTCTGCAGCTGAGTGCACAAAGGCCTAGGGTGGAAATCCGCAACTGAGTGCGCGGACCCTTGCAGCTGTGTGCGCAAGGCAAATAGAGTCTGTAATCATCTAAAGATATCAAGAAAGAGAAGCATTCTGCGAATTCTGTGTCTTTGTTTCATGTTAATTCATCTTGACATGTTATGTGTGAATTTCATTTATAATACTTATATGATGCACGAATGTATGTAATTACATTGGTTAAGTGAATGCAAGTAAGAACATATGTTTATGTGGTGCAAACTATGATTGTTTAATAAGATAAGTAAGACATTTAAACTGGTTTGGGAATCTGCACGATACGCTGCCCCAGTAGCGTGAAAGCACCTGAGCTGCTGGTTAGGGCTGCGCAAAGGTCAATCATACATTTTCGTGCAGGTACTGAAGGCATGAATAAAGAGCTAGTCTGGCAAGCCCTAGAATTAAGTGACCTGCGCGAAAGCTAGAATAGAAGGAATAAACTGACATCACAACCATCTTAGGGTGCAGAAACTTGGTTCCAGCATCCCCCCGTACTGCTTCGGGTGAGACTTTGGTCCATGCTCCACGGGCTAATGCCAAAAGGGACAGTACTGTAGGGATTTGTTTGGCTAACTAATGCTGAACCTAGGTCAAGCCCCCACAAGCCAACAAATGTTTCCGTTGCCGAGAAAAGAATCTACATAAGAGATGTGTGATGTCGTATCATTGAAATCCAACTAAGAAAGGGATCAGAGACTGGTTGGATAGGAAGATCCATGAATTCACGGCGCAGTAGAATAGAAACCCATGACTAAGAAAGGAACAATAGCTGGACAGGTACCTATATACAGAGATCCACAAAATCATTTTCTGCTCCTTTATGGTTGAGCTATACTAGTGAATCGCAAAGCTAGCAAATAGCCAAGGAAGGTGGAGACTTGACGGTCCTATTGTTTGGACCCGGGAGCCAGTACAGAGATTGGAAGTATCTGAGGATAAGATCACCTGCGCTGTCGATCATTGCCTCAATCACATCATAGGAGGATTTGTAACTGAATTCGCGGTTGACACCTTAGTCATCTATAGCAAGGCAGAGCGACATTTTTTCAAAGGTTCGTGACGTAAGTACTTGAAATCTTTAAATACCTGGATTAAAATGTTATTGTGCAAAAAATAGGTTATGCAGCTACCTTGATGTTTGGAGCTACACGAAGTGGAAAGACTTATAGGAATGAAGAAAGAAAGGGTTTTGAATATAGTCCATTGATTTCACCTCCGCGAAGTGACGAAGAGGGAATAGCGCAAGCTTCTCTGTGAAGTGCTATTCAATTAATATGACAAGGATTCCCACGACTGCCACCTCCACACACACCACCCCCAACTTCACCACCATCGCCTGTGACTTCACCTGTACCACCTCCACCTCCATCGTAGTTCAGTATGGAAAATTCAGTGAAGCTGCCTTTGTTCAAAGGCTTTTGAAATGAGGACCCAAACCAGTTCTGGTTCATCATGAAGGTTGTATGGGAAGCTCAAGCCATTACAGATGATCACATGAAGAAGGAAACACTGGTTAGTGCTCTACAGGATCCTCGCTAACCTGGTACATCAAGTACTCTAATGATAACCCAAATGCTAGAGTGGCAAACATCTAGACCGCGCTGAACAAAGAATTCAGTAGGCCTAAACCTGAGGCACAGTTGATTGTGGGGTTCAAGGAAATTTTGATGCAACCAGGTGAGACCCCTTGGGAACTAGATCAGAGGTTGAAGTGTAGAATCCATTAAGCTAATATGAATTTAGCAGACGAACAACACCGTGAATGGTTCGTGGCTTCGCTCCTGCCACACTTAAGGGTTTCGTTGTCATGACAGAAGATAACAACTTAGGTAGAGCCCTTGGAGATTTCCATGAGACTGCATGAAACAATGATGCAAGATCTAAATCTGGGGGTTCAACAGATCCATGCGTAGTTGAAAAATCTTTTCCTTGAGATGTAAAGTTTGAAGAAGGATAGAATAGTTCGACGAGAGGTGCATGAAGAGGTATGGTGCCTGAAATGCAAGGTTAAAGGGAATGACAAAGACCATTTCACGGTCTTTGCAAACTATATCGCAGGAGGAGGACTGATTCCTTTAAGGTCGGAGGCTCGAGCAGGACCAAGCACGGCATCTACATTGTGGTGTGTTATATGTCAGGTGGCAGGAAAACATGCCACGGATAACTGTCATTTTCTACAGAAGTTTGTACAGAAACCGCAACAACTATTCTGCAACTTCTGTAGGTCGGTAGGGCATGATGAGCGTAATTGTAGAAGCTATGAGTTGATGATGGATAGAACACTTGCCTATAGGGTACAAGCAGAAACGCGCCCCCCTGACCATAGTGCGAGGATGGCGCGAACAGGATTTCGGGAGTGTGGATGAGGCCGAGGTAGAGGAGGACCTAGTAGAGGTCAAGGATAGCTAATTTGCTATAATTGCAGAGGACCAAGACACTATGCCCACGATTTAACTAACCCAACACGTCAGTCATGAAAATATTGCACTCTGTTTGATCATGAAATGGAAGATTGCCCTACGCTGATAGCAAGGATATGCGACAAAGGGGTGCTACCACCTTAGCCGACTTAGAACCTACAGATGATGAGATTTGAGCCATGCGAAGAGGATCCAAATGTGAATATAGTGCTCCGAAGTGGAATCGTAACAAGAGATGACAAGGGGAAACAACCTGATGACAACACATGGGTTCGCAAAGCTCTGGCAAAGGAGGCTGAACTTGATTTGGAGCATGCACATGAAACATTCATGGAAGTGAAGAAGAGCTTCACTAAGGCCTCCACCTCAGCAAGCAAGGATAAGCCTGATCAAGAGATGGACCCTTCTATGCTTACAACCTTCCTGGAGACTTGCATGAAGTTACTACGTGATAACAAGGCTGTAAAGGGGTTATAGGAGCTCATAAATAGATGCGGCAGAAATACTCTGGGTGAGCCACTTGTAGTACAAAAGATTGGTAAGCATAAAACAAGCACGAGATGGGAGATGACACTGACCGTGCAGATAGGAGAGTATGAAATGGATCAGGTTATTTTGGACCTGGGGTTAGATGTGAACGTCCTATCGAAGGAGACTTGGGAATGGATGGGGAGGCCCACACTGCAATGGTCTTTGATTCAGCTAAGGATGGCAAATCAACAGAAGATCATCCCCATGGGGAGGCTGCAAGGGGTGACTATAGATATTGAAGGCGCGAGCACGCTGGCTGACATTGAAGTAATAGAAATTGTGGATGATAGCAACCCCTACCCTGCGCTCCTTGGCATTTATTGGGCTATTGATATGAACGGGGTGATCAACCTAAAGAAGCGAAAGATGATATTTGAGAAGAAATCGCTCTACGTAATAGTGCCCCTAGATCGTGCTGAAGGATCGTGCTCTACTGAACCAGTCCGCAATTATGAGAGTGATGACGATCTAGACTATATCTATAAGATAACAACGCAAGACCAAGATTGGGTGAATCCCACAATGGATGGACGAATTACATGGGCTCGAGAGAGTTCCTTCACCTCAGACTCTGATGAAGAATTAGAGTGCTGGTAGAATTGGTTACATGAAGTAACTACACTGCGCTGCAACATGATGACCTGGTCGCTGCGCTGTGTGTCATCAGAGGTAAGAAATCTGCCCACTTATGATGGTCTGAATGATGTAGATATATTTTAGATGCATTTGAGAGGGAGGTACCAGAAAAGCAGTGCTTCCAGGCATTGGACTAGGCACTACGCGCTATGCCCACAAGATGGTGGGCTACGCACAAGGGAAGCTTCGATGATTGGCGCAAATGTAGGAGGATGATGAGAACACACTTTGGGAAGCCGAAGGTATGAATGATGGACAAGTATGATGACCAGGATGATGTGTGCACACACTTAGCCGAATGGGCTCAGACTTATGGAGAAAATGCCCAACCTGAATGGGTGCACTTATTCTGTCACACCCTGGATGTTGTCTCAATGAACTAGTACATAGAGACAGAGCTTCACCATGGTACAGGTGAATGGGATATTTTGCGTGAAGGATTCATAATGACATTCAACCTTAACGACGGGTTTGACTGTATTGAAGAGGCAGTACAAGAGGTGAAAGCAGGAATATTTAGGATACCGTAGGATCCCTTGGACCTAATTCAGCCTGTTTGGGCTACTCAGCTTAGTCACGTGCTAGAATGGTATAATGTAACCGTTGAAGAAGAGGATGAGGATCTGAAAAAGATTAACATCCCTAAAACAGAGGGTCACTGCAAGGTTGAAGGACCGTAGATTGAGAATCATGATATAACTGCACTATTGAAAATGAAACAGGTAAAAATAAGTATGCATGCAGAGCCCAAATTCGCGAAGGTTGGAGATTACTTGGGCGACGCGACGGTGGATAAGGTCATTGAATTGCTCTGCAAATACCAAGACTTATTCCCTACCAAATTTACGGATCTAAATGGGGTAATAGGAGACGTAGGTGTTATGAAGATCACGTTGAAGCCTGACGGAAAACCGGTTAAGCAAAGACCTTACTGTCTCAATCCAAAGTGTAAGGAGAAGGTCTACTTAGAGCTAGACAAGATGCTCATGGCAGGCATCATTGAGCCTATCGAAGAATCTGACTGGGTAAGCCCAATGGTGGTACAGGAGAAGAAGTAGAACGATGAAATAAGGATATGCGTGGATCTCAGAAAGTTGAATGATGCTTGCGTACATGATCCTTTCCCGACTCCATTCACTGATGAAGTGTTGGACAATGTAGGTGGACAAGAATCACATTCCTTCACTGATGGGTTCTTTGGGTACCATCAGATCAAAATCACATTGGAGGATAGGAGAAAGACAACCTTCGCGACTAAGTGGAGGTGTTTTAGTACACTATAATGCCGTTCAGATTAAAGAATGTTCTTGTGATTTTCTTGCACGTAGTCGTTGTGACGTTCAAGGAGTTCATTCATAAGTTCCTGGAAGTATACTTTGATGACTGGACTATGTTTGGGCTGGTGAAACGCCATGTCGCCAGTCTATGCCTAATGCTAGATACTTGTCAAATATACCAAATCGTGCTCAATCTGAAGAAGTATCTATTTTGTGTTCATTTTGGGACCTTGCTGGGTCACGTAGTTTGCAGACAATGATTGATGGTAGATACCATGAAGATCGCGGTGAGACTAAACTTGGAAGCGCCAAGGAGTGTGAAACAGTTGTGCACTACCCTAGGACATACGGTATATTACAAAAATTTTATCAAAGGCTATGCCTAGATCACCGCGCCTATGGAGAAGTTGTTGAAGAAGGATGTCACATTCTGCTAGAATGAGGACTGTAAGAAGAGCTTGGATGTATTGAAAGAAGAGATGGTCAATGTGTCGATTTTAGTCTTCCTGGATTAGAAGAAGGAGTTTCATGTACATGTCAAAACATCATGTATAGTGCTGGGAGGAGTACTGACACAGGCTGGTGGAGGAGACTTGGACAATCCTATAGCATTCACAAGCAAAAGGTTATCCAAGGCAGAGAAGAACTATTCCACCACTGAGTGGGAAGCGTTAGCCATGGTATACGCACTCCAGAAGTTTAGACACTATTTGTTGGGTGGCCATTTTAAGATGTACACATATCATTCAGCGCTAAAATACCTGGTCAATAAGCCTGTGTTGGCGGGAGAATCTGTAGGTGGCTACTATTGTTCCAGGAATATGGTTTTGAAGTTATTGTGAAGCCTGGATGACTGAACAGGGGACCAGACCATTTGTTCCGCATCGAAACAGGGGAAGAGCCCACTAATTTGGAAGAAGGATTGCCTAACATGCAGTTATTTGCAGTATGCGTCGCGGATGGTCATTTTGAGGATATCATACACTTCCTAACGACAGGTACTACCTAGGAAGGATACACCGTCCAGCAGAAGAAGGAATTAGTGGTGCATGCAGCATATTTTTCTATCATTGATGGGCATCTATACAAAATGGGGTCTGATGAGATATTGCGATGATATTTACCAAAGTTTCAAAGGAGCAACATCCTCGCAAACGCTCATGGGGGCACCGCGGGAGGACATTATGCAAGGAGAGCAATCGCGTAGAAAATTCTACGCAGGGTTGTGGTGGCCAACCCTCCATCATCACTCAAAAGCTTATTGTAAAGCATGTGATGTGTGTCAAATTACTAGAAGGCCATCATAGAGGGATGAGATGCATCTGAATCCATAGATGACATTACAACCCTTTGAGAAATGGGTGATAGATTTTGTGGGACCCATCCAGCCCCAAGGAAAGATGGAAGCAAGGTACATTATCACCGCGATGAACTATTTGACTCATTGGGTGGAGGCACAACTTGTGAAAGATTGCACAGACGTGACTATTGCAAAGTTCCTCTTTGAGTATGTACTAATGCGATTTGGTTGTCTAAAGATTTTAATGAGTGATCGTGGTACACACTTTCTGAATGAGACGATTAGCGTGCTAACGAAGGAATTTCAGGTATATCACCATAAGAGCATGCCTTATCACTCGTAGGCTAACAGGACAATGGAATCATTTAATAAAGTGCTAGAGAACGCACTGACCAAGGTTTGCAACACTCAGCGAAGTGACTGGGACCTACGCATACCTGTAGTAGTATGGGCCTATCGAACTACATGCAAGAAGTTGACTAGACAAACACCCTTTTAGCTTGTCTATGGTGTTGAAGCAGTAATGCCCATGGAATACATCGTGCCTAGTCTACGCATAGCGGCACTCATGGGTATGATGGATCACAGAGCCCTGGAAGAAAGGCTCGCACAACTGGCTAAAATTGAGGAAGAGAGATTTCTATTTGGATTTCACCAACAAGTCCAAAAATAGTGCGAAAAAGCATGGCATGATTAGCACATTAAGTTGTGCACTTTTAAGGTAAATGACCTGGTTTCGTTATATGATAACAAGTTTGATAAATTTCTAGGGAAATTCAGAATTCACTAGTTAGGGCCCTATGTCATCAAGGAGATTACCGACGGAGGAATGGTTCACTTGGTAAAATTGAATGGAGATCCCTTCCCAGGAAAGGTGAATGGCAATCGCTTGAAGCCATACACTGGCGGTCCGGCCATGTGAGTAGAAGAAGGTAGCATAGTCTTAGCACTCCAGGCAACTTAAAGGAGGCGCGGGACTATAAACTACACTGCTCGGGTTGGGGAGTTATGACATTGGAGGATTGTGCGAAGCAAGGAAGTGTCACAGGGTTCATGGCAACATGAAGGGAGCTGCATTACCAAGGAAAATTCACCCAAGTCGGCTAGAAAGTGTCCGTTAAAGTCACTGTTCATGATTTGACTATAGAAATGCAGCCAAATGGAGTGGGTGGTCGGCATTTAAGATGAAATTTATGGGTCAAATCCCTGAAGACCTACTACCAATCCGACATTAATGAACCAAATTTGGGGGGAATGGTCGGATTTGAATTCAAAAGGCCCTATAAATTACAAGAGGTTGTCCAGCGAAAAACACTTGGCATTTTGAGAATTGAGTTGTTGAGCTCTCAGGCGCACATGAATCACGAGCACTACAAACTTCTGATAGCCAATAAAGTATTTGAGACATTGTCAAAGGACACAAAGGAGTTCTTGCAGAAAATCATGTCAGTGCCCATAGAAGCTATAGATACTGTAGCAAAGGAGATGGTGCCAGAAGTTAAGATGGAGGCCGAAGTAGCTACTCTAGAGGTTCTCAAAGTATTAGTTGAAGTTCGCAAATCACCGAGGATGCCAAGACCAAAGCCGACCCCAACCAAGGAGACCGCAAAGGATAAAAAGGGCAAGCAGCCTACAATACTCGTGCGCGCATCGCCAAGAAGAAACCCACCAAAGCCCATTGCATAGGAGAAGGGCAAAGCCATCAATTTAGAGCTGGAGGAGGAAGAACTCGAAGACATCCCGATGGATGATGAGGATGTGGGAGTTAATGTGGAGGAAGTTGAAGCCTAGCGTGCTAACCCTATCAGTCAGTTGCCTGAATACGTCCCTCCGTGCAAGGGCAAGGCCAATGTACCAAAGGATATCAATGAGAGAAAGACCCCCTTGCAAACCCCCCTGCTGTTGGATGAGATTTCTTTCGAAGGACCGTGCTTAGGGTGGGTTCCTCTATTGAAACTTGAAGACAGGGACTTGGCCAACCATGAGAAGTTCACACACCTGGTGACTAAGAATCTGATGTGTCGCATCATCGATACAAGCACTAGAATGACCGCATTAGAGCCATGGAGGTGGCTCAGAGGAGTAGACAAGGCAGGGTTGCTCAACCTGCTTTGGGTGTCGCACTACAACCGCACCCCGGTTACAGTGTTGGTCATCAAGCAGCTACTATGCTTGGTGCATGAAGGGTGTCTATGGTGTTGGACCTTAGTTTTGGTCTTATTTTTGCTCTAAGAAACTTACTAATCCATCTATTTTCCATCCAGTTTCCCTTCATTCATCCCATTTTGATGTATATTTGATATCCATTCAGGTATTTAATTTTAATTTTTCAATTTCTAAAGTTTTTATGAAAGTTTGGTTTTTAGTGCAAAATTGGCAGATTCAGAAATTCCCATAATATCTCTATGGTTGATGTGGTTGCAGGACACTTGGGCACAAATTGAATGCATGGATAGACAGCTTGGGAACTAGGACTAAGCCAGCTATGCTTAGTTCGAACAGAACAAGCTTTATTAGGCCCATTTGGTGCTAGTCAATCATGACTAGTCATTCAGAAATCCCATAGAAATAGGGCAGTTTTGAGATTCTATGGGATTGGTCATATTTCTTGGGATGGGAGTAATGAATTCGACTTAGATAGGTGGATGAGAGTAGATGGGTTTGTTTGAGTGAATATAGATCAGTTTGTTTCATGAGACTTCTTATTTAAGAGCCAAAACTTTGATGGCTTATGTATTGACTTATTATACTTTTATGCTGTGACACTTTTGGATTGAAGAGTTAATTTGAAGACTTGTGCTATTATTATTTTTCTGTTCAATGCTATGGATGTGTGACTAAATTTAAGCTTCTGATATCACCTCTCAAGTGTGCAAGGCAAGGGTGGAGGGCCCCCATTCCAAGCTAAATACACTTCCTTGTTAACTAGTTTTATTTCTTGTAATCTGGTTATTGTAGAACTGGTTTTTAAAGCTTTATTTCAGATTGCTTTATGGTTCATGCATGGTGATTGATTTCATTAGTTCTTAGCCTATTCATCACTTTATTAAGTTGGAAAAACAAGTGTTCAAGTTGAGCATCCCTTCTACTAAAATGATGAATTAAAACTAGTTTCCTTTGATTGCATACAAGTAGTTTCTTTATGTGATTTTGGTATTGAGATGAATGAATGATGATGAAATACCTTGTGTGTCTCTTAAGTTAAGAGCTTCTTTCATTAATAATTTATCCATCTTAAATTCTTGGTTTTAATCTCTGATTCATTAAGTGGTAATTGAGGTAAAAGTGGACTTCTTGAGTCAAGAACCATTTCAATATTTTTCCTCTTTTTAAACTAATTGAATTAGAGTTGTAGGATGTATTGCTTTAAGCTTTTGAATAACTTATCTTTCAAGGTTTGATTACATCTGATCTTCACATATAGTGAACTTGCCTCAAAGCATAAACAACCTAGATTGATAAGAAATAATTGTGTTAATTTAGGTAAACAAATTAGCCCAACATATGGCTGGAGGAGCCAATACCCATCACTGACAAGTTGATCCACAAGATCACGTGATTGCCTTACATAGGAGAGAATCTGACCATGAAAGAAAAGTTTAAGCTCATGAAGAAGCCATGTGGATATGCCATATCTAGCATCTATGACACTGCTGTAAAGGTAGCTACATATATTTTAGCAGGGAAAGAGATGAGGAAGTGTCGCAACGATGAGGTGCCAGCGCCTGTCATCTCACTAGTAGCCCAGTGTGCCTAAGGAGTCCAGTTCAACTAGTCGAACTACTTTCGCAAAGAATTCCTTGCAACAGCCATGATGCACAGGAGCTCAGCAAGACATTCCACTATGCATGGCTCTTGCTGTCGATTATGCTGGTTGCATGGGAGCTGCCAGAGGACAGTCAATTCCCTTTGATCTTGCCAGACCTACCAAAAGTAGTGAAGTACGCTTCATTGTGGGCGACCAAGAATGTGCAGCGAATCAAGGACAACAACATCTTTTGGATCTTGATGGAGATGAACATCCACATTTCCATCAATTGCAAATCACGGTTGTCACCTATGGTATAGGCCAACGTGCAGGGCTATGCAAAGTTTAAAGGAGACTTCTACCATGTGTCCATCAGGGCGTGGAAGGACCTTGCGTAGAAATGGTATGACTTGCCTTACCTGGAAACGGATGACGACATTGATGCAATACTCGATCAATGGCCAGTAGAGTCGCGCGCTATAGCAGCCTTGGCGGTGGGAGGAAGCAAGTCCACTGTGCAAAGAAAGAAGGAGGAGGCCAAGTTAAAGATGACTCAGCTAGATGAGAAGAGGAAAAAGGAGGCCACTAATAAGGCCTAGACAGAGTGTGATGCTGCATAGTAGAAAACGAAGCAGACAAGTGAAATAGAGTGAAGCTCTGACAGAGGCACAAGGTCACCTTCACCTGAGACAAAGGAGGAGATGGATGAGCAGACTACACAACATGGAGCGCATCCATAGGCGACGTCTGCCTGCATCAAGCATCTAAGGGAGTAGGAGAAAGGAGGGTCCAAGAAGAAATCAAAGGCTACCAAGACATCAGTATACCCAATCATGCTAACAGAGGGTGATCTGCACAATATCAGTGACACGGTGCAGGATGTCACTGTGGAGGCCCTACAATAGTTTGAGCAGTAGCAAAAAATAATCTTGGGGGCTATCCAGATAGGTTTGCAGGAGCTGTAGACCCGTGCATCATAGGCTGGCATAGTGTCTACCACCCTTGCTATCAGCACTTCAGAAGCTACCGAGATGCTGCACGCAAAGACGTCCATCGTGATAGTGCTGCCTGATGGAGCATTGACCATGGAGAATGAAGCTAACAGACCCACTGTCAACGCCCTAAAGGGAGTAGGGTTGAATCTGGTAGTGCTCTCGGGAGAAGCACTCCACCTCTTGGAGGATAGAGTGATTGCAAAACTAAGGGCCCGTGAGCACCGCACCCTCTAGGTGATCAGTGAAAAACGAATCAACAATGAGCAGATGGTACTATAGCGAGACTCTGCCATCACCGCTGTGACCGAGGTGACCAATCAGAATAAGTGCATTATGGAGGTCATTGAGAGGGCATGTTGAATGGTCCCTGAGCTGGCCATTCCTGAGGAGGATCCAGTCGAGGTGCGCATCCGAAAGCTGGCTACGGGGGTGTGTGACACTCGTACTGAGATGGCGAGGGTTCAGTTGGAGTTGAACCTGTATATCATAGAGTTACAGTTGAAGGCCCAGCCTTCAAATTTGTGAGAAGTGAAGGAGCAGCGGGCGACCAGTGTCACAGAAGCAGTAGTGGCGGTGGACAGTGTAGTAGAAGACTTCACTAAACTTTTTGAGCGGTTGTTTGAGGTCCTAACAAGCTTGCAGGAGGACCCCAATGTAAAGCAACTAGAGACAGAAGTGGGCAAGCTATGGCAGCACTATGATGAGGTTAAGGGAACAACGTGAACCATCACGCTGACACAAATACTAGCAAAGTTAGAGGAGGCCAAGTAGCTAAGAGAACAGGTGGATGCAGCGCTGCACAAGGAAGCAGTGTTGAAGGAACTACTAAAGCCCTGGCTAAATGAGGCTTACATGGTTACAAGCTCTATTGAAGGAAAGCTTGTGACTCTGCAAACCACTTAGCAAAAACTTCAGGCCGATAATTTAGGAGAAGTGATCGAGCAGATGGTTGAAGACGCGAAGCAGGCAGCCGCACAGTGCACTGTTAAGGTTGCAGTCATACGAGTCGAGCTGGAAGGTATTCACGCTAAGATCTCCACACCTACTGAGTGACTCGAGGGTGAGTCATGATGTTTGTGTTGGGGGCCTGTTGGGAACGAGATCCCCCAAGGACAGTCTTCGAGCTAAAAGCCCATGTTTTGGGTCGAATTTTGTAATAAGCTTGTAAAGACTCCACATTTTGTGGTCATGGAGCACAAAGGTGTCATACGTCATAAAGGGTTGTCTGCCTTTAATTTTGTAAAGTAAATTTGGCTATAAAAGATCTACCCATGGTATGCAGACCACAGGATAGTATAAAAAGAGCTAAGTAAGTAAGCTATAAGTAGTTTAGAGTCATCAGTTCAATAGTCATGAAGATAGTCATAGCTTAGAAGTAAGAAGTCTAAGTTTTGGATCGTAGCATAGGTAGAGGATTTGTAGCTGAGTGTGCAAAGGCCTAGTGTGACAGTCTGCAGCTGAGTGTGTGGACCCCTGCAGTTGTGTGCGCAGGGTAGATAGAGTGTGTAATCATCTAAAGATATCAATAAAGAGAAGAGTTATGTGAATTCCGTGTCTTTGTTTCCGTGTTAATGCATCTTGACATGTTATGTATGAATTTCATTTATAATTATTATATGATGCGTGAATGTATGTAATTACATTGGTTAAGTGAATGCAAGTAAGAACATCTATTTACACGGTGCTAACTTTGATTGTCCAAGAATATTAGTAAGACACTTAAACTAGTTTGGGAATCTGCATGATACACTGCCCTAGCAGCGCAAAAGCACCTGAGTTGTAGGTTAGGGCTGTGTGAATGTCAATCATACCTTTTCATGAAGGTACTAAAGGCTGGAAGAAAGGGCTAGTCTGGCAAGCCCTAGGGTGTGGAAACTTGGTTCCAGCATCCCCCCATACTGCTTCGGGTGAGACTTCGATCTGCGCTCCGTGGGTTGATGCTGAAAGGGCCAGTAGTGTAGGGATTTGTTTGGCTAACTAACGTTGAACCTGGGTCAGGCCCCCATAAGCCAAAAAAATTACTTTTTGCTCCGAATGATCATTAAAATAAACAAAACAAAAAAATTGGCCGAACATTTGTAAAATTTTGGCTAAACAAATATCCATAATTTCCGCTTGCCATACAATTGAAAGGGCGAGACCCTCCAATATAAGTGTTTCAGAAAAAAGTTATAAATAAACTCTAGAAAAATTCTGGTTTCGCACTCACATTATTAATGTGTAGTGTTTGAATTCCAAACTTCTTTGAATCTATTTTTTGAACAAAAAGAATTTTTATGCTGGATTTTTAAAGTATTGAAAATGGAAGAAGAAAATCCTAATTTAATTTTGTCCTTGAATTAATTAGGAATTATCCACATCTCATGACAACGTGTAATAGTTAACTAAGATAATTTGACTTAGTTGGCTCAAATAATTCAAGTTGAGGGTCTAACTTGAGTCATGTCTCCTACTTTATAGGAGCCTTCGTTGAGTTTATTTTGAGTAGTAATTATTTAATTCAGTGTAACTGAGTTAAATTCAGTTAAACTAGTTCCAATTAATGGAAGAATTAGTATAAGGTCTAGTAGTGGGGTGTAACCTGCAGTAGTATGGTGTAACCTATAGTGATCAACTAGTAAAATGAAAATTTAGAAAGACCCAGTTGAGATTAGAGTTCATGGACAACGTACTATCAGTTGTATGATCATCCAAATTGTACAGGTGGTGCATGCGATTAGAGGAAGGCCTATGAGGATTGAAAAATTCATATTTGTGGAATTTCCCAATTAAATATGGGCTAATTCCCAAGGAAACCGTGCCAAGAAATAGGAGCTTGGTAGGTAGAAGAATTGGCTAAGTATTGGCTTGAGCTTATCTGAGAAGTAGTGAGATAGATAGAGATATTGCAGAGATTGCTTGAGCTTGAGAAAAGCATTGAAATCTTCTCATTTTTATTGATTAATGCAATATCTCATTGAATTATTTCTCTTTTATGCTTCGTTATTTCATCGATCATCTATTGTTTATGCTGATGAGTAGAGTAGATTCAAGTCAATTGTTTGAGCATATTACAATCTGCAACTTGAATCTGCAAGGAATTTCTACATAATGTGAGTTTTTTGGGCTGAATTTTGAAAGTAAATCTTTTGGGCTGAATTTTGAAAGTGAGTTTTTTTTTAAAACGAGTTTTTTACGTTGAATTTAGAAAGTAATTTTTATTTTGGGGATTTTGAAAATGAGTTTTTTTTGCTGGATTTTGAAAGTGAATATTTTGGGATTGATTTTAAAAAACTACATAGATTGAATTATCATAGGAAATCAAAGAAATTGCAAGAGAAAATATGATCGAATTAGAGACATTGAGGCTCATAGAGAATACTCGAGAAATTATTACAAAAGAAAGAATGAATAATGTTTAAATATTGAATGGGAAAATCAAACTCAACAAGAAGTTGAACTAGGTATGTAAATGTAAATATTATAAATAATATTTAAAATTTAACAATGTATTGTGGAATTTAATTTTTATTTGATGAACTAATTTGAAAAGTATTTTTCAATGTAAAGAGAGAGAGATTCTCTTCATAACATTGATGATGAGATTGAAAATGTTGTGAGACAAAGTGAAAAAGAATATGAACAAATGATTGATTATGTTGAAAGTGATTCAAGTGAAGAAGTTGAATCACACTTAAGTATGTATATATATGTCATGTATTATTGAAATTATACATATTTATTAGTTTCAATTTCATGAAATATATTTTTTAATTTAATTATTTAATGTATATTTATACTAATTTACATTAAATTCTCATATGTACAAATGAAGTCAATATCGATGATGAGATTTTAGAAAATATTAACACTAGTACATATGGATATAAAAAAAATAAACCATGTTATATGATATCATGTTAAGCTCAATATTGATAAGTTCTTCAAAAATCAAAATGTGACAGTTCAAGCTCAAATTTTGAGAGGTCTCTTAACATAAAAAAAAAATTAAAAGAAGCTACAAAACTATTGGGTATTCAAAAATCAATGAAAGATAAAAATGTGAAGGAAAATGTGATTCAAAATATGAATACTGATTTAAAATCAACTAGAAGATATAGAAATAAAAGTGTTCTAGATGCACATAGAGCAATAAAAATCACAATGGTTTCATCAAGTACTAAAGAAAATTATGTGGTAAAATCTATGGCAAAAGCATTTGGGACCTCACGAAAAAATTGGCACAAACATAGGAAATTTTGATTTCAAATAGATGAAAATGATGAGCTTGCTTATTTGATGGTTATTTGTATGTAACTATACAAAGATAGACTTGGAGACGATGTTAAGAAAATAATATATGAATATTGGATGAAAAATTCATGTGCTTCACCAAAAGTCAGGGATGTGATGCGATGAAGAATGGCATGAAATCAAGATGAATAACATGCAAAACATATCATGGACACCACTTAGATAGATTTTTTTAATAAGTTCATAGAAGAGAATCATGAAATTAATGTCTCAATGAGCAGTTTTGCACAACAAAAACCATGGTATGTTAAACCTATCACTGTACACGGCACTTGTTGTCGTTATCATGTCGAATTTCAATTATATTATGACACCTTCCTTAACTTTGGTAAAACAATTTGGAAAATTCACCTCCACCTTCCACTATCCATGATTTCATATTTGAAATTCTATGTGGAAGAGAAAATCATTAAATATTTTACTAAAAGAGATGTGTTGGTGGTATAAAATGTGATCATTGTAGAAATTTGACTTTTTTTCACAACAAATATCGTATTTATATGAATGATAAATCATTTTGCAACATAAAAGTGAAATGTAAAAGATATGCATGTATCCATACATCGATTGGTTCAAGTAGTAGTACAAGTGCTAAAAGGATTGCTTTACAAGAAGAAGAAATTTGTGTCATAGATGTTTTGAAGAAATTTGAGACAAAAAATTATAAACACACGAAGCATTCTCATAGAGCTTGATGGCAAGACCTGCAATTCAAAAATTTTCGTGAAAATTTTCCACCAAGGACCATTTTATCAATAGTTGATTTTGCATAAAACTACACATTTGTTGCACAAAATGAAATACAGAGTGAATAGTATCATTTTGACCAAATCTCTATGATTTTCTATGTTCTATATAGGCATGTTGAACAAAATGTTGATCATAAAGAAATAATCAGTGAGAATCGACATGTTATTAAATTTTATCATTTTTATATCAGCGATAATCGTACACATGACACACATTTTGTACAACATTGTTTTGAAAAGATTTATGACTCATTGAAAGGGCATGGAATAAAATTCATTGAACATTGGATATGGTCAAATGGATGCATAGGTCAATTCAAATATTCATGATCATTCTTTTAGTTGTGTCATCTTCATATAAAAATCAACATTAAACATTGTTGAAATTTCTTTGAGACTGGTCATGGAAAAGGAGAACATGATGGCGCAGGGGCATGTATAAAATGAGCACTTCAAAGATATCAGATGGACCACTCTGCAAACCGACTTGTCTGAACTAACCAATTTTTTCAATGGTGTATTGTTGCACTAAGCCATGAGACTAACCCATCAAGGGAGGTATGCAGGTATGTACATATACATTAACTAAAGTATATGTTTTTAATATATGATAATTTTTATTAATTTTCTATTTTTAAACATTTATAAATTATATAGTTTAAATAACTTATCGATGATTATCTTTGATATATAAATTGTATTTTAAATAACATATATAAATTCTTGTTTGAATTTACTATAGGTTTTTTTGGCATATTGGAGTTCAAGATGTAGAATATAGGTCGATTACATATGAAGCTAAAATAGTAAAACGGACTAAAAAATTGCATTCAAGTAAAACAAAATAGTACATAAATGTGTTTGCATTTGATAGAAGAAAAGAATATTGTTTTTGTCATGTTTTCATAGAGGACACACAATTCAATGATGTTTGTGAAAACAATATGAATCTAAAATCTTGGAAACATACAAAACTTAATTTAAAGGGAAAAATGTCACTTGCAAGCTTCGAAGAGATGGAATCAAGGGAGACTATAGTGTCATATAAAGTTGATCAAGTTTCTGATATTGTTAGAGAAGGTAACATTTTAATTTCTTTCAAAGTATATATATATATATCTATATATATATATATATATATATATATATAGTTTTATGTTTTTAAAATCATTATGTATAAGTATCTAGATAATAGTTAAAATATAGATTTAAACAGATAATAAAATCAAGTACATCTTGATAACTAATTTGTTGTTAATTATCATCTGAACTTACATTGTTTTTATTATGCAGGAGATGTTTTTGTTATAGTTGAACCCATTAACAACAAATAAAATGTCAAGTATTATTTTATGTGGTGCACTAAACGAAAGATGAAGTTATTGGAGGACTATGATGATAACGGTTTTATATATGAAAGAGGGCTTATTATACTGAATGGATATTTTTTCCTAGAAACTCATCAAATCGAGATTCATGTTTACTTTCAATTCTATCAACCTGATTCCATAAGTTCTCAGTATAGTCATTATGTGTGTGCAATGCGCATAAATTTGATAGAAGTTCAATCAAGAAAAAAATCAAAGGTTAAAGAATGGATAATGTAAAAAGCTGACCATGAATGAATCATTGAGGATGGCATTCCATTAAAAAAAAATTATTTGAATTGTCCAACAATATCTTCTCCTTATTTGTATCTGAGAAAGAGTTCAAGTAGATTGTTAGCCTTTCCTTTCGTGCACTCTTAAGTTATCCATTTTAGCTTACTTACTAAGTATTACAAAATTGTTTTCATTAATATCATGGCTTTGTTGTTAAGTTAAAAAGAAAATCATTTTATTGTGTTTTTCCTATACATGTAGTGCATAAAAAACCTATTAAAACTAACAATGCATACTACAAACATAGTATTTAATATTTGAAAATTTCATAAATACTTTAATGCAACTTTTGAGATTAATGCAACTTCAATTGATTCAACATTGCAATTTTTAATTCTCAATCTCTAAGCTTTCTCAAATTTCATGAAATATACTATTTAGTATTTGAAAGTAGACTTTCAGACAAATAAGGTACAATTTAGAATATATGTTTTATAATGCAATTTTATAGTATATTTGCATTGAAAAACTTCATAAAACTAAAGAATCAACCCAAATACTTATTATGTTATACTAACATTATAATAATCATCATGAAAAATGTACCAACTAAATGCAAATTTAAAAACATTTCTCCATATTCATGAAGTTATAGGTAAAACCTTTAAGCATCAAACCATGTATGATACAAAATTTTACATGTTTTAAATAATGTTTATTGTTGATTAAACTCATAAAGTATAACTTGAAACCTTACATCAAACAAAGAGTTGGAAGTTAACTAGAACAACCAAGCAAAGGTTGATCCATGAGAACTTTGGTGGGTAATAATGAAATCCAAAATGGCATGCATTCTACTTATCATTTAATTTGAAACATGCATCACTTGAAAATATGGTATGGGGAAATTGTAACTATTACAAAGGGTATCAAAAGTTGGGTAGAAACTTTATATTAAAAGTTAAAAGTATCAACCCACATCCATAGTAGCCCTTCTATACAAGATGATGATATATTCATGAATGCAAAATGATATATAGTTATATGATTGTTTTAGACATATACACCATTATAAGATTCATTCAAATGCAAAATGTACCATGTTTTGTAATTTGCAATTTTACTATTCATTAAACAAAGTTTGATAAAACAACTTTGAACAAAACCTATGAATCATTTACTAACATTGTAATAATCAACATGCAAAATGTACCAACTAAATGAAAATTCACTTTCACTGCTTCATATTCATGAACTTAAATGTAAAACCTTTAAGCATCAAACCATGCATCATGCAAATTGTACCATGTTTTATAATGAAATTTTATAGTATGTTTTCCTTGAACAACATTATATTAAAAGTTAAGTATCAACCCACATCCATAGTAGCTCTTCTATACAAGATGATGATCTATTCATGAATGCCAAATGTACCATGTTTTGTAATTTGCAATTTTACTAATCATTAAAAAGATTTACAAAATGACTTTGAACAAAACCCAAGAATCATGTCTATTAAAATTATAAGAATCATCATGAAAAATATACCAACAAAATGAAAATTTACTTTCATTGCTTCATATTCATGAACTTAAATGTAAAACCTTTAAGCATCAAACCATACATCATGCAAAATGTACAATGTTTTGTAATTTACAATTTTACTATTTATTAAACAACTTGACAAAATAAGTTTGAACAAAACCTAAGAATTGAATCTACTAACATTATAAGAATCATCATGCAAAATGTACCAACTAAATGCAAATTTATTTTCATTGTTTTATATTCATGAACGTAAACTTAAACCTTTAACCATCAAACCATGCATCAAGCAAAATAAATCGTTCTATTTAAAATTCAGCAAACCATGCATCATGCATAATAAAGAGTTATATTTAAAATATTTCCAAAATTTATATCAATATAAAATTAAATACAATAAAAAGTTGCCAAATAATTATCTTCTAGTAAGATTATAAGAATCATCATGCAAAATGTACATAAACTCCCAAATCAACATATATTAAAAAGCAATTCATAATAAAGAGTCCTATTTAAAATATGTCCAAAATTTATATCAAATATTTTAAAAGTAAATATAATAAAAAGTTGTCAAATATAAATATGCATCAAGGAGATCAATTCATAATAAAGAGTTCTACTTTAAATATTTCCAAAATTTATATCATGATAAAAGTAAATATGATAAAAAGATTGTCAAATTTGCATCAAAGAGAATATCACTAAAATATGTGATCTGTCAACATTTTCATGCTCTCATCAATATCATGCATGCCCTGCACAATGTGTGTAATATGAATATATACATTTTTTTCTGAAGAAAAAAGCTGTAACCTTTTATTAAAAAATGAAAAGTTACAATTGCAGATGCATGATGCATTCCATAAGCTGCCCAAAGGGCTCGAGTGACATGGCACCCTTCGCAACGTTACAGCCTAACGTGCGAAAAAATGAGAAGAGTGGAGAGAGAGATAGAGAGAAAAAATATGAGAAGAGGAGAGAAAGAAAGAAAAAGCTGAATTACAATTGTGGGCAAAGCTCATGCTTCAGTTTTTTCTTCCTTTTTTCTTTTCGACCTTGCGCCATGCTCCTTGAGTGGGCTCGATCGTGGCAATGACTAACTGTGTTTCTGCATTCTGCGTGCCTAGTTCCTTGTCTGAGTCTGATGTGTCTGATTGGTGATGCCGCTTTATCCCTCCCATGTTCTGGTCATCATTTGACTTCTCTGCCTGATATGGATGAGACTGTGAAGCCTTGGTATCTATTGTGGTCTCCTTCTGATTCCCCGTTTTCTCTGACGCCTCAGCTTTTTCTGTGGTAGTGTCTTCCTCTTCAGCTTCTGATTCTTCATTATCTGAGGCCGGAGGGGAAAAGAACCAGCCTTTCTTCTGCTTTCCTTTCTGCTTTTTTTTGCTGTTTACTTTTTTGGCTTCTGGGCATGTGCTTTGCAGGTGTCCTGTTTGCCTGCAGAGTCTACACTTGAAGGCTGTATTTTCATAGTCTAGTGCTTGCAGCCAATTCTGTTGTTTGTATATCAGCCTTATATTGTCAGGCAGCCCTTTACTTAAATCCACTTCCACACAGATTCGTGCGTAAGTGAAAATCCTTTCATCAATCCTTTCCATATATGTTTTGATGAATTTCCCAATGCTGTTCCCAATTCCTTCTAAGACTTGATCGCTCCAGAAGTGTAGGGGTAGGTTGTAAAGACGAACCCATACCGGCACTTTGGTGACTGTCATTTTGTTTGGGTCGAAGTCTGTGAACCATGGGGTTATAAACAGCCCCGTCGTTCCCCAGAACCAGGGCCCAGCATTAATGATTGAATCTCTGGCTTCCATGGATGCAAATCTGACTATGAAAAAGCCTTTAGAGCATAAGTGTATATCGCATTCCATGGTCCAGTTTCTGAAGATCCAGAGAAAAAGGTTCTTTGGAGTAGGCTAGAAACTGTTGAAACGGCATATGAGGGCCTGCGATTCATATGACTTAACATAGTCATCCATCCCTGTGGAGTCAAGATTAAGGGCTGGAGTTTGCCCTAGCTGTTCTACTATGTATGGTCGAGGTGTCGAAGCACCTTAATCTGGGAGGGGTCCTGGCTCTCTATTGCCTTGAAGAATGTTTTTATATGAAGGAGCACTCTTGGGTTTTTGCGGGGGTACTGTTTTCCCCTTTTCCCCTCCTGAACAGCCTGGCTGTCCCTGAGTTGGTGCCCCTCCTCTCAGCCTGAGATTCAAGGCAATGGTTTCTCCTGGGCTGATCTTGTAGCTCCCCAGAGATCTGTGGTCCTGGAGTGACCACCTTCCACTGACTAGGTGTTGGATCTGGCCAGGATAGCCAGTTAAAGCACAAATTTGCTGCTTTAACAGCGAAACAGAGCTGTCTCCATTTACCCATATTAAAAAAGATTTCTGCTCAGGGGTTTTAATGAAAATCTGGAAACTATTTTTAGTTACCTGTTGTCTGCGGTCAGACTGGGCTCTGTCTGAAACAGTGTCAATGCTGGTTGCCTGATGGACTGACTGTGCGCACTCTTCCAATCCTTGCCTCTTATTGGGTCGATCTCCCTTTTGAAAGACGAGAAATGCGTACCTTCTGATCATTCGATGCTTCTTCACGCAGATCTGTTGACTGGGTTTCGTATAACCTTGAAAACTGCCCCAATCTGTTAGATCCAGCCTGGATCTGTGGAGTTTTAGCCATGCATTTGAGGGATGGGATGGAACTGCAACATGCAGTCCCCCCTCTTTGCGTTCAAGGTACAGCAATGGAGCGATTGGCCTGGAGAAAACCCAACCGGCTATACCTGCAAAAAACGGCCCAAACCCCAGCGATTTCCCACCCCTGAAATGGATTCTGAGCCAAATGACCAAATTTGTCTTCCGGTTTCTGTCCTCGTTCATCTTCCGGATCTTATCCTTCCGACCTGCCTTTGATTTGTTCGTTCCCTCCATCGTACCTGCTATGTCACAGACGTCGGGATCTTCCCTGGCAAAGGGCCGAAAAATCACCTCTTTGCATTTTGATCGGAGGGTCTTCGGGAGCTCTGTCAATACGCTTTGAAGGCAAAAACAGCGTAGTCCAGGGGCTGTGGCCATCCCAGCCGCGTCGCCTCCACCACTCGCCCATTCAGGGACTCCGTTTCCCTCGCAAAGAAAATCCACTACAATGGCCATTCCGAACCAGTGATCGAATCCTCCCCGTAATATGAATATATACATAATATTGTGTACTTTAAAATTATATCTTAATTTTTTTTTAAATTAAATGAGAATTTAATCATGAAAACAAAATTATAAGAGGTTTAAAATTCCATGCAATACCTTGTGGTGTTCCCCCTGCATTGCACCCTCATGGATTCCCTGTACAATACATGTACATGTATATATTAAAATTTTAAAATTGCACATGAAAATGCATAAACTCGCAATATTAAAAAAATTCTTACAACTTTTTCAAATTGTGTAGACGACCCTGTCCCCACAGTTGACTCCATCGCTAATGCCCTTGGAGAGGGTAAATTGTCTCCACAAACTTAAAATTCAAAAAAAATTAAAATTGTTAGATAGAGTTCTCATTTTTTTATGAAACTTGTTTCAATTTATAACAAAACAAAAGTGAAATATTCAATACTTCTGACAAGCGAATATTTGACACATCTCCTAATAGGGAGGAAGGGAGTGGCACTATGTCGAGAACACTAGATGGAATCGAAATCTATTAACATTTAATTATATCTATAATTATTTCTTTTACAAATGCGTATTCACAATATCGATATAATAAAAGTTTAAAATAATAGTATCAACATCAACTCTTCAAAAAAAAAAAAAAACATCTCTCTACATATCTTGATTGGAACCGGGACCATGATATTATCTAAATTTTCTTTCAACAAAGGACTTAACTGCAAATGTTGAACATATGATATATTTGTGTTAGAATATATCTGAAAAAATTTAAAAAATGTGTGTCAAACAACATTAACACATACATTACATTACATTAAAATATACACACTAAACATTAATACATATTGATCCCATGTCCTCTTCCTCATGATCATTTAGGTCTTACCAACCATCTCGAAAACCCTTTGCATATGCTTTAACCTCTTCAATATTCATATTTGTATACAAAATTAGCACGTGTACAACTCATGCTCTTTATCAATTTATACCGGCATCAATTCCAGTTAATGCAGTATGTATGTTGTCTATAATGGAATCCCTTGCTTCTCGACCAATCTGAGAAGTGGCATCCATCTCTGACTGCAAAGTTACCAGACGTGGAGGTTGAGATACCAAAGGTGGCGAAGGATGAGGCAATTCAGTATCCCTTAAATCACCCTTACCTTAAAATTTCCAACCTTTCCCAGTACCATAAAATTCGGATAGAAGGTTAGTATAATCAAGTCGCATACCCAAAAATAATTATGCATAAAATAATTCTACAAAATAATGTGGAACCTCATCATTACATGGCAGCTTTCCATATGCTGCAAGGAACCTATCACACAAATGGTGGGCTATATTAAGATGCTTGAAATATTGCACCTTGGACATCTTTCTTTTCGTCCCTGCTTTGAAATTAAACATAAATTTCACATGTGATTTTGTAACCCTTTTACTTACTTTGTTCCATTCATCGTTTCCTTTCTACTCATCATATCTATAAAGTAATCACTTGTTGGGCCAAGGTTCTTGTAAATATCAATAAATGAACTTAGAGAGTGAAAAACTATTTCTAAGCTTTTTCGACTCTCTGCAGGGAGCTCCAAACTCGTAAGATCTTTATTCAATTTTGAATAACGAGTTATGCACCTCTGTAACGTACATTTTTGGATGTTTCTCTTCCAAGGAAGCTCATCAAGAATATCAGGTGGATAGGTGGTAGTTGGTATATGGTATTCTTCTTGAATTTCCCTGCTTCGTGTATGTTTACTTCGATCAAAATTTTTACCCCTTGCTTCAATATTTAATTACATAAATATAAACAAATGTGAATCTATTTATATGTGAGTTGATAATTAAATATAAAATTTTCTAAAACATGTCAAATTCACCAAGTTGTTCTTACATAGTGGGGCCACACTTAGTATAGTTTTGAAAGAAACACATGGTCATTAAAAACAACGCATTTATAACTAAAAGTAACACACATATCAAATATATCTTACAATGTCCATCAATAAATTTTGATGGGGAGCTTCTTAACACCAGTTCATCTTTTACACACAAATATTGAATTGGGATTGCCCCATATAATAGATAAATAGAAATCCTATTAACATTTGCATAATGTCTTATGCTAAATGATTGAAATTGACAGGCAATATTTTTTGCTTCTCCATGTAGTTGTTTTAATTTCTCCTTTTTGAATCGGTACACACATTTTATCTGGTTTCACACAAGTTCATAATTGGTGAAGACTACAATTCCATTGGATCCATACTCCCTAGTTATTCCTAAGCCTTCTATCAGTGTAATATAATATGGTTCATTATTTTTTGTCCTTTCCGATACATTTTTTTTCCTTTGGAGGACTTTGTTCATCGCAATATTGTATAGCACATACATAATCACGGCTTGTATTGGATTGGGATAGCAAGCAACTTATATGCATAATGTCCATTTTTTAGCCATGTTTAAAGGGTTTTCTAATCCCTATAAAAGACAAATTCAATAAAATGAATAATATATTTATTTTTTGCAAATGCCTTAGATTATGGAAGAATGATGAAAAATAAATATATATTATGATTAAATAATGGAATATTACAGGATCTATTGTGATGAACTTCCCCACTACAATAATAATGGTAGTTTACAAATCAATGCAATTGGAAAAACTCATTACCAAATGTTCTCGTGTTGGAATGAACAAGAATAACATTCAAACACATGCTACACTACATTTATTTTGATTTTCAACCCAAACTAGGGCCTCTAATCCTCTTGGTTCCCACCCAACTTATTAACAAATATTAGGTGATTCCAATAACTATAACTACATGTTCTAAAGGTTTTCTCTTACTTTGTGGATAGAAGCAATGCACCTTTGGCTGATGCGAGTGAAGATATCACGCGATCAGGCTATGATTTATAAAATAAAGGCGATCCATAAATTCTTTATTATTTGTATATCTTTGTATTGAATTTAAGTTTTCCAATGGTTGTATGAAACAAGGATATCGGAACAAGACTCACCCAAACCCAAATTACGATAATTCCAGTGGGAGATCAATTCGATGCAAAGAGTCTCACTTTAGATGATTTCTTTCTCAGGTTTCTTCATTAGAGAGATTTGAGAATCGTAGCCAAAAAATTACATTTTTTGTCTTTAATTTTCTACTCTTGGAAAAATTATTCCCAGGTGTGACAGTCAGCGAATGGTAGTGACTCTTTATCTCCATCAACAAAATGGGAAACATAATTAAAGATCCCAAGTTTTAGCTGATGGAAGCCTCCTTCTATAGAATGTAGTGATAGAAGTTTTGGTAGGAGACTTATCATACTGAAATCAGTGTTGATGGTATGTCATCTACATTTGGCGTTGATGGCCAATGGACGCCCTCAACAGTTTGGGCAATTCCTATATCCCTACGACTATTTTTGGCAGAACTTTCTTATTGATGTTTGGGCCGAGAGGGTTCTTATTCTTTTTTATGACTGCCCAAGTTTAGAATTTATTTCTCTATGATAACATCAAGTTGTATCACTTCAGTAGTGATATTATCCTGAACATGTAAAAAGAGTTAGCCATATGGCCTATATCATCGGTACTCCATTGGATGATGTTTTAGATGCTAAATGCAACAGTGTAGAAGATGCATCCCTAGTTATAATGAAATGTCCCAAAGAGACTTGGCTTCATCAACTGATATGTTTTAAGGGTATGTGTAAAATGGGTATCCCAAAATTTAATTGAATGCGGTTAGAAGGAGTGAAACCTAAACCTGTGACCTTGGTGAGTGTGCTCTTGACATGTGAAAATTTAGGAGGCTCCACAACAATGCAAATCGATCCATGATTACATTATTAGAGGCACAAAATCTAACTGAGATCCTTTCAATAACTTCCAAATAAATTTTAGAAAGATAATTGGTGGACCATTGGTGGATATCTCATTTGTTACTGATGGTGTTTTGCAAGCAGTTTGGGGAAAATAAAAACCAATATTGGAGGTCAAATGCAAATTTAAAAGTCAATAATCACAAGTTATCGTTTCTTGCATTAATGAACTTTATATAACCAAAGATTTGAGATACGGATTGGAAAAACAAAGCCTCTATATGTTTGTAGGATTTTCACATCTCACTCTATGGAGGGCCTCATGCTTAAATTTTTAATGCTCGGTAATTAAAAAAAGATCTAACTCAGAATTTGAATACATTCTCAAATAGAAGAGCGTTCCCCAAGATTCCTGCCAGTATGACAAAGAGAGTTCATTTTCTCAATTTGTCACATAAAGCGTCATAACTAATTGCAAGAGAGAAGGATATACAAAGATCAAGCGAAAACTACTATGAAATCACAGATCAAGCTAAAGGAATTATCTCAACATTTTCATAGTCAACCAGTGGTATATTAGGCCTAACTTCAAGGAATTGTGAAGGGTTGAAGCCCTCTGAATCCTTTCAAAGGCCAATATCATTAGTTCAAATTAACAATTCACGTAATGCTTATATTTTTTATGGAACAACCAAACCTATAGAGTTGATATATTTACTTTGTTTTCTATTTCATTCTTTCACAACTAGTAGATGGATTTAAATTAATTTCTAGCATCAGGGAGTTATTGATTGTTTTTGCAAACTTGTCTGAGATATGAGTAATGAGTGAAGTCAAATATGTATTGGCAAGTGAAGGTATGGTTTCTAGGTCTACTAAATGTTCCATATCGATTTTATGTTATGTTAATAAGATCAAAGCCAGTGGAAATGATTCTTGGCATTATTCAGAAGAAAATGAGTTTTGATTCCAGGTGTGTTTCCTTTGGCAGTTTGGTCAAACTTGTTTGGATTTGGATGACAGACATTGAAAGTTAAATAGAGTATCGAGATGAATGCTATTGGAAACATATTTTGACCATTGGGAAGATCAAGATTGGAAAATATCATAATAGAAAAACAATTGTCATGACACTACAGGTAAATATTGTTTCTTGAGGATTAGACATTATAACAATTATTGAGTAAAAAATTATAACAATTATTTTCTGGAAATCAATATAACAGATAACATAATTACAGAGAATAGAAAATAATCACACAGAAGAGAAATAAACTCCCTAAATTCTTACCTCCAGCCAAGGTTGAACTCCTCGGCATTGAACTCGTCTAGAGCCAAACTCCTCAGCGTCCAATTCCTCTAATGCCGATCATACCTGCAAAACCAAAAAAAGTTATCCTCACTGTAACCGAGTAAGGTTGCAATTAAAAAATCAACGTAGCCTGCCAAAAATCAACCCGCTAACATCAACCTGACCTAAGCACTGCGCATGCAACTTTTGACAGAGAAAGACACAACGAAACTTTGAAACAGGCTCACGGACAGGATATATATATAAACATTTTTTCAACCAAACTAAATGTTCGACCGAAAAAATAAATTGGCTTAAAAATTAGTCCAGCGAAAAAACTAACTCGCTAGAATTTCCCCCAACCGGGAAAAAATCCCTTGTAGGCTTCCATTAACTTTAACGATTAAATGTTCATCCGAACATTATGTTTGATTGTTCAGTCGAAAAAAAATACGTCGGCCTAAAAAAATACCTGATCCGACCAAAAATATAATAGTTTGGTCGAAAAAGCGGGATGATTAATTTTCTGCTGCCAATTCTCACAAAAGTGTAATCCAATTTCACATTTCCACCTTTATATAAAACGAAATTATAAAATGTATACATGAAGAACAATAAATGAATTAGTGAGATAGAGACCCCTTAAACACTATTTTTTCAAGTAATTTTGACAAAAGCAAAACAAAAATAAATAAATAATAAGGTCCCATTCTTATTAACGAATATATTATATGGTGGGTTGTTGTATAAATAACAACAAACCTTCAAGAGCTTTTTTGAGGCATCAAATTGTCACATTTTTTAGGATTTATATTTTAATGCTTAGTTTTATGAAATTGACAATATTATACATACCATAAGATTTTGAACATTGCAAAAATAACATCAATTGAAGCTCATATGTCAAAATTATGCCTCTAGCAAGTACTTTTTGTTAGGTGGGGAGGTTTGGTACCCATAGGCCTTGTAGTCCTATCTAGGGCAAGACCATGTATGCTTGAGAGTTTCTCTAGGCATGGTTTCTTCAGTTGAAAAAAAAGGTACCAAGGGGATGTGATGTTAGCCCCCATCACTCACACAGGTGGTTTTGTTCATATGTAGAATTTTAAAAGGGTTTTAGAGGTTTCAAAACCCAAATACTATATGAGGGTTGAAGCATGCAAAATATTTGACCATAATTGTAAATGACTATCAAGCTATGTTATATATTGTGCCTCTAGAAAAAGAGAGGTTTCCATTCCTTTAGTATTGTTATGATTCCATGGTTAACTAAAGCATCTAGGAGTGGTTTATGGAAGTATGACTAAGGAGGTAGAAAATTATATAGTATCCATTCAAGCACCAATGTTGAGGATAACTTCATAGAGAGTTCACCTTCCTTTGTACTTTCATTTCTTAATCGAGAAAAAGAGAGAAGAGCATAGCTCTCATCTTGTCACTTGGCTTTATCTTATATTAAGTTTCCGAAATCACATCCTATGTTTATTTGTCTCAATGGTACGTTCATATTCTTGTTTTTTTAGTTATTTTCATAAATTTAAACAATAAACTAATAATACTAAATATGAAATCTAAAATAATAAACTACTTAATACAATATTTTCAACTTAATATATATATATAATTGATATATGTGTATAATATTCCTATTTATTTTTAAATCCGTAACGTATATATATTTTTAAAGCTCATATAAAATAGCAATATAATATATTATCTTTTCAATTTATAAATCTCTAATATACAAAATTACTCACACTATAAACTAACTTAATATATATTGCAATCAATATAGTATTAAGAACTAATTAAATTTTTAATTTAATAGTTGGAAAAAAAAAACCAAATTTACCCATAAAACTTAAAAGAATACTAACTAACTCCATAAATTATATCAGAAAAGGATATCATAGCATAAGATAACAAAAAGCCAAACATTGTGAACATTTCCACTGATAAAAAGTGAGGAGACTCATGGAAAAGTGAGGAGACTCATGGAAAAGGAGGAAGAATCCTCTTACATTAAGAAATATTTTGAATATTAAAAGTTAATGCTATTCTTGGATTTGTCACTTCATACAACAAATACCTCTTACGAGAAAAGGGCTAAGCAAAGAGTTGATAATAGGGTTTACCACTTTCAATTTAATAAATCACAAGTACATAAACGAGTTATTAGAAATACATGAAAAGAGTTATTATGAATTTAAGGAAAAACATTAACTAATCACCTAAATATGAATTACTATGGGCCATGAAGATTTAAGAAAATTTTAATGAACACAATTTAAAAATGTTAGGATTATTTTTCTAATGCCAAATTAATAATATCAAATACTTGATTATTTTTTCAGAAGAAAAAAAATGATGCTCTCATTCATAAATGATGAGAAAGTTTACATATTCATGTTTCTATTTCCATCAACATACCACACAGAAGTATAACCTATGATACCATCCCTACTACAATCCAAAATGCCCGAGGCTCGACTGATGCTTCTAACAAAAGGAGGTACCAAAATACAAATTAAAACATTACATTAACCTCTTACAAATAAAAACCAGATTCGATTAGTCACATAAAATATATAGAAACACAACTAAAAGAAAAGATGTTTCCCCCAGAAGAAAGAAAGTTTCTCTTGCCATTAAACTCCTGCAAAATTAAAAAATGTTCCTCTAAATATGGTCTTTCCCTGTCACTCTGTGAGTCTGTGTTTTCAAATCATGTTCCTTGTATATCCATAATATTGTTATAGTCTTTTCCTTGATAAGAAACCTTAATTAAAAATGAGACTATCAACCTTGATCCTTATGTTATTTTCAAAGATGGCGTAATGGATCATACCTGGAAGGACCTTAAGTCCTCTCTTGGATAGGAGGTCGGCAGTCATATTTTTCTCTCTATAGATGTGTTCAAAATTAATGTTCTGAAATGATTTAATCAAATATCTGATCTAATCCATCAAATTAGTTTAAATAGGTGGTATGAATTTGTTGTGCTCTCTTACCTAGTCGATGACCGCCTTTGCATCGTCGTACATCTGAATATTCACTAGCCCTATCTACTATGTTGCTTTCAAAAACCCCCATAACCCTATCACCTCAACTCAGCTATTGGTCCCCTCACCTCCTTCGACCATAAATTATAGAAAGTTTCAGGTTTCATGACCAAGAAAGAACCACAACCACACTGTTAGGGTCCTATAATTTATAGGATCAATTGATGATTATCTATTGATTTTTATGTTATGAGATATTCTAAATAATGTTGTATTCTATAAATTATTTCCAAAAAAAAATTAATAAAAAAAGGGCGATACAAAAAAAGGATATATGTGTGTGTGTGTGTGTGTGTGTGTGTGTGTGTGTGTAAAAACAAAATAAATAAAAAATATGAAAAAATGAAAGTAGCCCCAATAAGTGATCCAGTTCGAATGTCATTTTAATTACATATATATATATATATATATATATATATATATATATATATATATATATATTGAAAAAATAAAAATATGATGAAATACCCCTTAGAAAAAATAAATATGTGCAACTAGTCTAAATGTCGCATTAGATTTAAATAAATATGTTTAATTATTTAATCGCATGGTTTAAGAGCAATTATATTAGTTTAATAAAGTGTGTTTAATTACTTAATCGCACAATTTAAGCGTGATTAAGTTAAAAGGTTAATAAAAATTTGTATACAACACGTTTATCATTTTGTAATAATGTTCAGGTTGAAAACAAGGGTCGTGGTGTAACTCACCCAGATAAATTGTGGGAGTTCACTTCGTACCCCCTGCCCCTCTAACAATTAATCAAGGGGAGGGGGTCCAAAAATTAGATTCTCCCTTTACATTTTTTGCATCGTGACACTCCCTGGCTAACTACCAACGCCGCCCCCCCGCCGCGCCCCCCCCCCCCCCCCACCCCCCACACTTTAAACTGCTTACCACTCACCCCCCTCCAAAATCCACGTTTCCCCTCTTCCCACCTAATTATGATCATTGACTTCACACTTTCCTCTCCACTCCTCTCCCACCAAGTATCACCTCCACCCCAGTCCACTACTACCAAGTGGCACATCACATCTGACTCTGCTTCCTTTTGTGTCACATCCCTTCTCACTCCACTCCAACTCACTCCTGCCACATGGCACATCTCTTACACCTATCATTAACTGTTAACTAACCATTCAAGAGGTAATCATTGCCAAAGTAATTAACCTGCTCCATTAAACGTTTTAATCTCAACGATAAATGATTTTTCTTATAAATAAAGCATAAAACCACTCAGTTGACCCTTCCCTTTACTGTTCCTAGATAGTGAACAACAAAACCTGTTACAATGACCTGTCATCAAGTAGACTGCCACCGCAACCAGTCAACAAGTCGACTTGTCACCGCTACCAGTCATCGAGCGACCAGTGTCATCCAACCAATTCTCTGGTAATTTCAGTATTCTAGTTCTTTTCTTTTCATCATGGCTTCTAAGGGTAAATCCAAATCCATAGTTAAAAACCCCCTTCTTCCCCCTGTAATTGACGTAGACCACCAGCCCCTGGTAGATCAATAATACAAAATAATTGAAACTAGTTGTGAGTTCTATCTCTACGAAATCCACAACTAGTTAAAACAAAAATTCGTTGATCCTAGTGATGTATTGGGTTTGTGGTAATCCTTCCTACCCAAATTTGTCTTTCTTGGGACCCATGATTTTCTTGAATTTATTTCATGGTGCCACTTCCGATACATTCGTAATCAAAGGGAAATTGTAGCCTAGAAGAATGATGTTATTTCACAATTACCCCTGATTCCATAAGCCAAATGCTTCAGATTTAGAATTTTTCCTCTTTGAAACCCTTTTCAACAGATTCCCTCATGGAACGCTACCAAAACCTCAATTTCCCTCACAAAGCCAAAATATTTGAGACATTTCTACCTAAGGATGTCCAATTGCCTAAGAAAAATTCTCCTTATCCATCCTCCAGGTTCCCTGAAATGACAAAGCAAATTATCTCAATAGTTTCTTGTTTAATGAGTTATCAATCCGATCAGTGGGTTGATGAAGCCATCATAGGGTCTTTATTAGTTTTCTCAACAGGTCGAAATCCCTCAGTCATCTTCAATTATAATTAATTCCTAGCAGATGCCATACATGAACAGTTCCTAAAGTTTTCTACAGAAGGGGTTTTTAAGTATGCTTCAATTTTAGTGTATTTTTTTTTGTTCCATTGGGAACACAGGTTTCAATTTCCATTACAAAAACTAGATGAACAAGGGAATACCCAATCTGTGATTCATTGGACTTCCCTAGTAAGGAAGCATACCAATGAATTCACCTTCAGTGATTATGTAGACCATTTCTTCTATATAGTTGCTTGCCTATTGAATAGTGATGTTAAACCAAGAATAGGACCTGAGATAAAAATTTCTACACCTTAGTGAGAAATCCAAGATAGGTGACTCATACCTATACCAGATTTACACTGAGGTCAGAGTGAATGGTTGTGAATTTCCTCCATACAGGTTTCCCAAATTTGTTCCTATGAGAATTTTTCACTAGAATATATTAGAAAAATGATTAATATGGATGAGCTGCACTTTGTGGCACCCAAGAAGAAATATTAATTCATGATCAAAACATAGGTTGGGCCTTTTATTTGCAATACTAGGACAACAACCAAAGAAGTAGATCTTCTCCTCAAGTGGATGAATTTTAAACTCAACTTTACCTAGTCATATGACCCTTTGGGAATAATTTCAAAACTAAGAGTTGAGCAGAAGACTAATTCTTACACTCATACTCCCAGGCTAGAAATAGAAAACTATATGAATCAGGATCAATGACAGGAAAATACTTTGTAAGAGGCAGAAGAACAGGTAAACTCTACAACGACATCACAGATTTCAATACCACAATAGAAATAGGAAAAAACACCAATGGGGGATGTTTCCCCTCCAGTTACAAAAATCCAAGGAAAGGAGTTCAAAGTTTACAAGAAGAGATACAAAGTGAATCTAGCAGGAGACTTTTTGGAGGAGGAAAATGTACAGTCCACCATTGCTTTTATAGGCCCCTATACTTTTGTTGGGAATGAAGACATTCTTATAGGATCTCCATCATCTTTGGCCTCCCAAGAGCCATTGGACACATCTTAGTCATGAGAATTGGTTCATGACCACGTTGAACCAAACATATTTGCTAAGTATAAATGAATTAAGAAGAAGAATGAGATTTTAAAAGCTACCACCTATTCTCAATTTTGGAAGCAAACAACCTCTTCACAAAATAGACTACTCTCTGCCTTTGATACAGAGAAAGGAAAGACGCAGATAGCCTTCCTCCAAGATGAGGTTCCTTTCCCTAAGAATCCTGTAGACTAAAAAAAGTCCATGTTTTTCTTCAATATTGATGAAATCCATCCCATTGATTAGATGGACTTATGCAAACAAACAGGTGAGATGTTGTATTCAATGTTGACAAAGCAATTGCAACTTCTAGGCTGCAAGATTTTGGCAACGACATTTAGTCCCAACTCAAACTGGAAAAGATATCTTCTTTAGCTAAGGATACTAAGGTTAAGTCTTTAGAGGATCTAGTAATCAAACTGGGATATGATCCGAGTAATGTGAAAGTCGAAGAGGAAATTATTAGAAGAAAGAATGTTGATATTGCAGCTCTAAAGAAGCAACTCAAGCTTCCATCCACTCAATATCCTCAGACAAAGTAACTTGGAAAACTAGAGAAAGATAAAGAAGACATGTTCAAAATTATTATTGAACATAATGGGCATATTAAAGAGATGGAGACTGAGATGGAGAAACCGTTGAAGGAGAGAGAACAAACAACACAGTTGGCAGTCATTCCACTTATAGTAGTTCCAATTGTAGGTAAATCGGCAGCAGGAGCTTCCACTTCAACAACCATCACAGTAGAGGGATAGTCTACAGACTCATCAGGAGGACTAATCAAAGATATGGAGGACTTTTCTATCAAACGACAAGAGATTGAAAAATCGAAAGCTCAGCTAAACAATATACAAGAATAGAAATTAAAGATTGCTAATGTGTACATAAAAGAGCTTCAAAAGACTCATAGGTTAACTCAGAGAATTGAACATTTAGAGAATGAATCTACCATGGTCCCGACAATTTCACAAGGAAAGGAGAACATTTGGGTGGACTGTAAATTTGGCCTTCCATCGAAAAAAATTTCAACTAGGAGGGATTAGTGCAGAAATCATAAGAATTTATTGAATAAATAAAAGGAAGTTTACGACAGAAACTAGGTGAAGCCACTGCCCTAATAAGGATTCTAAATTCAAAGACAAACGAGGAATTTGAGGAATTTGAGATTGTAGATAAGACAGAAACAATCCTTTAGGTGAGAAGAGTCCTTACAAAAAGGAGCTTGATGCTACAATTAGAAAACAGGTGCCATAACTTGGAGGCCGGCATTCAGAAGTTCCACAGAAAATCAATGTACTAAATCAAAAGGGGTTGGAAGGTTTGGAATGAATTGGAGATAAATTGGTCCAGTTAGATGATTATCAGTAGAAATTATACTCCATAGTTAGAGGTAAGTCAAGGTTTTCCACCATCAAGGGAACCATCATAGGAAAATCTTTCATGGAAGTTTTGAAATTAGATTCACATATCAAACATGAGATAAAACATTTGTTTGTAATTAAGCCCACCTTCCAGAAATATACCGAGGTGGATGAAACCTATAGAAGTTAATCAAATTTTCCACCCTAGATGAAGACACATGGGATAAACTATCCCAACTACTTGATTAAAACAAGTGTTCATCTTCAAGAGCAAAGAAACATCTTTTAAGGCCAAGTCAACACCAAAATCCTCAAAGATAGTGCCAGAGAGCTACAACATTTTTATTTGCCTATATTTTTGTACTATTTTTGTAAACAATTTTCTAGGATATTTTGTAGAAAATCTTGATATTTCAAATCAAGATATTTTGAGAAGTTTTGTATAAATACTTCATAATTTGAACTACAAATTATTGGATCTTGTACCAAGAAATGAGACTTTTGATGTAAAGCTGTGTACAAAGATAAAACGATCATTTCATTAATACAAAAATTTGTTCCAGGATTCATGTGTGAGGCGAATTGGTGATGTTTTTCCTCTTGTGTCATTGTTATTTCTATGTTTTTACATATGTTTTTTGTATCTGTATTTTTTAAAGAAGATTAAGGGCTTAATTTGTTTAAATACACTCTACTCTGGCTTATAAACAATATCTATGTTTTCACTCTGATATTAAATATAGAATTCATTCTAAAATTATCTATGTTTAATTGAACCTAAATCTTTTCCTCCCTTTCATTCCACAAAAGCTCCAAAGATCCAATAGCCTTCCTACCTTTCCCTGTTACAATTTGTTATATTATTTTTATATCTAATCATCCTAAGACCTTTTTACTCCATTTACCAATGGCCTTTCCTTCTAGTTTCAACAAAACATTTGAAAAAAACAAACTTAGAACTTAATAACTAGCCTAATATCTTAAATAAAAAACTCTAAATCATATAGATAGATCCCTATCTAAAGCTGGAAGGGCTAGATATTATCTTCAAAAGTGGTTTTTTTGTTACCTCTAGACTTCCCTTAGAACCTTGGGAAATTACAGAGTGATAAAATTCTGGCGACCATACTGGGGACTTTAAACAAATATTATATGAACTCATTTTTTCTCTGGTAAAATTTCTTTTAGAGCTTAAAGTTATTTCAAGTGTGTAACTATGAAATAGATCTTATTTAAGGTTATCTTCCACTTAAAAGTTATAAATACTTTATATTTGTAAACATACTATTGTAGATCTAGCTCCTAAAAAGACATACACAAGAGCTAATCCAGATCCTAAAGCACCAAAAATTGTAGATAAACATGAAAAAAATATTAGAAATAAGAGTTTAACTGAGAGCAAAGCAAGTAATAATCCTCTACTGAGAGTTAATTATTTTCTCGAAAGTTTTGTGGCTATAGAAGACATTGAATTTGATTTATCTTTTGAACATAGTTTTTTCGCACTAAGTTTGACAGCTTTGTACCCGAAACTGTTTTTGATGAAATCATTTTAAAACCTTACATTTCAAAGCATCAACCTATTAATACAAACTCTGATGATGATTTCATTAAATAATTTAATAAGCTTGAAGTGTTGGTAACTGAATTAGACCGAGTTGTGCAGAAATCTCTTGAATCATCTAAACCTTCACCTTCTTCTTCTATTTCTTCGTCACCAACCCCACCAGTAATTTCGCGTATTACTACTATCCCACCATAGATTCCCCCTATTTCTAATACCCCTCCAAAGATTCCCCCTCTTTCTACTACACCTCTAGTAATTCCCCCTATCACGAGTTTACCCATTTCATATATTATCCCTACCACCACTAAACCAACACAATAAAGTACCATCCCACCCCCTTTAATACCTTCCACATCCACATCCAGTATAGTTACATCTTCCTCTCATTTACCCATCATGGTAGCTCGTTATGCCTCCCTGTTCCTACACGAACAACTCAATCCCATGCCACAAGATTATCAAAGTAGAATACCTCAATTCTATGGCACATGGCCAATCACTTCTCAATAGAATATAGACAAAATGAATGATTATTTAGATTTGCAAGAAATTGATGATGATGATGTGAAGATGAGACTATTTGCCCAAAGTCTCACAAGAGAATATAAGAAATGGTTTAAAGCATTACCAGCTGCCTCTATCCCAGATCTCGCATAATTTCACCAAATGTTCCTCAGAAGAGGGGATGTAAAGAAGAATCCTCTCTGAATCTTGGATGAATATGAGAGTATAAAGAGATCCCCTGGTGAAATTGTCCAAGACTATTGCACTAGATTCAATAACATTTACAAATCTATCTGAACTGCAATACAACCCCCACAAGGACTAGCTTTAATCAAATTTCCAGATGGTTTTGATCTAGACATGTCCTACCAACTGAGGGAGAGGAATCCTACTACCCTTGAGGAAATGTAGAGGAATGCAGTCAGTGTGGAAGAAAATCTATTTGCAAAGAGAGCTAGGTTAAAGGCTGAGAGGAGAGTCACTATTAAAGAAGAAACTGCTTCTTCTTGATCAGATGTTAAGTTGGATACCTTAGTTAAAACCATGGAAAAAATTGTGGAAAGGATAAGTTTGACTGGTAGGGCTCCTCCAAGGGACAATCAAGTTGTTCCTCTAATTAGAAATCCTAATTTTAGAAAAAAACCACCTCAAATCAAACAGAGAGGCTAAACTGATTAGGAGAAAATTATACCTCCTTTCCAGGAGAATTATGAAGATGAAGAATCTGAGATACCAGAGGATAATGAAGAAAATCAAATAAAATTATTTGAGGAAAGTGAAATTGACTACATTTTCCTAACTAAAGAGCAAGATATGTTCTTGCTATAACAACTAGAATTCCTCCCTTTAGAGTCAAATGACTATAAACAAGGATACCAAAATTCTATTATGGAGGTGCACATACAATACAATTTGAGAAGTAAAAAGGTTGTTGAAAATCCTCCCAAGAAAATTCAGAATCACACCCCTTCTATTAGCCAACCAAAAGAGGATTCTCAAAAGGAGACTTCTAAAAAATAGGATATAAATATAAAAGAAATAGATAAAACTCAAGCATATTTTATTATTGAAATGAATTGGACAATGTGAAAATTTCTATTCCTCTCACTGAATTAATTAACAAGAATGCATATAGATCTCAAGTCATGAAGGATATAAAGATACGGGAAGGGACAGACACAGTCTACTTGACTAATGACCAACCTTAGTTATTGTTTGGACCTGAACTTGAACGGAAGTCTCAAGAAGGTAGTGTGCCACCTTTCTAGTGCTTCACACAATATTATGCCTAGAGCCATCATGGAGAAGCTAGGATTAGACATAAAAAGACCCTACAAAGATTTATACTCTTTTGACTCCAGCAAAGTGATATTCTTAGGTCTCATCAATGATTTATGTGTTACACTGGTACAAATATCAGGAAAGAGTTTGGTAATGGATATTGTAGTGGTAGACATACCTCCCAAGTATGGAATGCTACTATCAAGGTCATGGGGATTAAAGTTAGAGGGTACATTGTAGATGGACATGACCTATGCTACCATTCCCATTTTTTGTCAGTAGAGAATGTTATACAGGGAAACATTAATGAAATATATGGTGACTAGTCAAGACAAACCAAATAATTACCCCCTGTACTCTGTGCATTTAGATATGGACTCCTTTCTTTTGTATAATGATGAATGTGTAGAGGAGGAAGTGTCACACTTGGAAGTTGAATTGAGTAAGATAGAGGATATAAAATTAGATACTGAGAAACAAAATGAAGAGGGAGAAGCCCTTTGGAATATGGATTTTGATGGGGTTGTGAGCAAGGAAGGAGCAGGGTCAGGTGTTTTCATCTCAAACACAAAAAGAAATATAGCAAAGGGACATGCTTACAAGCTTAATTTCCAATGTACGTATAATATAGCTAAATATGAAGCACTGATTTTGGGACTGCAAATTTTGAAGAGGTTGGGAGCTAAAATGATTTTTGTACATGGGGATTTTGAACTCACCATTAACCAAACTAAATGTGAGTACTTGGCTAAACATGCTAGACTAAGAGCCTACAGAAATGCAGTTTTAGATTTTCTGCAATATTTTCTTGAATATCACTTGTTTGTCTCCCTGGAGGGGAAAATATATTAGATGATGCTTTGGCTACTTCAGTGAGTACTTATAAAATTCCATTCCATCCAAATAGAAAACATGAGGTTGTTGTAAAACACAGGCTAGTTGTTCCAGATAATGTAAGATATTGGCAAGTTTTTAGTAGTGATAAGGAGGCAGAAAAAATTTTATAGTTGAAAGAAGATTTTGAGTGTGTATATTTTTATGCAGATAATGATGTACATTAAAATATAAATGAGATAATGTTGAATGAGACCAATGAAAATTCAGAGGCACTTTAGGTTCTAGAATTGAAAGACAATGTGTTACCACAAGGATTGGTGTGATTAGAACAGTTGTTTGATTTTAAAGATGTAGGTAGAAAGCCAAAAATATAACCGGTAGGAGTTGAGGTAGAGGACTGTAATATAGGTACTGAAGAAATTCCAAAAATTGTAAAGTTGTCCAAATCCTTGCGTCCTAATGAAACCATGAATACATTAAGCTATTAAAATAATTTTCTGATGTGCTTGCTTGGATCTATGAAGATCTGAAATCATATGACATCGGTATCATATAACATACCATTCCCATCAGGGAAGACCAAAAACCCTTGAAGCAGAAATTAAGGAGGGTAAATTTAGTTTTGTTACCTTTAATAGAAAATAAAGTTAAAAATTTGTTTGATGCAAAAGTCATTGTACCCTTAAGCTTTTAAAAATGGGTGTCTAATCTAGTGCCAACAAGAAAGAAGAAATGAGAAATAAAACTCTACGTAGATTTCAGAAATCTGAACAAAGTTTCTCTCAAGGAAAACTACCCTCTACCTAAAATGGATAATATCTTACAGAAATTAGTTGGTTCCAGCAGGTGTTTTTTGCAATATGGTTTCTCAGGATATAACCAAATTCTAGTTAATCATGATGATCAACATAAAACAATGTTTACTACACCTTGGGGAACCTTTATGTATGTAAAAATGCCCTTTGGCCTTATGAATGTAGGGGCCACTTTTCAAAGAGCAATGGATATTGCATTTGTTGATGAGAAAGATAGGTTCAATGTAATTTACCTAGATGATATTACTGTATTTTCCAAAACAAAGGAAGATCGTCTCCTGGACTCACATCATTGTTTCCAAATCACATATGGTGACGGTCTTTAAAAAATCATTGTTGTAAGTCTATATAGTGATGTTCCTTTAAGGTTTTACACCAAAGCCATTTTCAATGACACTTTTGGTGAGGGTTGTTAAAAGCCCATCAAACAATGTAAACTTTGAAACGAGAACTGATACTGTTACCCATTTTGTAGAGATAGCAAAAAAGTGACCTGATTTTGAAAAGGGGTGATGCATAACACACATGTTTTTTTTAGAGCATAGTTTTTGGCACTTTAATTTTTTTATGTACATTACATTTTAGAATGGTAGTGATTTTCATGCTGATTTAAAAAAGTGGGTATTCTGCATCACACCCTTTTTTTAAAAGACCAGTTTTTTGGCTTTAAATTTTCTAATGTATAAAATGTAAATAATTATTTTGCAAATTTGATAATTTTTGAAGTGGTCATTTTCTTCATATTTTCTTGTTTTTTATTTTAATTTTAATTTTTTTTAGTGAGGTTTTTATTGTTTTGCATTTTTAAATTAGAAGGTCGATATTTTGAATTTTTGATATTCTACATATTTATACATCCTTAATAAATTTTTCAATCCACATGAAATAATTGTTTCTAAAAAACAATATTTTTTAACAATGGACATAAAAATAACCATTTTTAACATAAACATAACTAAAAAACTACACGTTTTGATAATTTTTTGCTAGAATTGACATGTCAAAATCACAATTTTTATACGAAAATTTTAACTAAAAATGGTTAAATAATAGTTTTTTTATGAATTTCATGTCAAAAAAATAATAATAATCACTTTTTTTTCAAAAAATAATGATTAACTTAAAAATCAATGTGAAAATCACATATTACAAATATTGAACGCATAACAACCCTAATTGAGTGTTTATTCTTCTTATAAAATGTCAAAGTCAAAACATTGCAAAGCTTGATTTCCAAGCATAACTTAAATTTAATCAACAATGTCACGTAATCCAAACTCTTCGTCCTCTAGAGTTTCATCATTGTCTTCTTCCACAATATTTTCTGTTTCCTTTTGCTCATTTTCCTCTTCTAATGGATCTTTGATGTCTGTGAATCTCCCAATATATGTCTTTCCAAACATTCCATGTAATGGTGGTTGGGGTTCCTTTTCCTCTTTTGCCACACGTGATTCACTAAATTCCCATTTCTTCAACCCAATTTCTTGCATTGCATCTGGAAGAAATTGAAGAGCATTAATTCTTTGTTGAATAAAATTACATTGTACTGTATCTTTTTCAATTGCAATGCAATTTCTTCCGTTTTGAAGACAACATGCTAGTGTTGTACCTAATTATCGAGCACAAAAGAAATAATGAACTAAATTAGTACAATGACATATTAATTAAAAAATAACATATTGAAATTCAATTCCATATAATAAAACTTACCTGAGCCAGAAAATAAATCCAGAACCCAATCTCCTTCATTTGAACATATGTCTATAAGATAGTTAATCAGTAATTGTGGTTTTTGATAAATGTTAACTATCTCTCCTTTTGCTTCTTTGTCTCCATATGTTAGTTTTCTCACAATAGCATCATAAGTCAGTATTTGGCTATGAATCTTTCCATCTACCCGATTTGTTACCGGGAAATCTAGTGTCTATTCAGAGCTGCTAGTCCCACTAAGACAAGTAGCTATCTTAGAAACAAATAGATTAAAGTAACTTGTTTTTCCTTTACAAGAGAGAGATGAGAAAGAAGCAGAGAGTACCAACCTCAGTCTTCCGCTTGGCTCCTTTCTTGTTTCCTTTCCCCTTTGACAGAATCTCTCCACTGCTTCCTTACTTGTCCCACTCCAAAGAGCACCTATAGATTCACAGCAGCATAATACCATCAAAGCATAGAGATCTTTCACTGTAAACAATATAGGATCAGATATATATTGACCATACAAATGCATATATCAACACAATATTCAGAGATACACAAGAATATGGAGGAAAACTCAAATAGCTTTATTAGTAAAAGTAGTAGAAGAGAGGATTACAACAACTTGGTCTGACCCAGTGCCATCTTCCCAGCTTGAAAGCCCTCTTCACCTCAAATAAAGCAAGATCACCCAACAATGTCTTCAAAGAGAAACTAGCAACACCTCTTTGCAAATTATCGAATTCCAACCCCTGGATCTCTGGGATGAGGGATCCATTTATAGATATTTGCAGGGGGTGAGTCAGCTTCTGGGATTTTGAGTAGTGTCATCTCTCTGATAGTTCTTGGTTCCACTTGGAGATTTCATGTTCTCTCACTCATCCTTGGGTGGACTCAGGGAGGCAAGTGTCAAATGAGCAGCTTCTAGAAGATTCTCAGGTTCTCCACTTAGCAAACTGCTTGTGTCATTTGTCTGCTCTCGCTCATCGCACCCTACAGAAGGGATTTCCAATATGTATCGCACCTTTTGCATGTGGCAGGTGAGATGCATCGCATCCTTTGCACTGGGCAGTCTGTGTGGTCCTGCTTTGACTAGTTCTGAGTGGTTTTTCATGGAAAACTTCTGGGAGATGATGTAATCAGTTGACCTTGCTCCTTTAGGGTATGAAACAACACTTTTAGGGACTTAGAAGCCCTTGTTTTATGGACATATATGATTGGTATTGCAGTGCCCAAATATGTCTATAATAGTTTCCCCCTAAAGCATGAGGTCGTGAATCTTTTGATGTTGGGTGAAATGCTTTATAATGAGGATCCGAGGTTTTTTGCATTGGAAGGTGACCTATAATAAGATACAATACAATACATTATGTTCATAATATTTTCATGATCTAGTTGAGGCAAGCATTCCCATGCCCAGCCTTGATAAATTCATTTTCATGTACATAGGATAGACAACTGTCTGTGTGCAGACTGATGATTCTAATAAAGCCATCATCCCTTAGTTTGGATGATTATCTGTGCAGCAATGATGTACATTTGATGTCTTTATTTTCCTGAATATATCATAGCCCGAATGGATGAAACTAGATCCGAGGTCTTCAAAACTCGTTCAATCTTCACCCGAAAGTACAATTCGATCCATGTGAAAAGATGTTCTGATGTCGAACATGGAAGGACAACGTCTGATTACCAGCCAATGATGTAAGTTGTTAACAGACGCAAGAGGAATCACCGATAATGATGATGACCCTCAAGGTACTACAGTACAATTCACGTGGTGTGAATGCATGAGTTGATGTTGAACACCGTGAAAAATCTTTCGGTCGATGGCAATTAGTGTAAACCTGTCGCCGGAAGTGAGAAACTTGCCATTGAGGCATGCAAGCTTCAAAGTACTGGAATGGTTGTCCCTAGGTCGGCTTCTTGGATAATGAGTTGATGTCGACAAGAAGTGACCTGTCGTAGGAGGGCATTAATCGATCCCACATCTACGACACAGAACAGAGAAAACAATTTTGTAGAGGTGAAAACAATCTGATGATACAAGGCTCACGGTGGCGGTCATGAAAGAATGAAGCGTGAATGTATTGTAGCGGATGAGACACAAGCTGGGTAAGTGAATTCTCTTAGCGACTTCTCTTGAACATATCAGCAACACTGAAATGGATTGGTAGCGTTAACCCCAAAAGTGGATGGTACGGTGGACCAATGGTGATATGACCAGTGAACGGAATAACCCAACTCGACTCAATCATGGTGATGGAGTGAAAGTGTCATGTTCAAGAGCGACCTGCTACCAATAAAGTTTCTTCAAGTTTTCTTCCCAATTTTTCCCAGTTATTTCTGACCAGCACCTCTTTATTTTTGTCAAGCTTGAGGAGGATAACATATGCTTGTTCTATAATTTGCCCTTCGGGCAAATCCGTTGCTATGTTTTAACGAGCCTAGCAACAATGAAACTCGCTCTTGTCTGAATGGACAAGTTTGTCGCTATTTTTTTAACGAATTTAACGACAAGGATAACGCGGTCCTTTTCAATTTTAGAGAGTCTAAAAAGAGATGGAAAGAAAACTCTAATATTCCTTTTTCGTAATATAATCCCTTAAGTCCGAAAAAGTATAAAACAATGCGAACGGAATGACTTTTCAATAGTTTTAATGAGCCGAACAAGACAAACGCTCAATCTTTTTGTGTAATAATCCTTCAGGTCCAAAAAGATTAAAATCTAGAGGAGGGATAGCACTTCCAATCACTTTAACGAGCTGGAGAGGCCAATTGCTCGACAATCTTTTCATATTTTATGAGTCAAATGAAAAGAGCATAAAGGAGACTCTTTTTTTGAGGAACGAGTGATGTTTTCAGATAGCAGCTGATTCCAAGTAAGGTTTGGAAATTTCCAATAATGGCAGTGCAAAGAAGGTGGCTAATAGGATCACTCATCGCAGTTCTTCCTCAAAAGGGTAAACAACCAAATGGAGGCAAATGATCAGCTAAAACAAAGTGGAGGTGATGGTAAGAACACGACCAAGGCTCAAAAGGTGATGATAATCATTCACAATGGTTATTTACCGGAGGTGGGTTCATTTTTTAATGAGCTTAAACTCTGGCGAAACATATGCTCATTGCTAGGTTTAATTTTTAACGAGCTTGAACTTTGCGTAAAACTTCTCGTGATAATGGTCATTGATATTTGATTCACCATTGACATTAGGTTCTTTTGATGGTCGTACTACCTGTTCAATTGCTCCATCAAACTAATTAGAAATGGGGACATATGCTTGAAAAATGAGTTAAAAAACCAATTCCCTATTTAAATTACATGAAAGGTAACATAAAAATAGTTTTTTACCCCTCATTTTACCATTTCATTTGAAGTTGTGACTATTGGAGCTCTAGAGGTATTTTCCCCTTTCATTAGCTGATTCTGGGAGATTCTGTGGACGATTTTCGACGCCATCTAGACCAAGTAGGAGCTAAACCTGGGCTCTTCAATTGCATTCTTTCCTTTTTGAATTATGATCATGTTTTCCTGCTTTTCTTGGCGCCTGGGGTTTGCACATTTCGTTCTGCCCCCATCGCACTTAGTGTATATCGAAAGGTGCGATGCATCTTAAGCTAGCCATTGGCCAGGAGGTATGCATAACACTCAGTACACATCTAGGGTGCGATGGGCGCAAGGAGGAAAACTTTTGCACTAATTTTTCATGGAAATTTTGTCTGTTTTTTGCCAAATCAGGACCCTGATTCTTCTCTTGTTTGTTTTTCAGAGATTCATCAAAGAAAAATGGTCGTTACATGGCATGAATGTGAGCATGAAGAAGAGGACACGGTTGCCTTACATGATCCGGGTATGGTAACTGCATTGCAGAACTGTGGCTTGCTCAAGTTCTTCCGCATTTTTAGCATGAGGCAACAAATCAACTTGTTGCAATATTTCCTCGATGCATGGGATCCTACCAACCAAGTGTTCCAGATAAGAGGCAAATCCATCCCCATGACTGTTGAGGACATCTACTTTTTGACCGGTTTATCAAGGCGTGGTGCCCCTCTCTCACTGTTAGGTTCTGCCCGTGGGGGTGAATCCGTGAGGGATTATATTCACCGACACTATAGGGAAGGATCTCAGCCGAGCAGGGATGGAAATATCAGTATCCGAGATGTCACCGACTGGCCTTTGAGGACTATTTTATTCACCTTTGCTAGATTGGCTGGCAGTGCGGCCCTTCACTTGGCCAACAAGTCCTACATGCAGTATGCCTTTGAATGTCTCGAACCCAAGGTATTCAATTGGTGTGACGCAGTACTTCCAGTTATCAATGAATAGCTTACGAAGGTGAAAAATGGAAGATCTAAGAACTTTGGCTATGGTTTTATTCTGACTACTTTCGCCTTGGAGAGGATCCCACTGATGCAGCCACAGTACATTTCACTTGGCCTACCACCAACAACTGAGCCGCAGATGCAAAGATGGGTTGACCTGATGGCCAGACATGTTGATCAACCGCAGGTTTCATTCTCTGATGCCTTCTTTGAGTGGTTCAACCGTTAGCAGATGGTTTATGCCGAGTATCCATATGCTGGGATGGATTTCCGGGGTGACCCAGATTTGGTGCTGCCGGCTGGCGAGCAGTGGGGTGTCATAGGTAAAAATCTCTGACCATATCTCTGTTTATTGTTTTCATAATATTCTTGTGCTTTTTAAATGTTTATCAAGACTAATCAAAACTCATGTGATCATGCAGATATTGGGTCAGTGCGACCAGCAGCGCGTTTGAGAGGAGCACCCGCCGTTCCAACAGGAGAGGCTGTAGGGAGGGCCATTCTTCGCGACCTAGATGTATCCGATACCCTTGCATTGTTGCAGGATCAGATCAAGAGTCTCACCCTTGGTTATGAGGACTGATGAGCTGCCTCTGAGATTTCAACGCCATACCACTGGTGTGCCAAGCCGATGGACCAGGCTCTTACGCATGATTGCATAGGCAGTGACTAGTTATCACAAGCACCATTAGATTATGTTGCCCCCTTGCATTTTGAGTTTTTGGGTCATATGACTGATTTTTTCCTGGACACAGAACACTATGTACAAACTACAAACAGTTATATATATATATATATATATATATATATTAGATTTTCGGAGCTTTATTTTGGTTAAGTTATATTATCCTAATGCAATTTATTGATAAAATTCTTTCCTTTTACAAATGTTTCAAATGTCTATCTAACACATAATTTGCTAATGAATTGGTTAATGTGTTTATGTTCCTGGAAATATGTTGATATTGAATAGAATTGAACTACCTTTCCAGAATCTTGACCCTTAGGAACATACAATAGATAGCTGGATTCTAAACGAAATAGATGCCGGTAAGTTGTAGAATGACGAGCTGTGAGTCTAGCCTGATGACAAGTCGACATATGCCATGCGCGATGGCATCAGAGAGGAGTTCTATCAATGCGCTATATTCAGTGATGTTGCTCATTGATTGACCAATACACACCCCTCTGAAACTTACTAACTCGCCGCTTGGATCAAAGATGGACCAAGCTACAAAAGATAGGTTCTACGTACTACAACTCGCCCCATCAGCATATCCAACAAATGATTCCAATGGGTTCGACATATGAAACAAAATGCAAAAGTGGATTACCTAACCAAAACGATCACTCTTAACGAAAAAAAAAATGTAACAAAAGCATATGAAGAGGTTACCATGCCGAGTCAAGCATAGTAACGCTTAAGGTACAACCTGTTTCGGGGTTGTGACAGTGGAATTCCATCATAATCTACTAGCTTGTAGGCTCCTTTTGCTAATACACACTTAACAATATAGGGACCCATCCACAAAGACTGGAACTTACCTACTCCTAATTTATTGGATTCCTGATCAAAAAGCAAGACCAGGTCACCTTCTGAGAAAACGCGGGGTTTGACATTCTTGTCAAATTACGCTTTGACTCGTTTCTTATGCACTTTGTTAGCCAAGGCAGCGTCACGACAAGTTTCATCCAGTTGGATTAATTCTAAGAAACGAGCTTCTTCCTCTGAAGTTCTGGGGAGGAGGTCAACTACGAGCTTGAGAGATGAAATCTCACACTGAACTGGTAAGATCACTTCCAAGCCATACACCAGCTGAAAGGGTGTAAACCCGGTCGCATTTCTCACCGATGTCCGGTATGCCCACAAGGCTGAGTACAGGATTAGGTGCCAACTCCGTTTATGGACTCCAATCATCCTTTGCAGCATGCGTTTCAGGACTTTGTTGATCGCTTCAACTTTCTCGTTCGCTTGCGGATAATACGGAGTAGAGCTATTGTGGGACAGTCCTAATTTGATGGCCAATTCAACCATCATGTGATTGCATAAATGCAATCCATGATCTGTGACTATAGCTTGTGGAACGCTGAACCTGGCGACTACATGATTGAAAAAGAAAAGAGCGGCCGTTTTGCCACTGTTGTTTAATGTAGGTAGCGCCTCGGCTAATTTCGTAAAATAGTCAACTGCGACTATGATATACCCATGCCCCCCATCCGAGGTAGGGTTACATTACATGAAATCTATGCCCCATTTGGCGAATGGCCCAATAGCAACTACTGGCTTCAGAGGCGCGGGTCATATTTTGATTTTGTGGTTGAAGATTTGACAAGCATGGCAACTTCTGACTACGATTATGCAATCTTTGAACATTGTTGGCCAGACGTATCCTGCTCTTAAAATCTTTTGTGTTGTAGCATAACCAGATTGGTGCCCCCCACATGCGCCTGAATGACAATCATTTAGGACTTTTTCGGCCTCCTCATGGGTGAGGCACCTCCACAGAATAGTATCGACACCACGATGGTAAAGCGTATCACTGACGATCATGTAGTCTTTTTCTTGGTATCGAGTACGTCATTGTTCTGAGCTTGACGTATTAGACCTGTATGTTTGGGTTTGGAGATAAATGATTATATCTCCATACCATGGATCGCTTGAAGATATCAGAAACAAAGATTCATCCACGATTGTTATTTTGGATGTTGAATCGTTGGATGATGATGGGAAATCACATAGTAACTCTGCGAAAACTAGAGCTTTCTTTGATTTGGATTTTACGAATTCCAGATCAAACTCTTGCAAAATTGCTATACATTTTGAATATTTTCCCCCAAGCAACTGTCACAACAAGATATAAGTCATGGGGTTGCAATCTAACAAAATGGTAGTTTTTCGAAAGAGAACATAGTGTCGAAATCTCTATATTGCTTGAACGACAGCGAGAGCTAGTTTTTCAACATATGAGTACTTGTTTTCTGTATCATTTAAGTTTCGACTTAAATAATAAACAGGATGTTCGACTCCATTGTCTTCTTGAACTAAAATCATTGCGATGGTCATATCTACTGCAGCCAGATACAGGTTAAAGTCTCTTTGATAATCAGGAGCCTACATTAATGATGCTTTTATTAGGGATTCCTTTAGAGCATAAAAGGAAGCTTGCGCAACCTGATTACAGTTGAAGGGTACTTCTTTTTTCAAAAGACGTGTATAACCATTAGCAAATTCAGCATAGTTTGGAATGAACCTCCTTAGAAAGTTTTCTTTCCCTTGGAGTTTTTGAATCTAAAGCAAATTTGAAGGTGGAGGCAAATCGATGATTGTCTGAACCTTACATGGGTCGACACGAATTCTGTCCTTAGAAACTACAAAGCCAAATAAACGACCAGAACCGATGCAAAACACACACTTGTGCGGATTCAGTCTTATTTTGTAGTGTTGGCAACGTAGAAATATTGCTCTCAAATGCTGCGGGTGATCGGTCCGCTTTCGCGAGTGAGCCGGAAGATCATTGAGGTATGGTTGAACGATGTTCTTGATGTCATGGAAGGCATAATTCATTGCCCTCTGAAAATTTTCCCCTGCATTCTTTAAACCAAAAGGTAGCTTATGATATGTGAATGTGCCCCACGGACATATAAATGCAGTCTTTGACTGGTCCTATGGGTGGATATTTATTTGATTATACCCAAAAAATCCGTCCATAAATGAAAATATTTCGCATCCAGCGCATTCATCAATTATCTGATCGATGAAGGGTGTAGGGTAGTTGTCCTTTGGACAAGCCTGGTTTACATCCCTGTAATCGATGCATACTCTAATTGTTCCTTGTTCTTTCATCAGAGGAACAATGTTCGATACCCAATTGGTTAGAGAAACTGGGTAAATGAAACCAGCATAAAGAATTTTTTCAACTTCTGCCCTGATGGCAGTGGCTTTCTTTGGGTGCACCTGCCGAAGCCATTGTCTTACTGGTTTGACATCTAGATACATCTTAATTTCATGTTCAAATATGCTCGAGTCGATGCCTGGCATTTCTTCATATGACCATGCAAAGACATCTCTGAACTCGCGAAAGAGAGCGTAATATATTTCAAGTTCTGAAGAAGAACAAGATTTGCCAACATGAATATTTTCTACAATATCTGGTTTAGTCGAGATATTTATAGTGATAGTTTCTTTAGTATTGGACAGATTTCACTCGGAATCCACCGTGTTTACAGTATTTGATAGAAAATCAAAAACTGATAGATGATTAAGGTCATTGGAGTAATCTTCGTTGTAATCTGGAATATGGGAACGATGGTGGTAATCTTCCCATGGTGCCCCCTGTATGTTCATTGATTGAACAATTCCTTCGTCTGTAGAATGTACATGCGACCAAGGATCTCAAGAGGTACCATACTCCTTAGACCTATCTACCCAAACGCTTGATGAGCGTTCATTGGGGTTTGCCTCCCATGCCAAGAACATTGATTGCTACAATATTTCTATCGGGCTTGGAGGCAACACCTGGTGACAATCCATGCTAATATCGTGTTCGGACATCTTCTGAATGGAAGATACCATATTGCAGGTTCCCACCATTGCCACTTCCTTCAAGTTTTTTGGAGGCGGTAGGGCAAAAGTACCCATTAATGTAGGGTCTTTTAGTAGGCCTACTCCGATATTTTGAAGCGACTGAGAGCTTCCATGGATCATCGGAATGCTTCCTGTAACTTGCGAACTATTGGGGAGGAATGTCTGTTGGTCGATGATTGTAATCCCCCCTTGGAAGAAAAATACAATCTTTCTGAAGTATGTCGACACAACGGCAGCCAGGGCATAAATCCAGGGCCTTCCCAATAGGATGTTGTAATCGAGGTTTCCATCGATAACTTCCACATCAATTTCTACTGTTTTTCCCCCCAGTTCGACTTTCAAGTTACTTAAAATCCCGTATGGAGTGTATGTTCATCCATCAAATGCTTTTAACGTCATCAACAATCGCTACAAGGGTGGTGAGCCTAAAGTTTTCGAGCAACTCATTGACAAAATGCATGTAGATGCTCCCTCATCAATAATTGTTCGATGAACAGTTTTGTTGAGGGCTTTCACTTGAATGAGGAAAGCGAGCTGAGCTGGTAACTGTGGGTCATATCCTTTATGATGAAAGGAAATCTGGGTATAAGCCCAAAATCCCCTCTCTTAAATAAAACTCAGCCCTTGGACCTGTGGATATGGCCACAAAATCCTATCGGAAGCTTTCCTTAGGCTTTCAGCCTTATATAACCATGGACTTACATTAAAGACTCAAAAGCCACCTTTTATCAGTGCTTTTAATCACCCATCGGAAGCCACTAACCGAGCCTTTAATCAACCATCACCCAAGCACTTTAATCAACCCGCCACACAGGCTTTATATATATGTCAATATACAGAGCCAGCAATAAAACCCGCTAAAACCAACACACGCGGATCTCAAATATTATATGGCCGCCTTCATAAATTTCAGCAGTTCCGGGATTTCGGCAGTCTCAAATAACTTCTTAAGCCTGACCTCCGATGAGGTGCAGACCCGATACCTCTCTTATACTCCTTTATATAATACTTCGGCTCCGAAGTTCGGAGCTCACCACTTCCCCGTGCCGAGGGTTCCTTTCGGACCCGAAAGGTTTATATGCTGTGATATATATATTTCAGCAGGTCTGGATATCGGCGGTCGTCACAAATAAGAACTCCCCTTCCTCCGAAATGACGGACCCGACGTCCCTTTCTGCTGACTTCTATAATAATTTCGGGTCCGGTTCTTTTCGCTGATTACTACCCCCGCTGCTCCGATGCGCTCTAAGGGTTCTGCGGACCCGATATGGCTTTACAATAGACTTTATAATCTTTTCGGCTCCGATATATATGTCGGAGCTTCGCACTGCTGAAGGCCCTTTCGGACTCGATCTCCTTATATGCTGGCTCTATAATATAACTTCGGCTCTGGTATATGTCAGGGCTTCTACAAAACTGTTCTAAGCCCTTCTCCGATGTGATGTTGGGTTCCGGACCCGATATGGGTCTGGACCAACCTTAATATAATTTCGCGTCCGCCCACTTCCGCTTAAGGGAAATCCTTAATCCCCTGTGTAAACAGGATTATATACTATCTTCATAAAAGACTCAAAAGACCGGCGGAAGCAGCAGTTGAATAAAAACCACTCTGTAAGAATGAATTAAGCACCAAGACTTAATTAATCATCATACGAAAAGTATAAGGAAAGCTTTTTCTTTCAACACACAGTGAATAAACATATAGCGTAAGCACAGTCAACAAACTTCCTCTGTTTTGACATAGTCAAAAACACTGCATATATTAATATAGAAGCATGAATTTATACCGAGAGACTTCCGTCTCATACATACACACACATATACAGGCACGCAGGCCTAACAGTCAATGCTGCACTCTCTCACAGGCCCGATTATCAATTTTGGTGCCTCTCCTCTCACAAGCCAAATTCTCTCCTCTGGTGGCTCTCTCCCTCTAGTGGCTCCTCTTTGCTTGTAGGATTACATTCATATAATAAACATTGGTATCAAAAGCCTAAAGCTTCTGCATGTATACATATATGGCAAAAAGCCTCTTGAGGCTTTATTCTATCTTCTCTCTGTTTTAAAACAGAAAAGCCTCCTTATCCACTAATGATCCACAATCATTGCTTTCATGCCTAAAAGCTCTCCCTACTTCTAAAATCATGGAAATACTCATGCTCTTATTTATTTATTTTAGAGCATCTAATTTAAATCACATTTAGAAGTCTAAATATTAACTAACTTGAAACTTAGGAAAATAATTCTAAGAATGCATGACCCCCTATGTCTACTATTTACAATAGTTTCCCTTTGGGCTGAATGCTCCTGCATCAGACTCCCGAGGCACAAAAATTTATGACCTCCTAGTCATATGCTTCTCCTGGTCTTCGTAATATCTTTTGCTTGTGAGCTGCAACTCCCAAGGTAGAAAATTTTCATGATCTCCTGATCATGTGTCTTGTGGTCTTGATCTTCCTGGATCCCACACTTTATTCTGCAAGTTATCATCGGCTATTATTTGTTGTCTTTCTCTAGGTTTCCAAACTTTATGCTGCATTGCCCCACTGACTATGCTTTCACAATCTTTTGCGGTCTTTCGCTTGCTGAAGTTCCTCTTCTTTCTTGCTGCTGTCTGCTGGTTCGGAGACACCTTCATCATCAGTCTTCTGATAATTTCAATCTCTATGTCCAACCTACTGCTGCTGCTTTCACTTCCTATTGCTGCCGCCATAGATGTTGCTTCAGCTGTCATCTTCCCGATGGTTGATAACATTGGTTTCACTCCTGCAAATGCCACCCCACATGTTGCTTCCTCCCAAACTTCATGTCCCTCTGCAACATTCTTTTTCTCATCACCTGCAATTTCAACTGCAACTTCTTTCTCCGGTTCAAATGTCTCCAACAAACATTTCAACCACTTCTTCTTAAGCATTTCACGAACATGTTGTAAATTATAATATTTGTCTTCTTCCCTCAAGACAATTCCAAATGATGGACTTTCTTCTTTATTACCTGTAAACACAATTAAATTGTCAGCATTAAAATCACAAGACTCACTGGTCTCACTTGTCGATTCAGTTACCAAGTTTTCTCTTTGTATCTCCAAGTCTTTTTCAGGACTCAGGAAATCTTCACTGGCTTTCTCCTCAACTTTCTCTGACAATACTTCAGTATGCTGCTCTGAGTTCTTTTCCCACTTCTCTATCATCACATCAGTATGCTGATTTGCCTCCACCATGAGACTGTTAGCTAGTCTTTCCTTCTTACCATCTTCTGCTTCATGACTGTCATTCATAAAAACTTTCTTCCCTTGTTTCTTCATCCAATAAGTCCTCTGTCTCTCCAACTCTCTTCTCTGGAGATCTAGTTTCCTATACAATTCAACAACTTCATTCAGAGTAGACCTTGGAAATTTCACACGATTTTCCACACCTCCACTAGTGTTTGACCAATCATCAGTTGGTCCTTCTCTTTCTACGTCAACATCCTGATTAGACTCCTTCTTCTCCATCTCCTTCTGAGATCTTGCTAACTCATTATCGATCTGAACAGCCTTCAGGTTCAATTCTTCTTGCACAAACTCTAAAGCTTGTTTATTTTCTTGTTCTGTACTTGCAAACATGCACAACTCATTAGTTTTTAAATCACGAGACTTTTCAGTCTTGACTGCTTCCTCCATTGCTTCTTTCTGAACAAATTTGCATTTGGAATCTTCAATTCCCATCTCTGGCATAAGAACTCTAAGTTCCTCTTTTAGCAAGGCAATCTCAGTTTTCCCCAAATTCCTCTGCAATTGTCACCAAATCACTCTCTTTCCCTTCAGTGGAAAGATCCATTTTCTATTCTGATTTTTCTGCTCTTGCAGCCATTCTTCCAGCACCTGCAATTGTACCTTCATTACCGCAATCTCTCTTTCTCGAACTTCTGCAGTCACCCCATTTCTGTGCCATTTCTCTAGACCTCTTCTCTGATTTTCCATGATCACCTTCTCCAGCTGTATATAAGGCCTATCTACCTCATGCTCTTCCATAACAGAATTTTGATTCTGCTGGTATCTTTCCTTCTTCATGACAATATCAGCCAATTGTCTTTCACCTGCAAACATCCACAAATTGTCAGACTTAAGAATATATGACCCTTTGGTCTTGAAGTTTCAGTCTTCAAGCCTTCATCTTCACTATCTCCCAGAAATTCTCCTTTTTCTGGTTCACAAATGTATTCTTCCATTTCAACTTCCTCTTGACTTATCTTCTTGCCATTTACCTTGGCATCCTCTTTCTTATGTCCTCTACTGTGGCTTTTTCTTGAACCTTGCTATGACTATCAGTAGTCATCTTCTCCGCCATGAGTTTCTCACCCATGAGTTGCATCAAGCCTCTACAATAGCAAAATCTCTTGCTGCCACTTACCTCACCAATCCTTCCCTCCAGATCTGGTCTTTTGGTAATCACCGGTCCTCTGCTGGAACCTTTCGAGCATTCTCCACTGCTCTTTCAGGCTTCTCTCATCTGCAACTTTCTTCAACCTTTGTTGATTCTCCTTTGCAACAAGCCTCTGCAACAGCTAGTCCTCCTGGCTGCAATCTTACCTCACTAAGCTCTCCTTACTTAGTCTTTTGGTAAGCACGGTCCTTTGTCTGGAACCTTCTCCTGAGCAACACCTTTGCTCCTTCTAGGCTTCTGCAATCCTCTCACTCTCTCCTGAGAACACTTCAGTTGTCCTCTCTATCCAATTTCTTATTGGATTCTTCAGGTTCACTGCCACTTCTCTATAAGAGTATTCTCCTTACTCTGTCTTTAAGAACTCACTTGGTTCTTCTCTCATAGCTTCTCTTGCTACCACCTGTGCATTAACATAAAACACACTCTTAATTTAAAACAGAGCATAACATATTACCTCCATTCTTCTGCACCTTGAATGGCTTGTCCTCTGCTTGAGAAACCAACCAGAACTCACATTAAGCAATCTTGATTTCTCTTCCCCTTAAGGAATTCTCTATCCCTGTTTACTTCAATCCTCTGTTGGATTGCTACATCTCCCACTGTAGTCTTCCATCATTCATCTCCTTGCCTTTTCCTGTGTGCATGTTCCTTTTCACAGAAATCTTCCCTGCTTTATTTTTTTGTTCTGACAGTAGTGCTACTTTTACCTCAATCCTTCTCTGATATCAACTTTTCCTTTCTGGAATTCTTTCCCCCTCAGGAAACATTCCCTGCTCTGATACCACCTGATGAAAGGAGATCTGGGTATAAGCCCAAAATCCCCTCTCTTAAATAAAACTCAGCCCTTGGACCTGTGGATATGGCCACAAAGTCCTATCGGAAGCTTTCCTTAGGCTTTCAGCCTTATATAACCATGGACTTACATTAAAGAATCAAAACCCACCTTTTATCAGTGCTTTTAATCACCCATCGGAAGCCACCAACTGAGCCTTTAATCAACCATCACCCAAGCGCTTTAATCAACCCGCCACACAGGCTTTATATATATGTCAATATATAGAGCCAGCAATAAAACCCGCTAAAACCAACACACACGGATCTCAAATATTATATGGCCGCCTTCATAAATTTCGGCAATTCCGGGATTTCGGCAGTCTCAAATAACTTCTTAAGCCTGACCTCCGACGAGGTGCGGACCCGATACCTCTCTTATACTCCTTTATATAATACTTCAACTCCGAAGTTCGGAGCTCACCACTTCCCGTGCCGAGGGTTCCTTTCGGACCCGAAAGGTTTATATGCTGTGATATATATATTTCGGCAGGTCCGGATATCGGCGGTCGTCACAAATAAGAACTCCCCTTCCTCCGAAATGACAGACCCGACGTCCCTTTCTGTTGACTTCTATAATAATTTCGGGTCCGGTTCTTTTCGCTGATTACTACCCCCGCTTCTCCGATGCACTCTAAGGGTTCTGCGGACCCGATATGGCTTTACAATAGACTTTATAATCTTTTCGTCTCCGATATATATGTCAGAGCTTCGCACTGCTGAAGGCCCTTTCGGACCCGATCTCCTTATATGTTGGCTCTATAATATAACTTCGGCTCCGGTATATGTCGGGGCTTCTACAAAACTGTTCTAAGCCCTTCTCCGATGTGATGTTGGGTTCCGGACCCGATATGGGTCTGGACCAACCTTAATATAATTTCGTGTCCGCCCACTTCCGCTTAAGGGAAATCCTTAATCCCCTGTGTAAACAGGATTATATACTATCTTCATAAAAGACTCAAAAGACCGGCGGAAGCAACAGTTGAATAAAAACCACTCTGTAAGAATGAATTAAGCACCAAGACTTAATTAATCATCATACGAAAAGTATAAGGAAAGCTTTTTCTTTCAACACACAGTGAATAAACATATAGCGTAAGCACAGTCAACAAACTTCCTCTGTTTTGACATAGTCAGAAACACTGCATATATTAATATAGAAGCATGAATTTATACCGAGAGACTTCCGTCTCATACATACACACACATATATAGGCACGCAGGCCTAACAGTCAATGTTGCACTCTCTCACAGGCCCGATTATCAATTCTGGTGCCTCTCCTCTCACAAGCCAAATTCTCTTCTCTGGTGGCTCTCTCCCTCTAGTGGCTCCTCTTTACTTGTAGGCTTACATTCATATAATAAACATTGGTATCAAAAGCCTAAAGCTTCTGCATGTATACATATATGGCAAAAAGCCTCTTGAGGCTTTATTCTATCTTTTCTCTGTTTTAAAACAGAAAAGCCTCCTTATCCACTAATGATCCACAATCATTGCTTTTATGCCTAAAAGCTCTCCCTATTTCTAAAATCATGGAAATACTCATGCTCTTATTTATTTATTTGAGAGCATCTAATTTAAATCACATTTAGAAGTCTAAATATTAACTAACTTGAAACTTAGGAAAATAATTCTAAGAATGCATGACCCCCTATGTCTACTATTTACAATAGTTTCCCTTTGGGCTGAATGCTCCTGCATCACTTTATGATTAAAGGCCACAAGATTGTAATCCTCTGGGTCAATCCCACCTGTTGTTGATAATAAAGCTTGTTTTTGGGAGGGGAAATTTTGCAATACCTCAAGTGTCAACATAGCGGACGGCGATTGGGCCAAGTCCTCTACTATGTTATAATTTTTTGCCACTCTGGAACGAGGATTAAATGTTGATTTGTATACAACTCCCTTTGGTGGCTTTATCATTAGCTCAGGAATGATGGGTGGAACAACTTCGGTCGAAGTTTTTGTCAAACTACTAGGTTGATTAGTAGTCTTGTTGTTTGATAGTTGTGGATTCCCGTAATCTTTATTCCTTGTCGATATCAAAGCATCATTTTGTTGTTTCGAAATGGACAGCATAAGGACTTGGGATGGGGAAGCATTGCCACTAGCAACTAGATTAGTTCCTAGGTTTGGAAACGAATCAGTCAATACTGCTGAGGTTTTTGAATTCTTAAAGAATTTCTTAACTTTAGCTTTATATGGACAATCGCTCATCCAATGATCCTCATTGCATATGAGGCATGGCTGAGTAGGTTTCTTTTGCCTAGAAGGGTTTGCAGAAGATTTTTCAGGAGACGTATCATCCTATTTCTTCTTTTTTCTCTTCCCTTTCTTCTTGCCTCTTGGCTGCTTCGGTTCTTTGCCTTTGTCAGTTGACACGACATTAACCTCCGAGGTGAGAATTTCTTCATTTTCATTTTGATCAGAAATCTTACGGGCTTTCCTAGATGTATCCTTTGTCAATTTCATGCTCATCGTACCTATCATGCCGTCACCGACGTGAGTCTTTGTTTGATTTAGGAGGAGGAGGAACGGAAAACTCTGGTCTGGGAGCATCGGGGATTTTTTCGTAGAGCGTTCCAGACTGAGTATAAATCAAGTCTAGATATTGTGCACGAGCAATAACTTGCTCTTTAGTGACAACCCCTCCCTTTGCCGCATCTTCTGTAATAGAAGGTAATAATGACTTAATAAACCATTCAGCTAGCAGCTAATCAGGAACATATGTTTTCACCATTCTACAATGACGTTGCCATTCATGAATATGATCAGATATGTGAGTGGCCATCATTTGCTTGAAATTGGTAAGAAGCTTTGTTCCTGTTTCATACCTTATTAGTAATTGAAAATGGGTTAAAAAGGTTGTGGCAAGGGTGCTGAAGTTATCGAATGAAGCTCTAGGCAATTCGATGTACCATTTTGCTGTCGGACTAGTTAACGTTCGCTGAAAAAGGCGAAGCCAAATCGAATCATCATTGAGAGTGTTGGACGAACACCACAGATGAAAGGTCATCACATGATTCGATGGGTCTTCATCTGGATTTCCATTAAATTTAGGAATATCTAACAGAAATTTATGAGGAATCGTCGACCACCAAGAGGCATAAGTGATTGGATCGTTCGTTAGCCGATTTAGATCTAGTAACTCTAGAGTCACCACGAAGGGAAACTATTGATTCAGGTTCGGCGAAGCGTACCCAGGATAAGATGGGATTGCCTGAGCAGTGGGTCTTTGTATACCAGCATAATGCATTTGATGCTGATAAATTTGATAAGGTGGTTGGGCATAACCAATTTGAGACGATTGGTGATAACCGTTTTGAATATATGGCTGCCCATTACCTGCAAAGTTTTGCTACTCAGGTCCTTGGTAAGCTTGTTGGAGTTGCAATTGTTGATGTTGCACTAGCTATGGTTGCGAAACCATTTGTTGTTGCCCAATACTGCACATTTGACCAAGATTAGGGGTAATAGTACCTGTTTGAGCCCGATTCACTCCAGTTAAGGAGCCACTAACTGGCGATTGTGGTTGTGTCACAGAGACAAGAGGCTGTTGTACAATGACCTGAGAAACTTGTGGTTGGCATACAACAGGCAATGCTTGTACTTGCGACACTATCACAATAGCTGGTGTAGTGGGGATATTTGACACAGGTAGGCTTAGTTTCATTGAGTATACAACTCTTGGTTGTTGAGGCAATATTGGCACCCAACCACTGGATGTGATTCCAATTTGACCTGAATTCGGTTGAGAATTCTCATATGGTTGTTCTTCCGGAGGGAACAATGAAAGGGTGTAGTGCCCCCCATATGGTGGCACTCAAGTGCTCAAGGGAATGATTGGCCTTTGGAGACTAGAGTGCCCAAATTGATATTGTTGTGAAGGATCAATTTGTTGAGATTCAACATAAGAGATTCCAGATACTATTCCGGATGAACAAATGAGAACAGACCATACTGTCGAAATAGTCCCCGGGTGGACTCCTTCTAGTGGTTGAGAGCTAGTCGGGACAGATGGTATACCAACGAACATCGTCAGAGAGGTGGCAGGAGGTTCCGCTACCACTGTATCGGACGAGACAGTCCTAGATGTTGATGGTTGTCCAGACATATCGAGTCTATCCAAAAGCCTTCTACAGGAACTTGCGATGAAAGAGTATTAACTTTTGAAGTAGAAGGATATAGGTGGATCCCGGTCCCAAAATGCAATGGAATACTGGATGGGATATACTCCGTAATTTCTTCTATAGCAATCAATCTGGGTGGAAGAGGCAGACCGTCAAGTCCGTAAAATATTTCTGGTGCCGAAGAAGGTATAGATTCTGCAGCGACAGATGCACGGGGGTAACACCTTCCAAATCAATTCCAGATGGAGCTGGTTCAGGAATCGAAGTGTTTACTGTTACACTAGGATCAGTTCCAATGTCCTCTTGTAACTGCGGAACTTCTTCTATAGAGGCAGGGATACCAGAAATGGTTGGAGTAACTGGAGTCTCAGAGGATGTTGAAACACAAGTTTCAAAAAAACCAGGAGACTTTGACCCAGTTAAACAAGTTCGCTTGGCCCGGAATGGTTTCATTTCTGGAGTCAAAGACAATTCAGACTCGTTAGTCTCCGCCAACGACGAGGTTTTGATTGACTTTCTTCCATGATTGCAGATTATTTGATCAACTCAAAATAAGAGGGAAAAATTCTATTCTGAATTAAATGAATTTTAGACGCTTTGACACAACTTGATTTTTCAATTTTTAAGAGTCGAGAAAAAGCTAAAGATGACTCTAGTCGCCTTTGATTTTTAATGAGCCTGAAGTGACAAGTGCTCAGATGGACCTTTTCCTTTAAGGAGTCTGAAAAGGAATGAAAGAGACTACTCTGGAAATCTAGATAGAGGGATTACGAAACCAATCGCAAAATTGTAGAATACTTTTTACGATACGGTAGTCAATCTTCCTGAATGTTGTGTTCAGTGCATTGCAATCGATAGGGCGGTAGACACGGATTCCTAAGGATAAAGGATATAGCCTATTGTGGTCTCCCAATATATGCTCGACAGTACGTGGGAGCACAAGTCCGTACTGCCACTTGTCATCTCAAAGAGGAGGAATCACCCAACCTACAATGAAAGTGACAGTTACCAAGCTTTACAACGCCAGAATACGTCTCTAGCCTAGACTTCTAGATGTTGTGCATTAGGTTCCAAAGTGTTTTTATGTTCATTGAATTTATTTTATGGTTGATCTTTCTTAAGAAGTTTTCCTTTGAGGTTCACCGCATGATGTAGATATACAATTCCTAAAATGCAATCTAATATGATAAACAGTCGTTTAATCTTCTTTTTGAAATGAAAATCCTAGCTACTAAGGAAAGAGAAATGAGATTCTTTCAACATAGAGCAGAGAGCACACACTAGATGCACTGTCCTAAATCAAAATCAACAAGCAGTCTAAATGCAAATGCACATGCATGTATTTGTTTTCCACTTTCTTAATGTGTGAATGACAAAAAGAATGCTAAGCAAAAATCTAAATTATTCCTTCTTTCAAAGCGACAGTGCTAACGATTTTGTTTTCAAAAAACGAAAAGGAGACAAGATGACACTTTACGATTTTGAATTGAAAATTGCTTTCGACACTTCAAATACTGCTAATTCAGATCAAATACAAGAGTAACAGTACAATCGACTAACAAGAATAGTAGGATTGTTTTCTTTGATTGAAAACGACAGTTGCGACACTTCCAAATCAAAAGACGACAGTTCGATTAAGCTACTTCTTTGTAAAAGAGAACTGTAAATGGCGCACAATACATAAAAACATTCACAATTCTTTGTACAATGGAGGTTGGATGATGCAAAGAAAGGGGGTTTCAACAGTGGTCTACTGATCACAAACAGCAAAACTCCTGAATAAAACTGAAGAAAGTGAAAAAAAAACCAAAATCTGGAGGCAGATTTAGTCTTGTCTAATCATCGCACCTGTAACACAAGGAAATAGGGATGCATCCCACCTACTGCACATGGGAGGTGCGATGCATCCAAATTGCCAAGAAGACAAGGTACGATGGTCCAGGGACAAGACTTTAACTTGGTTTTTGGTCACAGTTTGAAGTTTAGTTCAAGGATTTAGGCCGAGCAAATGATAGTCAGTAACTACAAAGTTCAGGGGCTGATCTAATGAGGTTACTCAAGCTACCTCTAGGGCACTTAGGATGTTTGCAAGTCAATTGTTCAGTTCATAAACAAACTCGGATTTTGACTGAAGCAGCATTGATCTACTTTGCACTTGCATAGAAAATTCAGTTCAAAGTCTAGCTGGCTTAACTTCAGGCTCCGTCTCTGGTTTATGAATCAAACAAATAGAGACAAGCAATCAAACTAATCACTCCCCAGTGGAGTCGCCATTTTGTTATCGTTAAATCTAGTGTCTATTCAAAGCTACTAGTCTTACTAAGACGGGTAGCTATCCTAGAAACAAATAGATTAAAGTCACTTGTTTTTCCTTTACGAGAGAGAGATGAGAAAGAAGCAGAGAGTACCAACCTCAGTCTTTCGCTTGGCTCCTTGCTTGTTTCATGTTCCCTTTGACAGAATCTCTCCACTGCTTCCTTACTTGTCTCGCTTCAAAGAGCACCTGTAGATTCACATAAGCATAATACCATCAAAGCATAGAGATCTTTCACTGTAAACAATATAGCATCAGATATATATTGACCATACAAATGCATATATCAACACAATATTCATAGATACACAAGAATATGGAGGAAAACTCAAATAGATTTATTAGTAAAAGTAGTAGAAGAGAGGATTACAACCACTTGGTCTGACCCAGCGCCATCTTCCCAGCTTGAAAGCCCTCTTCACCTCACACAAAGCAAGATCACCTAACAATGTCTTCAAAGAGATACCAGCAGCACCTCTTTGCAAATTACCAAATTCCAACCCCTGGATCTCTGGGATGAGGGATCCATTTATAGATATTTGCAGGGGGTGAGTCAGCTTCTGGGATTTTGATTAGTGTCATCTCTCTGATAGTTCTTGGTTCCACTTGGAGATTTCATGATCTCTTACTCATCCTTGGGCGAACTCAGGGAGGCAAGTGTCAAATGAGCAGCTTCTAGAAGATTCTCAGGTTCTCCACTTAGCAAACTGCTTGTGCCATTTGTCTGCTCTCACTCATCGCACCCTACAGAAGGGCTTTCCAGTATGCATTGCACTTTTTGCATGTGGCAGGTGAGATGCATCACACCCTTTGCACTGGGCAGTCTGTATGGTCCTACTTTGACCAGTTCTAAGTGGTTTTTCATGGAAAACTTCTGGGAGATGATGTAATTAGTTGACCTTGCTCCTTTAGGGTATGAAATAACACTTTTAGGGACTTAAAAGCCCTTGGTTTATGGACATATGTGATTTGGGTTGCAGTGCCCAAATATGTGTATAACACGATTAAAAATCATAGACATGTGGCTATCATCTTTTGCCCAACTATCAATATGAATGAACTCACAATCATTTATAAATTGTTGATCTTCATTGTTAATAAGATTTGACTTTTGCCTGTAACATGAAATAGTAAAAGTTCAATTAACTTGTACATAAATAAAATTTTCAACATTAATCAAATATACATTTTAAACGTCTTACCATGTAAGTTGCATCCTTGAATTTGTTTTCTCCTTGAAGCTCGACAATATCATTGCCAATTGTGTGTCTGAATGAAATGTCACAAATCTCCATAATGGTGATGACGTGACTTCTACAAATCCCACAACCACTTTTCTAAGAGCTTGATAAGTATAAGGGTCACTATCATAGTCAATGTATGGAATATTGAAACCATGGGGAATATCTGCAATGACTAGGGCATAATCCCTTTTAGGTATGAGTTTAGCAATGTCTTCACAGTCACCTTCTATTACTTGATATTGAATAGTGTCTAGCCCATTCCAAATGAAATGATTAATAGTTGGATCAAGTTGAACATTCTTAATACGTTTCTTCCTCAGTCTTTCGATCTTTATTTTTTCAATAAAGGTTTTGAAACTATCTGGTGCTCCATTATCATCCTTCCTCATCTTTTATAAAATAGACAAATATATGTGTAAGTTATAAATTAAAAATAGTACACAGGTGAATAAAAATGAATGTATAAATCAAGATAACTTTTTAAACGCAAGATAAAAAGCTTTTAATGTTGATGTAGAACTTGAATCTTGATAGTTGCGTACAACATCATCCCAACTATCTTCATTCGACAATCTAACCATTTGTTCTTGAATTTTCATGTAAACTTTGTGACTGCATAGATAAAGTCACAAAAAGTTAATATAATGATATGTATAACAAATACTACCAAGAAAAACATGCTTTATTTAAAATATAATTATAATCTAGAAATAAATAAAAATAATTCAACAAACTTACTTTTGAAATTCTTCAGACATTTCCTCCAATGCTAATTCCCCTGACCTCACACGAGATAATATTGTTTTGACAACTTTTTCATTTTTCACTCCTTGCATCGCCCTCCAAGGTGTGATAGTCATATCGTCTGGAAGCTGCTTCATTTCAGGAGCTATTTTACTGTTGCTACATATTAATGGCTTAGACTTTTTGACCCTCTGCTTTTTAATGGCAACGTCTTCCCACATGCTAAAAATCTCATCAATCAACTTCCAAACATCTCCAGTTCTAAATGAAAATTGGAAAATGTTATCAACACCTCTAAATAAATCACTATTTTTGTTGCCTTTTCCACCTTTTGAATTGGTTTTCTCTTCAATTTGATAGCCTATTTCCATACAACATTACTTTCAAAAATCTGCAGTAACATTTATCCTATCCCCACCACATTTTTCTTCAAATTCACTATGAATAAATCTAACCCTTTTGGATGAAAGTCATAGACATCCTATATTCATTGTCTGAATTATGATCCCATGCCACTAACTTTGCTTCTGTATCTAATAAACCAGCGTAAATGATACATTTCATTATTTCAAAACGTGGGTTATTAGGATATTCCTCCATCAATTGTCTTTGAGCTTCTACAGAATGGTTCCCCCCAAGCACATAATAATTGAATTCAAAACATTTTGGCTTATAAAATGCTTCTTTGTTGAGAACTTGATGTGGATCAACAAGAAGCACATAAATAACCACATGAGCATATGGATTTACCTCATTAATGTCTTCAAGTTGTGAACATGCAAATGATGTGGCTTTCTAACTTGATATTGACATTGTCCTTCACTTGACTTATAGGTTTGCCTGACATTAAGTTGAAATGTATGACCACCATCAATTAAGTTTCTCTTTGTAAAATTCTCTCGAATGGCATTTTTTTTTTGCTTTGATAATGCCATCCTCTAAATCAGCTGTTGTTGTAATGATTTCTCTGCTTTCTTTTGAAGTTTCACTAGGTTCTTGACTGCTAGTAATGACTGCTTCAAAATCTTCAGCTTTACTTTTCTTCGTCATAACATTCCCAACAGATTTATTCTTGGGCATTATTACTTTTGGTCTTTTACGGCTCTTCTCAGTTCCAATGTCATCTTCAGTAATGGAAGCATATGCTTCACTGTTAGTTTCAACTTCATCGTCCTCAAAAGTAAGTTGTTTACCCTTGCTAGATTTATCCACTAAAGGCCTTTTTTCTGATTCCTTGGATGTAGTTTTGTAGCATCATCAATTACTACATTTTGCTTGTTTTCCATATCTTCTTCTGACACTGAGTAAAAACTGCTGACAACTTTCATGATATCATGCTCTATGAAATGAATGCCTCCCAACCTAATTGAACAACTTTCAACAAAATTCTACCAAACAAAATAGCATATGTCAATAAAAAACAAAGTTAAAAAAATATGGCAAGACACTTTCAAGAACGCCAAATACAAATATAAATAACAATACTTACAATGTTTTGTGTCATCTCATTTACGATTTGTTTACACAACTTTTTAGATACCTATCTCGTGTCATACAATGAATATGATAGTTGGTATTTAATCCTTTCATGTCACGTGGGAGCTTTTGTAAGTATGTAAACAACTTCAATGTCTGGTACTGAACACATATCTATGACTCTTCCCATCACTTCAAAAATTCTATTATCCTTCGGTATATCAATATATAGATATATATTCACATTTGTACTTTCTCTTTCTTTCACATACCAGATTCTTGATGGAAATTTCACCTCTTTTGAATTCTTCCAGTCTAAAATCATCTTCTTATCACTTGAGGAACTTGAAAGATTTGTATCCATGAGCTCAGGTGTAGTTCATTCACCAATGTCTCTTGAAGATGCACCTTTAAGAGTCTTTGGTCCAGAAAGATTCACAGAAATTCTCTTTGATGCCATTTTCCTGAAAAATAGAAACACATAAATCAGTAAATAACAAAAACATATTAACCTAAATTAAGAACAAAAATATATCATAAATTTTTTATTTGTACAATCAGAATCGCCCAGCCACCCCTAACTGGCGGGTGGGTGGGCAGGCGGGAGGTCGAGTGAGGGACAGCGGGGCAAGGTGGACGGCGGGGCGGGGTGTGCAGCCGGGCAGGTGAGGGAGGGCGGGGTTTGCGAGCGGGCTGGGTGGGTGTGGGCGAGAGGGGTGCACGGGTGTGGACGAGCAGGCGGTGGGTGGTGGCGAGCGTGCAGGGGAGGGGTGGGTGGGCTGGGCCAGCCCCCAACCTCCCCATCCTCACCCGCACCTGGCCCCCTTGACCCGCCAACCTCCCGATCCCCACTCGCACCCGGCCCCCTTCCACCCCCATGCGCCCACGCTGACCCTCTTCCCTCACACCCACTCGCCTCTCCCGCAACCCTCTCACCCCCGCTCACACCCTCCATCACCCCCTCACACAAAACCCCCTCTCCCCCAACATCTCTCGCCCCCCCACCTACTCGACCCCTCCCACACCCCCTCACACACTGGGCACCCTCACCCACCCGACAGCCCCACCCACGGCCTCCACCTCCCTACTCACCCTTCCACCCACCCTCGCCCTCCCTTGCCTGCCCCTTCTCTGCCCACCCCCTCACCAGCCAACGCCTACCCCCTCACCCGCACGTCCACCCTTCCACCTGCCCATGCCCTCCCCCTCACCCGCACGCCCCCCCTCCGTCACCCTCCACCCCCTCAACCCCCCCCCACATTCTAAAAGGGTATGCATTAACATTATAATGTAGCAAAATTAAATCACAAATAAAACATTCCAGAATTAGCTATGCACATATTATATGAAAGTAGTGAAAATAATAAAATTCTTACATTTTATTATTTTTTTAGTTGAAACCTTCATAGGTCTATCTTGATTCTATATCTAATAAAAATGTAAAAGAATAAAAAATCATGTAAACATTTTTTAAACTTTACGCTCAAAATGATATTTACATCTTGATATCTACTAAACCCAAAAATCTAATATTTTCAAATTTAAAACAATTTATTTTAATATTTCATTTAATATATGTCTGATTTTTTTAATAAGTACAAAAAAAATATATGTAATTAATAAAAAAAATTGAAAATAAAAAAATATTTGACCAAAAGTAATTATAATATACCGCCAAAGATTTTAAATAAAAAAAATATCACCCAGTCAGGCACGAAACAAAATGGACCGTGCACATTAAAAATCTTTGAAAACTTAACCATGAAAGAAGTGAATAAAATTGTTTGTAAACAGAAGGTATATAACAGATTTCCATTAATTCAAAATGAGTAACAACCATCGTGAGTGACAACCCTCCAGCGCCGTCCCCCCTCACTCGCACGCCCCCACCTCCACCCCCTCCCCCTCCGGCTCCCTCTGCCTCACCCTCCTCGTCGCCCTCACACACGTTCCCCTCCCTCCGCGCCCCTCCCCCCCACATCCTCCCCACCACCTACCCTTCCCCGTCGCCCCCCCCCCCCCTTCACGCCCCCTCCCCTCCCCTCCCACATCCCCTCCTCCCCCCCTCCCCCTCCCCCTCTCCCCCCATGCCCCCTCCCCTCCCTCCCTCCTCGCCTCCCCCACCTTCCTGCTGCCCGCCCGAGGCCGGCGCCAACCCGGCGGCCCGCCCCCCCGCCTGACCGGCGGTCGGACGAGGGGGTGGGACATGGGACGGAGGGAGGGCGGGGAAGGGAGGGGACGCAGGGAGGGGGGGAGGGAGGGGAAGGGGGCAGGGGGGATGAGGGTGGGGTGGGGGGGAACGGAAGGGAGGTGGCGCAGGGACGAGGGATGAGGGAGGGGAGGGGGCGTGGGGGTGGGGTGAGGTGGGGTAGGGGGAGGTAAGGGAGGAGGGGCATGGGGAGGGCGTGCGTGGGTGGGGGGGTGAGGGGCAGGTCGCAGGGTGAGGGAGAAGGGGGGGTGCGCGGGGCGGGGGGGAGTGGCGGTTGGAGGTGGAGGGGGTGGTGAGGGTCGGGGCGCAGGAGAGGGGAAGGTGGAGGGCACACGGGGGGAGGGCGTGATGGGTAGGGTGTGCGGGTGAGGGGTTGGGGAGGGTGCATTAGTAGGACACGTCGGTGGGAAGGAGGTGAGGGGTGTTAGTGTTCTTCATTTTATAAACTACAGACGAAGTCTGAAGATTAGCCAGTAACATGTATCAAGTTCAGATCTGATTGCTGATGGTGGATAGCAGTCAGACACATATGAAGGCTAAAATCATCTACCTGGCGACTCCACTGTTCGAAGTCCCGAGTTTCAAAGTATTGATGGTGGCTCCACTGGCTAAATGAAGGACTCAGATGTTGCTTCTATTTGTTTAAGGTATTCATGTATTGATTTTTCTAATCTTCCTGGTTTTCCTAATCAATTACCAAAGGATGCATACATTTTGAGTAATGGCCCTAAATTCAATGGGGAAGATCTGACTTTAACTCTAGAACATATAGAAAATTTTAAAACATTTGTGGAAATTCTTAGAGTTAAAAAGGAAGATGTCTTCATTAGATTGTTCTTTGATTCGTTTCAAGGCAAATGTAAAAAATGGATTGAATGTTTTCCTATCAGATCTATTAAGTCCTTTGCAGATTTTTGGCATATCTTTCTTCAAACATGGATGGAGAAAGAGGAAGAATTCAAAATAGAGGTGCCCTCTATTCAAGGCTTTAGATAATGGGAAGATATGTGCATGGATGATGAGGTAGATGAGAACTTTGCTTCATCTCTTTCTTCTTATCTGAAATCCTGTCGATGCAGCCATGAAGTTAAGCTCAATTTTTTGCAAGAGTTTGCCATCAAAATTGAAGGAGATCTAATTGAATTGGAGACCCAAATACAGTCCCAAGATCTAGATTGTGGAGTCCCATTCTTTGGGGACCTTTTTCAGTAGAAGGAACAGAAGGTAAGGCTGCCCGTGGATATTTGCATTGACAGTTTACAGCTGGAAGCATGTATTGAGGAGTTTGGGCAGCAAATAGAGTTTGGTTTCTTCGATCCTATTGCAGTGTACATGGAAATTTTTTTCAATTTGAATGATAGATCAGATTGCCTTTTACACAACCAAATTCATTATGTGCATGTATGGTTGTCATCCTTTACATTTGTGTCATGGTTGAAGCACTTTCAAGCAGCATCCTTGTCACAGTTACTTGATTGGTTGATATGCCATTACAGCATTACTTGACCTATCAATTTTTCAGCAAAGTGGGTTAGATTTGTACATAAATAAGTTGCCCGAGGCAGCGTTTCAGTTTGCGGTCTTTGTTTATGTACATGTTGCAGTATGTATATGTTTTTGGATTCGTATGAGTTGTTATGGGTTTTCAGTTGTTTGACTCCATGCCCAATGGATGAGGCACTTGGTCTATGGTGTTCTTGACACCTCCAAGGAGTTGCCATCCCCAATGGAGCCGATGTTAGTTCCAGTCTTCGCAGCCTGTCACCAGGGATCAACATGAGCTCTTACTATGTCTGGTTTTGTTATATGTTTTTCACATGATTTTCAGCACAAAACATGTCACAAGTGTGTCCATCAGAAGAAGCTCAGAAAAATCTTTCCAACGGTATATCACACTCCCGTAACCGGTTCTTGGATTAGAAGAAATGAATGAGTTATTCTTGGTTATGCATGTTTTGAGGTCAGTTGCTTGACACAATGACAAGTTTAGTACAAAATCACTTTCTGAAAAAATGGTAAGGAATTTTTCAAAAGTGAAAGAGGTTTTTGTTCATCACATACCAAATAATGAAAAACTCCTTCATTTTATGCACAGGTGCTACTATGTGGGAGATATATGGTGATATTTGGAGCCTACATTAAAACAAAGCAAATTTTTCATATTTTTTACTATTTTAGTCATTTTAGTGCAGGGCCATTTTACAACAGATGGAAAGTAATTTTGAAAAACCCAAGGAGGTTTTTGTTAACCACGAGCCATAAAACAAAAACCTTTTTCAGCTTATTCACAGGTGTCACGAATTGGGATATGTGACTAGATATTTACATCTCATTTTCACAGATTTAAATTTTTAATGATTTTATGTTTTAGATATGATTTTGTGGAACAGATTGCAAGCAACTGGAAACGAATTTCCCAAATTTGAGAGAGGTTTTTATCCATAATGACCTTATCTACAAAATTTATTTCATTTTTGTAACAGGTGCTATGGTTTAGGAGATACGAGTTCATCTTCAACACCTATTTTCAGAAATTCGGCCCAAGTTTAATGTGACTAATTCTATTTTGATGAAAATGGTTCAGCTCAATCCCTTAGTACAAGGATGAGAAAATGTATATATTTTATGAATCTCATAGTGTAGGAGTTGGAATTTTGCAGAGGTTTGACTCTTGAGAAATCCTTGAGCTTCATTGTACATTCATTTCAGCATTTTGGCTAAGGAATTGAGACCAAGGTTTGCAACACTCTTTGGGATTCATGTCGCAATTTGTCTTAGTACAGTGCTTTTCTTTGTAATTTTGTATTTGCTTATATGTCATGTATGCCATTCTCTATCTTGTTTCTTTTGAACTAAACAAACAAGAGTGTAAGTATAATCCATTGAAATTACAGTGCTCTACTTGAAGTTTGCTTTAGTTGTTTTAATGTTTTCAGCTATTTGGGGAGGATCCATGATTGCTCTTGCCCTCTTCAACACCTCACCTATCTATTCCTTCCATCTCATTCAATTTTAAGTGCCAAAAACAATTTCCTACCTTGCCCCATTGAGATCTATGTAGGACTGAGCCTCAATCCCTGCACCCAAAATTTGCCTTTCCATCTGAGCCAACAAAATCATCATTTTATTCAATCAGACTCTATTGCACATATACCTAGCCTAAGATCAGAAGATATTTCAGTCATCTCAAGCCCTCATTGATCATAATTTGCTGTGATTGACCTAGAGAGAGCCCTCTCCTGACCTAGTAGGGCTAGCTACGAGGCTGAGCGTGGTCTAATGTTGGCCCTGGATCCTACCTTTTAAGCCTGAGGTAAATCTAGTCTCTAACAAGGCAGGGGGTGCGCGCAGGTGAGGGGGGGGGGCATGCGGGTCAGGTGGTGGGGAGAGCGTGGGTGGGGAGGGTGCATGAGGGGGAGAGCGTCCGGGTGAGGGGGCGTGGATGGGGGAGTCAATGTGGGGTGCGGTCGGGTGGTTGTGGGGGGGATGAGGGTGAGGGGGAGGGCGAGTGGGTGTGGGTGAGGGGATAGGGGCGATGTGGGCACGTGGAGGTGGAAGGGGGTGGTGCGGGTGGGGATGGGAGGGTTAGCGAATCATGTGGGGATGTGGGGGTGAGGGGTCTGAGGGGTTGGTGGTAGGGGATGAGGGTGGCGTTGAGGGGGCAGAATGTGGAGGGGGGGTTAAGGGGGTAGGGGCGCGGGGTGTGGGTGAAGGGAGTGAGGGTGTCAGGAGGGGGTTGGTAGGTAGGGGGCAATCCGGACTGTGGCACCCACCCTGGCAGCTCGCCCGCCCACCGTGGGGGTTGGGCGATTCTCAAAATCGCCCAACCCCACAATAGGCGGGCGAGCCACCGGGCCGCCCCCACACCCCCTACTACCCCCATACCTCCTACCGCCCCCCCACGCCCTCACACCCTACCCGCTTGCCTGACCTCCTTGCCCACCCCGCGACACCACGACGGCCCACCCCGCGACAGCACAGTGACCCACCCACGACTATTGGGCAATTGAGTTTGATCGGGCCCACCATGCTCACGACGGACGTAACTATTATTTTGGCTCAGAAAATTTATTAATTTAAAAAAAAAAACAAAAACAAAAACAAAAACTTTTTCATTTAACTAATTTAATATGAAAATTTTCAAGGAAAAAAATTTAACTTACCTTTCAATTGTGAGAATTCTTTGTTGAATATGTTGTTGATAGCAATGTAGCTGCTCCACAAATTCACGAATCTTTCAATGATTTTCAAAAAACCTGGATGTGATGTGAGTAATAGTGATAATGAAATTTTAATATAGAAGTGAAATTACAGATATGTTTTACCGTACGGTTAATGTAGGATAATTTGTTTTAAAATATTATAAAGCGAATATTGTAGACTCGTTTTGCAACGGGTTGAATGTGTGATTAATTTTTTTTACAATATATTATAACAATTTAAAAAAAAAAAATTCAATTGTTTAGTAAATATTATATAGTTTAACTACTAAAATAATTAATGTAGAAGTTGTAGTTTACAATTTTAATTTTAATGATTTATTTCATAAAAAAATTAGTTTACATTTTTCAATAAATTGTAGAGTAAAATAATCAAGGTAAATAAATCTAACAAACTTTTTGGAAGGAAATATTTTCGCGAAAATTTTTGGAAGGAAATATTTTCATGAAACTTTTTGGAGGGAAAATTTCATTCTTTAAGCTATATAATATCTTTAGGAGACTCTCCATTTGTATTATTCAACATCTTCTATTTGAAATGGATGGACTGTTCTGATAGTGAAGTTTCGATGTATACACCATCAACATCTTCATCGTGTAACAACTCTATTTATATTGATGAATATAGCAGGAATTCTTCCACTATGAATAGAAAGTCAATGCTTCCACTTAGTCCTGATTCTAAGGACTATGAGAGCAGCACTGATGAAAGAGGGGATGGAGAATTTCAAATAAATAAAGAGTCACAGATTCCACTTAGTCCTACTTCTAAGGACTATGAAAGCAGCAGTGATGGAGAGCATGATGGTGAAGTTCAAAAGAATGGAGTGTCACAATGTCCACTTAGTCCTAATTCTGAGGACTATGAGAGCAACAATTTTGAAGAGCATGATGGTGAAGTTCAAAAGAATGGAGTGTCATGGTGTCCACTTAGTCCTAATTCTGAGAACTATGAGAGCAGTTGTTTTGAAGAGCATGACAGTGAATTTCAAAAGAATAGAGTGTCACGGTGTCCACTTAGTCCTAATTCTAAGGACTATGAGAGTAGCAGTGATGAAGAGCGTGATAACGAATTTCAAAAGAATGGAGTGTCAAAGTGTCCACTTAGTCCTAATTCTAAGGACTATGAGAGCAATAGTGATGAAGAGCATGATGATGAATTTCAAAAGTATGGAGTGTCACGGTGTCCAGTTAGTCCTAATTCTAAGGACTATGAGAGCACCAGTGATGAAGAGCGGGATGATGAATTTCAAAATATTGGAGTGTCACGGTGTCCACTTAGTACTAATTCTAAGGACTATGAAAGCAACAATTTTGAAGAGCATGATGATGAATTTCAAAAGAATGGAGTGTCACTGTGTCCTCTTAGTCCTAATTCTAAGGACTATGAGAGCAGTAGTGATGAAGGACAAGATGATGCACTTAGTCCTAATTCTAATGAGTATAAAGGTAACAGTGACAGAGGACAGGATGTAGCATCTTCAATAAGTAAACAGTCACATTTTCAACATAGTCCTAATTCTATGGACTATGAGAGTAGCACTAACAATGCACATGAGGAAGAATATCCATTAAATATCGAGTCAGATTTTCCATTCAGTCCGAATTCTAAGGACTATGACAGTAGCACTGAAGAAGGGAAAGATGAAGAATATCCTCCAAGTTAATATTTGAAAAGCAGAGTTGATCTTAGTGTGGATAACATTCCTCTTAATGATGATGAAAATCCTTATAGAAATTATGATCCAATGATGGAGATGTTGCCAATAAATATTGTATCGAGGAGTAGGAGCAGACCTTTACGTATCAATGCAAGTTGTTCTAGTTATACAAGGGGTAGAGAAAAATATCTGACGAGAAGAAGTTCTATCAGAACTCTCATTTCAACTGAATGTTGTGAAAAATATTGCTTGAAACATATGGATTTCAAATTTGCATTAGAAGGCAGGAAGAGATATTTGTCAATGAATAAAAGCATGCAAAATTCATATTTAGTTGGGTGCATGCAATATACATTGGTAGGTTATGATTATCATATTGGGACTTTATTTATCTGTAGAAAATCTTTCAAAATGTTTCATTCGATTGGGAATTTTCGTCTCTCGAGAATTCAAGAAAAATTGGAAAAGGATCCCACATTTTATTCATAAATATGTCATAAAAGACAGTTTGGGCGATTATCAAATACTGCAATCTCATGGATGAAAGATTTCTTTTCAAAGCATGGAGAGTGCATGCCAAATAGAGAGACAATACATATTCCAGATAATTTTTCAAAACGAGAAATCTACGACTTATACAAAGAATATGCAGAAGGTGCTGAGGGAAATGGCTAGTTTATTACATATCAATATTTTGTGAAAGTATGGAAGAAAGAATTCAACAATGTCTGTATTCCTAATAAGACAAGGATGGGGATTTACAATACATGTGCTTCTCCTAAATCAAAAAGGGACAAATGTGAAGAGTCAGAAAGAGGTAAGCATTCATAACTTTAACTTTTAAAATTGTATAGTCATCAACTATGAAAACATATTTCTTAATGAATTTCTTTTATGTTGTGTAGATTTAATTGTCAAAGAACTTCAGGATCATCACGAACAACAAACAAATGAAAGGAAGAAGTTGTACAAGCATCAAAAGAAGTGTTATGATAATCCAAATAAATATTTGGGTTTGATAATTGATGGTATGGACCAGAAGAAAACACTTTTACCACATTTTGTTCGCACACTCAAAAATTTATAGGAGGAAAATTTTATTCAGTTTCACATGGTCGGTTGTATGGTCTTCAATGGGAAACTGTTGTCAAGGGTGTACTTCACAGCTCCAAATATTCATAATGATGCAAATATGACCATAACCATAATTCATGATGTGATTTCTCATTGGTTTGGTAATCTTCCTGAAGTTTTGTATCTACAATTGGACAACACTTGCCGTGAAAACAAAAATCAAATTGCTTTTGGATATCTAAACATGCTTGTTGAATTGAGAATTTTTCAAAAGGTAAAGATTGGTTTCCTTCTTGTTGGGCACACTCATGACGATATTGATCAGATATTCAGTCGTTTTTCAGTCACATCGAGGAGGAAGGAAGTTGGGAGCTTGCCATCACTAATTGAATGTATTAAGAAATCATACATGCCAGAGCCTACTTTTGAGACGTTGGAAGAAACTGTTGACATGTGAAGGTTTATTCTGGGATCATATGGTGAGGGGAAATGAATTGAACAACTTAATGACATTAGCTTCCAACATCAATTTTGTATCAAAAAAATTGATGGGAAAACACTAATATGGGGCAAGAAGTATTCAACTACTGCAGAATGGGCACCATCATCAGGTTTGTAATTTTTGAAGTTCATTCCAGATCATCCACTATTTGCATCAAAAATATTGTTATTACAATCAGTTGGTGAAGTTTAGAATGCAGCAGACAGAATAGAGATATAAATTATTCTAATTGCCTGGAAGAAATTAAAAAATGTATTAGATATACATATGAGTACTTTGACATTGCTGATTCAGTTTGGTGGGAGTCATTTTTCAATAATCAAAGTGATATCATTTCAACAACAACAAATGAAGATATACCTTTGAAAAATCCATTTATTTGGCCACAAAATGTGTCAAATGAACATGAGGAAATAAACATTGTTGAACAACAACAATCTCAAGGTATTATTAATTCTTCACAGGCAGCGGAAAGAGAGATGTATATTGGTTCCAGAAGATCTCGTGCACAACGTGAAACCATGGAAGACCTTTACAGGGGTTCAGTAGAAGATATTAAGGAGGGTTGCATGATTGCAATGCTAGCAAATGGAGATCCAATGGCTATCCATTCTGGGTTGCTAAAGTTATAAAGGTCTTTACAGAAAATGAGGATGTTACAAGTTTTGAAGTACATTGGTATGCCATAAATACACACCCATTAAATGGTGTGTATAAGCCAGAGATGGTAGTTGACAAAAAAAAACGGAGGAAAGAGAAAAAGAAAGGGTACAAATATAAATCGCCGCTACACAGACATATTAAAATTGGAGGATGTTGACATATTTTTTTATGACTTCAATTTAACAAAGAGAGGAACTCTTCGCTTCAAGATGATAGAGATTTTGAAAAGGTTGTTACCAAAAGGAACAGTGTTGAGATGGGAGTCTGCTGAAACTAGTCGTAGATCTAGAAGAATTTTGGAACCTGAAATGTTGGGCATGCATGTGGACTCAGATGGGGCACTAGTTGATGAAAGAGAAGAATATGGAACATCATCATCAGCATCCAGTCACTCATCTGAAGATGTGAATTCTGATGGTGTGCAAGAAAATATGAGTGATTTTGAATAATTGTTTAAGACAGTTTATATAATTGATGTATGTATCGTATCTTCAAATAAAATTAATGATTTCCATATGGTGTTAAATGAGAAGTTATGAGGCATTTTTATGTTGTTGGATTATATGTCTTAATTATGATAAATTTTATTGTTTAAAATATCTATAATGCAATATTAAATTAGAGTATAATGTATGTTTTATTCAATATACAAATAATGACTTTTGAATTCAATTAGTAATGTAATTTGTTCATAATTTCATGGCTTTTTAATTTTATAGTTGAAAAAAATTATATTTCTTTTGTATCTAGCATGTTATGGTTGAAAACATGTTGAATTTATACTTAGGAAAGAAAAATGATATTCTACAAAAAACATTAATGTGTTTTTTCCCTCATAAACAACTTTGTTTGGCACATAAAAATTTGGTTTTACTAGCATTTTTTTAAAATTTTGAAAATTGACCCTAAAAAAAAAATTATTGTTCCAGTATCATCACTTTCGTTGAATTGAGGCTTCTATGATCCATATCGGTTTATGAGAGATTTTTCAGCATAAATCACAAGATCTATCATTTGTCGATGTGTTTTGAACCAGCCAATGTGGTTCATCGTGAGGACAAGTTGAAGAACCAGATTCAGCTTTGCATGTTAAATAGCATGAGCAGAGTCTCCAATGGCTAGCTAGGCCAACAGCTAGAAAGTAATAGGGTCCTAACCTCGAAAATGAATGAATAAATAATATAAATAATATAATTTAATATGAAGTTAGTTTAAATATGGAAACAAATAAATATATAAATAATATAATTTAATTGGTTGTTAAAAGGGGTTAACAACTAAATAAATACATAGAAACTATAAGAATAGAATGTATAAATTAACTAAAAATAGCAAAAACAAATAAGGCAAAAAAAAAACCATGAATAACTATTTTCCCCCAAAAAAAAAATCATAGAAACAAAATAAAAATATATAAATGCAAAAAGAAAAAAATTAAAATTAAAATCAAAAAATAAAATAAAAAAATAATAAATAAAATAAAATAATAATAATAATAAATAAATAAAAACTAAATGTAAAAAAAATAATAATAATAATAAATGAATGCAAAAAAAATAAAATAAAAAAATAAAAAAATAAATAAATAATATATATATATATATATATATATATATATATAAACAGAAGAGACCAGAAACGAGGGGAGGAGGAGGGGCAGAAAAGAAGGAAGCGACTAGGAAGAGAGAGCAGGGACCCAACATCTATTGATTTTCCAACCATCCTCTCTATTGAGATTGCTCAGCCTCTTTTCAATTTCGAGAGCTTCCCTAAATTTCCGATGATGGAACTGAGAAACCCTAGCAATGACACTCGCCTCTTCAATACAAACATGATGATTGGTTTTTTCTACATGCTCAGCTAAAGCCGAAGACTTTGATCTCCTATGCTTAAGGTCAGCAGCGTGTTCACTAATCCTTTGATTGATGGAGCAGCCCATCTCACCAATATAGGGGGGTCCCACAAGAACAAGGGATAATATATACCCCTTTCATATCTTTAGGGTCGATAGGATCCTTAGCTGATCTGAGGTACATACGAATGGTGTTAAGGGGCCTAAAGGTTATAGGGATACTATGCATCTTGAGAATCCTTGCAATCTTATTAGTGGTCCCCTGAACAAACGGAAGATGGACACCGGGAATACACTCCTTCGGTTCCCTTTTAGTAAGAGAATTCCTGATGGCTTTTATGAAAGCCTTCTATCCCATGTATCTACTATAACCATTCTCAACAAAGACGTCAAGGAGATGGGATTTTTCTTTCTCAAAGCTCTTTTTATCCAAGATCCTTAGGGCTCTGGTAGCAAGGGTATTGAGAACCCCCATCTTCTGAGCAGGGAAATGGTGGTAACCGGCATGAAGATACTGCTCCATATGGGTTTTCTTTAGAAAAACTTGGTGGGAGAGGGAGCCATCACTATTCTTAGACCCCCTGTGGGACCCCCTATATTGGTGAGATGGGCCGCTCCATCAATCAAAGGATTAGTGAACATGCAGCTGACCTTAAGCATAGGAGATCAAAGTCTTTGGCTTTAGCTGAGCATGTAGAAAAAACCAATCATCATGTTTGTATTGAAGAGGCCAGTGTCATTGCTAGGGTTTCTCAGTTCCATCATCGGAAATTTAGGGAAGCTCTGGAAATTGAAAAGAGGCCGAGCAATCTCAATAGAGAGGATGGTTGGAAAATCAGTAGATGTTGGGTCCCTGCTCTCTCTTCCTAGTCGCTTCCTTCTTTTCCGCCCCTCCTCCTCCCCTCCCCTCGTTTCTGGTCTCTTCTGTTTATAATTTTTTTTTTTTTACCTAATATTTAGTTATATATATATATACCTATATGTTATTTATTTATTTATAAAAAAAATTAATTTTTATTTATTTATTTATTTTTGCATTCATTTTTTATTTTTATTATTATTATTATTATTTTACATTTTATTTTTATTTATTTATTTATTTATTATTATTATTATTATTATTTTATTTTATTATTATTATTATTATTTTGCATTTATATATTTTTATTTTGTTTCTATGATTTTTTTTTTCTTTGGAAAATAGTTGTTCATCTTTTTTTTTTCCTTATCTTCTTTTGCTATTTTTAGTTAATTTATACATTCTATTCTTATAGTTTCTATGTATTTATTTAATTGTTAACCCCTTTTAACAACGAATTAACTTATATTATTTATATATTTATTTGTTCCCATATTTCAACTAACTTCATATTAAATTATATTATTTATTCATTCATTTTCGAGGTTAGGACCCTATTCCTTTCTAGCCGTTGTCCTAGCTAGCTGTTGGAGACTCTGCTCATGCTATTTAACATGCAAAGCTGGATCTGGTTCTTCAACTTGTCCTGACGATGAACCACATTGGCTGGTTCGAAACGCGTCGACAAATAATAGATCTTGTGATTTATGCTGAAAAATCTCTCATAAATCATCACTTTCGTTTTGAAGCTATATTTTGCACGAAAATTTCATAGTAAATTTCGTAGTCACTGCCATTTTTAAAACATGTTCAAAACTGACGCCTAAAAAATAAAAACATCATTCCTGTATACACATTTTTCGTTTTTAGCACTGTTTTTGATGTTTTTTAGGGGTTTTTTGGCCAGAGTTCCCATTTTGAGTTTATAGTTCTTGTTTCAAAGTTTACATTGTTGGCACTAATTCTCTCTTTGGTGACACTTTTGGTGAGGTTCGTTAAAGGCCCATCACTAATTCTCTCTTTTGTGACATATCTAGTGACAATCTTTTATTGACCCTCAGCAATTCTTTTTTTGGATACTTTTGGTGATGGTCAAAAAATGTTCATTATCATTGATCATTCCAATGAGTTTTTGATGACGCTATGTACCTGTTACTATATTTTTTTTCAAAATATAATGATTTAAGACCATTGTTGAGTATTTTTCATTATGTGTCCAAGGTCATAGTGGTTACAATAGTCAATCAATTTGTTAAGAAGTAATTAGTGTGTATCATTTCCCTCAAGTCATAAGAATATAGTTTTCCTATGAGTCAACACATGATTCATCTCTATTAGGTTTATTATCAAGAAAATTTCCTTTAAATAAAGTTCCACTAGTGTGTGTGGGAACTATATTAGTTAATACATAATCAAGCTCTGTCAATTCTATCAATGAGAGAGACTAGCACTCCTCAACACTCATGGCACACCTTAACATGATTTTTAACAATACACTAACATTCCTTGGCACCTCGCATGTCTTGGAACATCTTTGTACCCAGAACATCTTTGTACCTAGAACATCTTGCCATGAGTAGGATGCCCAAGCACATGTTTGCATGCCCTAGCATAGCATAGCACTCCCCTATCATGTGTTGGCATGCCATGTAGTCCCTAGCATTCCCAGAAACACCTTTGCATAATATTTCATTGACAAACATTAGCACTTGACACACATTGGAACTTGGCATGTATTGGAACATATCATTAGTGTGCCTAGCATACCCCTTTTGAAAAAGATAAAGCCCTGACTTATTAACCCTATTATGTGTTCATTTCCTTGCATTTTAACTCGGTTATTCCTTTTGTTTCCTTGAAACTCCTTGACGCATATTGGCATACTCTAACACCCTGCACATCCTAGCATGTCTTAGCCCCTGGCATGCCTTGACACTATTTGGCACATGTTAGCACACCCCAAAACTACCTAGCACACTCTACCACTTCTTGACATTCCCCGATATTCCATAGCATGCCTTACCCATGTTTAGAATACTTTGTCACTCCCTCCTTGGCATGACAGCTAGCACTCATTAACACACCCTCATATTCATTCACTTCCATGCACTTTGACCTAGTGCTCCCTTGTGTTTTCCTAGTACTCCTTAACACTCCCCATCATGCATTGGCACTCTCTAGCATGTCTTAACACTCTTCTATATGCTCTGCCACTTCATAGAATGCATCACACTCCCTAATGCACATTGGCACTTGGCACATGTTGGCTCTTGGAAAGTCTTATAAGCATGTTTGGCATGCATTGAGATGACTTGGTATGCTTTGGCATGGTTTAATAGTAAAGTTATTTGAGATCAATTATTTGAAACTGGCACTTGGCACCTATTGGCACCTAGTGTTGGTGTCCCTAGCATTCCCCTCATGGAATAGGTAAATTGATGACTTATTAACCCTATTATGTGCTCATTTCCTTGTAGTTTAACATGTTCCTCCCTTATGTTTCCTTGACAGTCCCTGGCATGCATTTTCACACCCTTGTACATCTTGGCATGCCTTAGCGCTTGTAACATCTTAGCTTGTTTGACATGTCTTCGTACTATCTGGCACATGTTAGCATGCCCTAGAATTCCGTAACACACCTTGGCAGTCATGACCTCACAACTAGAATTACATTTTTCCATGACTTGGGAACCTTACATTCACTAGAACACCTCAGCACTCCCTAGTTGGCATGCCCTCTGTTATCCTCTACAATGTCTCAAGCTTATGATGAGATCGGCGGAGATAACCACAAACCAGGGTTTTAGTTTGGTAGATAGCCCTAAAAAACTAGGGAGGGATCTCTCTATGAAATCATAGCCAAGAGATGACTGGCATGTAAAGGATTTTATGCTAAAGAGAAGGCTCAGGTGGGTTTTGGAAAATTTAGGCTGATCATGTTTACTTGATGACCCCACCTCCATGGGTTGTACTGACATGGTTTGGTGCTAGCTTGTTGATGTGGTTATATGCGTTTTCAAGGCTACCTCAATGAAGGTGGCCCATGTCATGCTCTTCTCTTTCAACTGATGGAGTACTATAACCTTGATCAGGCTATGGTGAAAGTGGTTGGGATAATGCACTTTTCCTTTAAATTTCACCCTTTTAGACATTTTGGTTAGGCTCGTATACAAGTAGTTGGACAAATTTAGAGACTTGAGAGCTGTAAAGTGCATGAGCGGTCTTATGTGGTATTGATATAGCCTAGAAAATCTTCCCTTGCATATAAAGAACTTCATGACAGCCTTCATCAATGGTGCATATCTCTCCAACAAGTGTTTGAATGGGAAAAAATGTGAGTGAGATCCTTTGTATTGTGATTTCAAGTAGGGTTTGTACTCTTCTAGCTCTAGGTTCATGCCTTTAAACCAATTTTCACCATGGTTTGGTATGCTTGTAGCTTAAGAGATGGCATCCACTGAAAACATGAAATCAGTCCCTGCAATCGTGATCTTGTCTTCCTTCAAGTTGAGGGAAAATATACCTGTGAGATGCTCATGTTAACCTACTTCCAGCACTCTTTGACAAAACCCTAAACAATTTACATCTTCAAAGCATTTCGTGACAAATTGGGAGGAGGTGATTTCATTGCAATTAGAGGGCTCAAACCTCAATATCTTCCCCCCCCAGTATCTTTCAACCAAAATAATTCATGCTATTATAGATAGGTGCCTTTGGGATAGGCCTAAATCCACGAATAAGATACTTTTGGGCTATTTAGAGGTGCTTGCGAGACATGAGAATGATTTAAGGTGGGGTATAAAGGACACATAATGTTTTAGTAAGGCTTTAATTGTCAATAAATTGTGGAAAACTTTCCAAGGAAAAGGTACTTGGTAATAGGTTATTAAAGAGAAATATCTAAAAAATAGACAGCTTAAGGAATGGATTAAAGAGGCGGCTCCAAAGAAGAAGGTGGAATCTTAGATATGGACAAGCATTATTGATGAGCCTAGGTATTGCAACAAGAATGCAGCAACTCCCTAGGCTACCAGATTTACTTATCAACCCGGGGTTCGTACAAACTTGGAGGTGACAATGCTATATGCACAAGTAGAAGTGAAGGTCCTGCCTGTTGTCACTATTTATCTAGCAAGAGACCCCATGTGTTCCAAGCCAGAATTATATAGGATAAGAAGAAGCTTAATTCTTTAATGGAACAAGAGAAAGCCTATTTTAAGAGAGAGCTACTCTATTGCAGTAATGAAGAAAACAGCATGTAATTCTAAACTACACCATAACCTAACTAACCATCTAAACAACTATGCTAACAGAATTGCTAAATCAACACTAACCTAATGCTGCTACCTAAGTTGCAGAGGTAAAGAGCATCAAACTATACTAAGGTGTAAGCAAAGAAACTTAAGCTAAATCGGTTTTCAAGCAGAAGAGAAATCGGAGGTCGAAATCAATGAAAGGAGGACGTAAGGATGCAATAGCACATAGGGACCGTTGGATCGATCAACGAGCAGAAGATGGATGGTGGAGATCTTATCATGGGGGATTAAGCGAATAAATGGATGAACAGGGTTAATGAAGCAGATGAATGGTGGAGATCTTATCACGAAGGCTTAAGTGACTAGATGGATGAACAGGGTGAACGCACAGGGCGAATGACTGAGGCCTTATTGCAGAGGTTAAGTCACGAGATGGACGGACAGGGTAACGAAGTGATGAACGGATGAGATCTTATCACATGGATTAAGTCAAGAGATGGATGGACAAGATTAACTGGAGGATGGATGGCGGAGATCGTATCGCGGGAAAAAGAAACGTGCGGAAATGATGGAGCAGGTTTCTAAGGCGGTAAGTAGTTTCTCGTGCGCCCTCAAGGCCGTAAGCGGAATTCTGAAATTTCACATGATTAGCCTTACAGCGCGACACGTAGCATGAGAAAACCATTTTTCTCACGTGCTCTCGAGCAAATAAAGGTCGTGCAATAATCCGCACGAGATTGCGCAATAGCCATTGGATCAGGTGGGGCTGATCAACGATGGAGATTGGCCAAGCTAGTTGGCGATCGGGTGACGTGATAGTCGTCAGATTAGGCAAGGCAGATTGATGGTGGGGGTTTAAAGCACATAAAGTGTTGAGGTGACGCGATAGCTGTCGGATCAAGAGAAAGATCAACGGTAGAGATTAAGTCACATAAAGTAAGTGGAAGACTTCACGTGAGGCAACAGTTGGAGAGAATAATGATTCAGATGGTGTTTTGAAGGTTTGTTGTGGATTAGACGGTGAGGAAGTGATGCATGAAGAACGTGCTGAAGGACGTTTCAAAGGAAAACGACAGAAAAACTAGTGACGGTGAACAAATAATTGCATCGAACAACAAACTCCATAGCTCATGCGAGAACCAGAAACCTATGTTTTTGGGGTTGCTGAAGGGTCTCTTCCTCAAGTCATGGTCCCAGAGGGAGGAGATGAGGCCGAGACACCTGCGCACAACCTTATGGTGATCTTTTCTCCTAGCTAACCTATAAACTGAAAGAAGGCACAAATGGAAGTAAACTACAGTAAATGCAGCTACTGAAGCAAATGAACAAAAAAACCATGAATAATCTATGTTATATTATTGTAATGAAAATGAAGCTACTTAAGCGAATAAAACAGAAAACCATGAACCTACTTAAGCAAATGAATAGAACCAAGAAGCTACTTAAGCAAATGAACAAAACCAAAAATATAGGATAGCATACATGTATAGTAAAGAGGAGCTTTGGGTGCTCGGGTCGGGCCCTAACCCAAGAGCTTCAGCCCTCTGAGCTAACTCAGAGATGGCTTAAATAGAACTCATTCTCATTATGAAAACCATGGATTACAAAACAACTATCACAAGTCTTTTTCAGATCATAAATAAAGTAGAGTTTTACAATGAAAGTCTAAATCCTACTGAGGTCCTAAGCCTCTCTATTTATACATCTGAAGTCTCCAACGACTTCCTTCCAATTAGGGAGGCTACACTCCCCACTCAAGATAAATTGGTTTCTGTCCCTTTCACTTGCTCGGCTATCTTCTAGTCTTCAAAGAGATGGTTGTTTCCACTCCGAGCTGATGGAGGAATATTTGAATGGAGGGGTAGTAAATGAGGAGGATTTACCTCCTATAATTACTCTCCCTTGTCCCATTCGAGTTTTCACCAAGGTCTTTGCCACAGTTCCTTTATTTTACCCTTTGTTCCTTTATCCCTGCATTTTTCCTTGCTTTTATCCTTTATTCCTGCATTGCATGCACATTAGACCACAAAGGAAAATATCCAACTCTAACTCATCTCCTAAACAAAATATAATCAAAAGTATGCAATAAGTTGTGAGAATAACTGGTTTGACTAAGCTAGGAGGTGAATTATGGCCAATTAAGGTCCATATAATTACCCAATGATGAGGCTCATCATCACCCCACTACTGAAAGTGTTGCTCATCCTCTGAGAAACTTAGTCAATGTCCATGTCCTTCATTGCTCTGGTAGCCTTTCTGACATCCCATGCTTATGTTGTGGTCTCTTCTTCTTGTTCATAGAAGCCTACTTTCCTTTATACTTCTTCCCATTGCCTCTTTTCCTCTTCTTCTTTTCTCCCTTCTAGCTTCCCTAGGAGTAGTGGTGGACTGAGTTTTAGGCCTATCCAATTGACCTTCAACCTTTGCATTGATTGCTTATACATAGGTGTCCTGTTGAGTGCCTCTCTCAACCTTTGAGGGTAGTGATATTTGATGATCTTCAAGCTATGTGGCAGTTTGTTCCATCTCCTTTAATAAGCATGTATATTATCATCTCTTAGTAGCCTAAACATATCCTCAAAATGTGAAATTTCTTTCTCTTGGGCAGCAAGATATCTAGGTGCCAGTTGAGTATCATTTGCAATTATATTATGGGTACTGATTAGGGACATGGGATTTGATTGTTTAGCTCTGATGAAAAAAAATGTTCATTTTTCTCTCTAGCCAATATTCTTTTCATCTATGTAGCCCTTAACTTCTCATGGTTCATCGATGATTCCAGAGCCATTGATTGCAGATCTCCTACCTTTGCATTAGGATCCCAAATATTCATGTCTATGAGGGCCATGTTGTGCAAGTAAAACTCAGCCATTTTGGCCCTATCCTCTAGTGCACTTTGATCACAAAGATCAATAAACTACCTACAGTCCTGAAATGCCATGGTTCCCCTTTGTGCTAGTGTTTTAATCTAAAGTTGCAGCCATTATTCTCTGAGGTAAAGAGCATAGCATTTAGCTGGAATCCTACATTGGATGGCCTCTTGTTGTTCTTTCTCCTCGGTTTCAATGCTTATTTTTCTTGCTATTTTGGCTTCATCCTCCTTCTCTTCTACTTCATCATGTTCCTTTGTATTAGTATCTTCTTCATCCATCTCATCCCCATCTATCTTTGTATCTTCTTCTTCTTGTTTTGCCTCCTCCCTACTAACAGAAGGACTAACATCATAGGTGAGGGTTTTGATGTCATCCTCTGCTGGTAAGTCTTTGAATACTGGCCATGTTATAGAGATCCTAAGGTTTTGGAGGGAATCCTTAATGAGGATTCTGATCAAATCATGGTGAGCCAACTGTTGAGAATTCCCTTCCTTTACTTTTCTGCTGGAGTCTATGAGTGATTGCATCAAGAAATACGATATGTTGAGTATTTGGTGAACTAGTGTTTCTACCCCAAGTCTTAATTCTTCAAGCATTCTCAAATGGTTTCCATAACAATACTATATATATGGACTCAACATTCTCTTTTGACTTATTAAAGAATTTCCTTTTTGCCACTTTTCACTCATAAACCAACTACCTCTTAACCTTTACAACTTTTGATCAAATGATGCATATGAGTGAGTGTGTGGGATACATACCTATGGTCTTGATGCCATGCTATAGTTGTCAAAGATCAGAGGTGTTGCATTGTCTATTTTTTGCATGGTCATTCATCTTCCTCCTCTGCTATCTACTGATGGTTTCTTGGCTTTTGGAGGTGTCTGTGACTAGAGATCTAATGTTGCTACTGCTGTGGAGCTCCTGGATTACCACTTGGCAATGTTTAGTGTCTCCATGAGAATTTCTTGATCATGTTGCTGGTTGGTGCTGTGAGGATGTTGTAATGAATGGACAAAGGGAGTAGGAGTGTGTGTGGATGCAGCGATGATGGTAATGGATGAGGTGATTTGTTAGATCATGTCTAGTATGAATTTTGGGGACCTAACCAATATACCATTCAAGGGATCCTGTAGAAAACACAATCTTTACCTGAATTGAATCAATGAAGTGAAAAACAAGGGAATTAGTGGATGGATGCATGGTAAGGAGTGGAGGAGATGACTATATGTGAGGCAGGGTTCCCTTTGGATATTCTCTTTGCTCCTTGCTTGTCTTTCTCACCCACTTGCAAGTAACAATTATGTTTCTTTCTCTTTTATTATTATTATTATTATTATTATTATTATATATATATATATATATATATCTGTGTGTGTGTGTGTGTGTTGTGTGTGTGTGTGTGTGTATTAAAACACCTAGGCTACCTCAGAGAGGTTTTCACCCTAGATTTTTACCCTGGGTGCCTCAAGGAAGGTTTTCACACAGGTATCTTCTTACTCTTTTTCATTTTTTTCTTTGGGCCGCCTCAGAAGGTTTTCAACCCAAAGATGGGACTCAGGCGCCTCATGGAGGTTTTCACCTGAATCCTTATTTTTTTTTCTCTTTTTAAGTGCCCTGATGAGGGAGGAGCTGGAATTTGCTCCACCATCATCACTGTCTTATTAATATTGTCAATGAACTCTTGTTTTGATAAAGGCTTCTTGTACATTTTCAATCGGTGTCCATTAACAAGAAATGGAATGGCTTCTTCATCTATAGTTCTGATTTGCACTGAACCATTGCCATGGCATCTTTCCACCACATAAGGTCTGAGCCATATTGTTGTTAGCTTGCCCTTGAAGTCTTTATACCTAGAATCATATAACAATGCCCAGTCTCCTTCTTGAAATTGCTTCTCCTTAATATGTTTGTCATGCCAAATCTTCCTCTGAAGCTGAACTATATCTGTATGTAGGAGGGCCTGCATTCTAAATTCATCCGAGCCATTCAAATGTAACAATCTTTCTTTCTATGCATGACTGAGATCCAATCTAGTTGGGTTGCCATCCTCAATGTGTTATATTCAAACTCAATGGACATCAAAGCATTTTTCCCATAGACCAGCTCATAGGGTGTAAATCTAGTGGTGGTCTTCCATGTTGTATTATAGGCCCAAGTGGCATCAACTTGTCTCTCTACCCAATCCTTCCTGTCGTAGTTCACTACCTGGTTAAGATGTTCTCCAGTGCCTTGTTGATCACCTCCACTTGCCCATTAGCTTGTGGATGATAAGGAGTGGAGGTCCTATGCTTGATTTTGTGATGGTTGAGTAGTTCTTGAATCATGCTAGAGGTAAACTGGCTACCTTGGTCTGTGACTAGCTCTCTAGGGTACCCAAATTTGTAGAATATATTCTCCCTTAGGAACTTAGCCAAGGAACTCAGCCACCTTCTCTTCTGTTGCTGGCTTAATTTCCTTTGTTTTAGCCCACTTGGTCAAATAATCAGTGCACACAATGATGTGTTGTTTTTTCTTTGAATGAGGGTTCATAGGCCCAATGAAGTCCATGCCCCACTTGTCAAATGGCTCGAAAGTCACTTGAGGTTGTAGGGGCATTTCATCTCTTGGAGTAGGCTTTCCCATCCTCTAGCACCAATCACACTGACTAATGTACTTTTTCACATCCTGATGAAGAGTAGGCCAATAATAGCCTGCTTGCAACACTTTGAGTGTTGTCCTTTTTACTGCAAAGTGACCTCCACAAGGTCCATCATGACAGGTCAGAAGGATGTCAAAGACTTCCTCTTCCCTTACACACCTTCTTAAGATTTTATATGGGACAAGTTTGAACAGACTGGCCCCAATCCAGGTGAACGGGGCGCTCTTTCTGACTATCTTACTCGTTTCTTTGGAGGGCATGTTTGGTGGAAACTGTGCGGATACCAAATAGTTTTCTATATCAACAAACCATAGGGAGAGAACTAAAATAGAAAACAAATGCTCATCTGGTAACTGGTCATCCACCATTCCTTCTTCACCTACAGGTAGATTCATCCTAGATATAAAGTCAGCAACAACATTTTCCTTACCAGGTTTATCAACAATAGTTAGATAAAACTACTATAATGAAAGCAACCATCTTATAATTCTAGCATTCACAACTACTTTGTTCATTAAATATTTGATTGCAACATGATCAGTATGCAAAAATTCTTGATAGCCTATAATGTAATGCCTAAATTTTTTTAATACATGCACAATAGCTAGGAGTTCCTTTTTGGCCACAGTATAATTCATCTTAGCCTTTGATAGGTTCTTACTGATAAAATAGATGGCATAGGGAAATTTCTCCTCTCCCTGACCTAAGGTTGCTCCTATGGCTTTGTGTGAGGCATCAACATGAATATGAAAAGGGAGGGCCCAATTTGGGCCTCTAAGGATTAGTGCAGTGGTTAACTTACCCTATAGAATGTCTAAGGCTTCTTGACATTTCTTTGACCATATAAACTCAGAATCTTTGGCCAACAAGCCGAACAAAGGAGAGGAAAACTTGCTGAAGTCATTTATGAAACTCTGGTAGTATCCAGCTAACCCTAATAAACTCCTTACATCTCTCTACTTTTTTGGAGGTATGACCCTTTGGATGATTGCTATTTTTTTTGGGTCCACCTGTAGTCCTTGCTAAGATATTAAATGACCTAGCACAGTCCCTTCAATCATTAAGAATTCACATTTTTCTGGATTGAGAGACAGATTCATTTCAATGCATTTGTGTAATACTTTTCCTAGGTTAGTCAGGGCTTCTTGGAAATCACAGCCATAAGGTGTAAAATCATCCATATAGATTTCCATAGCATCATGTACTAATTCAGCAAAAATACTCAACACTGCTCTCTAGAAGGTGGCAGGAGCATTGCATAGGCCAAAAGGAAGGACCCTATAGGAAAAAGTACCCCAAGGATAGGTGAATGTGGTTTTATCCTAGTCTTCTGGGCAGATTTGGATTTGGTTGTACCCCCTGAATCCATCTAGGAAAGAAAAAAAATTGTTCCCTATCGGGCCATATAGAACTTGGTCAATGAAGGGTAGGGGAAAATGATCCTTCTTTGTGGCTTTGTTCAACTCCATATAATCAACACAAATCCTCCACTTACCATTTTTCTTGGGAACCAACACTAAATGAGAGACCCACTAACTATCTGAGATAGGGTAAATGAATCCTCCATCTAGTAGTTTTTGCAGTTCTTCTTTGACTATGTCTTTAAGAGCTAGATTCATCCTCCTTTGTGGTTTCCTGATTGGCTTGCAACCTTCTTTGATGTATATGTGGTGAGTACATATTGAGGAGTGTACTCCCTTCGTTTCCTTATAACTCCAAGCGAAGGCTTCTAGGTGTTCTATCAACATGTTGCATAGCTTTTCCTCTTCTAAAGTAGAAAGAGATGGGTTAATTTTCAAAGTTTTCTCTAGGCCAAATTCTATGATTTTGACATAGAGTGGATTGGAATTGGCCAAGCATAAGTTAATTGGATGATTGCTCTAGGCTTCCCTTACTTCCTCTTCTGATGGTAATGAACTAGGAGTTGGACTTTGGAGCACATGTTCAATTAAGTCATCCTCATCTTGTTGTCCTCCTCCGATGGTCTCTTCCAAAACATAAAGCTGGGCTGAATAAACCTCATCTTCTTCCTCCTCCTCCAACCATAAAGGTAACTCATGCTCTAGAGAAGGTTTAGCAAGTGGGTATAGGACTAATTGTTTGGACATATGCCCATTCTTGATGGTCATATTCCCAGCTCTTCAGCTAATTGTTTGGACTAATTGTGGCCAACTATGGCCTCCCAAGGATGAGAGGGTAACCAGTAAGCTTAGCCTTAGGCTGGAGAACTAGGAAATCTACAGGGTACTCCCAGGAGTCAATGGAGACCATCCCATCCTCCACAACTCCCTCAGTGGTGACTATGGAATGGTCTGCAAGTTGCAGAACTATTGTGGTCTTCCTCAATGACCCTTGGAGGTTGAGCTTGAGCACGGTGTCCTTGGTAATCACATTAATGGCAGCCCCAAGATCAATTAGAGTGCATGGGACAATGGTGCCATTGATGTGCACATCTACTACAGGGCTTCCAGGGTCCAAATGTTTTGGACATATTACCTACCCCAGCATTAAGTCAGACAACTGCCCAATGAAATTAATGGTAGGGACATCCCTTTTTCTTCTTCCTCGATGCTTCAAGAACTTCTCCTTAATCAACTTATTGTAAATGGGAACATCTTTGATTGCCTGGAGAAGGGGGATCTTTACACATAGATTTTTCAATTCTCCCAGAAGTTTAGTTTCTTCTAGGGTAGGCTGGAGTGGTTGGGTTAATCTCTCAGGATAGGGTGGATTTACTTTAAGGTTGCTTTCCTTTCTTTCTTCCTCAACCTCCCCATGTGGAGAGGGAGGTTGGTTATCAGGGAGAATTCTCCTAGATCTTAGGTTGATCTACTAGATTTATACAACATAAGTTGGGTATGATGTCTTTCCGTTGTATGCTTATTGAGCCTGCCTATAGTTTGGGTTCGGATTTGGATGGGCAGGCATCTGGGGTTTCTTGGGTGGAGCAGAGTACAGGAATTGTGCTTGGGTAGGTGGTGGAGGCAATACGGCTAGAAAATTGTTGAATTGGTGCCTCCACCCCTGGTGTGGGGTATTCCACTGACATTGTGGTTGAACATAAGGTTGAAATGACTAGCTGGCTGGCTAGGATTGATAATGAGATGCACAGGACCAAGAAGGGGGTGTAGACCAGGAAGGATGACCAGGGGGTCCCCAAGAAGGTATAGTTGTGGTTTGGTTAGGGTTGTAATATACATGGGATGACCCTTGCATACCCTACTGGTATGGTCGAGGCCCAGGAGGTCTCCCTCGGTTGATGTAGCAAAGCTCCTTCGTGACACCTTCAGCTCCTTGATATACAAATTTGATTCCAGGTAAAGAAGGGCACTTGTCTGTGTTGTGGTTTTCTTCACAGACTGAGCAAATCTTAATACAATTCAATGGACATTCATTCCTAGGATGCCTCCTCGTGCATCTAGGACAAAAGATGGCCAATGCTCTCTCTGATTCCTCTTGCTTCCTTATGATTCTCATCGTGTCTAATTGCAAGGCAAGGGTTTGCAGCATATCACTTTTGAAATCTTCCAGCATATTTCCAATTTCACCTTTGATGGATAAGTTGGAGGATGATGTACTGGCCATAGGTTAATTACCCCTACCCTTTTTCCTGGCTGCCCTAGAATGGTTTCTAAAGATACTCTTAATATCCTCATAGGTTAATTGGTAGAAATCTCCTCCTCCTATCATATGTAATGTATCCAGAAGATCCTCCCTTACTCCCCTAAGCAGGACCAACTTTAGTCACTCAAGGTCAAGTGTGCACCTAGCCGTTTTGTAACTGAGCTGGAATCTTTGTTCACAGTCTTCTAATGATTCATCCTGGCCTATGGTCATCCTGAAAATCTCTTCTTTAGTATCTTTTGACCTACAATAGTCCCTATATTTGTTGTTAAAAGTCTGTTGCATCTAATCCCAAGTTATGATGCTATCTCCAGGTAAACCCATGAACCAGCGCAATGTTGCATCCTTGAGGGTAGATGGAAATAGTTTTACCTTTTTCTCATCATCTGTATAGTCATAGGTTTGGCATATAAAAACAAACTCAAATAGGAAAGCCTCAGGGTCCTCTGTGGTCAAGCCATGGAAATGAGGTAGAGCAGAGGGGCTTATATTCTTCATCTTAGTGTTCCCATTGGTTTCCTTGATGGGGAAGGCACTCTCAATTCTCTCTCTATCTCCCCTGTCATTTTGGTTTCCAGCCATTGGTTCAGTAGGAATGGGTTCTTCCTCTTCTTCTTCCCTTGTAGGTTCTTCAAGTATGTAAGGTTGCTCACCTAAAGGTTCTTCCACTTCACAGTCACTGAAGAAGAGAGAAGGTTGACTATTGGATGCAGTGGGGGTATTTGTCAAGAATTTCCCTAAATTGTTCCTATTCCTACGAGGCATGAAAGGAAATTCTTTTGGGTTAGTTTTTGTAATATTTTCTTTAAAGCTATAAATTTCTTGCAGAATGGAAAGGAAAGCAGCTAATGACAAATGAAACAAAGGAAGCTACTCGATTACTTTTGCAGAAATAAACTAATGGAAGAAAATTGAAGACTAGAAGTAGAAGAAAGGAAAGTTCGAGACTAGAAAATAGAAGAAAGCAGTAATTACTTCTACTTAGACACCTCCCCAGCAACGGAGCCGAAAAGTGATGAGACTAGGTATTGCAACAAGGATCCTACAACTCCCAGGGCTTCCAGCTTCACTTATCAACTTGGGATCCATACAAACTTGGAGGTGACAGTGCTATATGCATAATTAAAGGTGAATTTCTTGCCTGTTGTCACTGTTTATCTGGCAAGAGACCCCAGGGGTTCCAAACCATATTTCTATAGGGTAAGAAGAAGCTTAATTCTTTGATGGAAGAAGAGAAAACCTATTTTACGAGAGAGCTACTCTACTGCAGTAATGAAGAAAACAACACGTAATGCTAAACTACACCATAACCTAACTAACCATCTAAACAGCTATGGTAACAGAATTGCTAAATCAACATTAACCTAATGCTACTACCTAAGCTGCAGAGGTAAACAACATCAAATTATACTAAGGTTTAAGCAAAGAAACTTAAGATAAATCAGTTTTCAAGTGAAAAAGCAATCGGAGGTCGAAACCAATGAAAAGAGGACGTAAGGATGCATTAGTGCATAAGGACCATTGGATCGATTAATGAGTAGAAGATGGATGCTGGAAATCTTATCGCGGGGGCTTAAGTGAATAAATGGATGAAAAACGTTAATGAAGCAAATGAACGGCGAAGATCTTATCGTGAAGGCTTAAGTGACTTGTTGGGCATGGAATCCCCCCAAAGCATGCTTTGGGGCTTAAAGCCCAAGTTTTGACTGAATCTTTTTGTAAAAAGCTCCGAAAATTGCGGGCGTGGGGTGCGAAAGTATAAAAGAGTCACAGGGTTGTCCACCCTAGTTTTTGTAATGTAATGTCGGCTGGATAGACCTACCCATGGTCCATGGACCCTGGGATTGTATAAATAGAGAGAGGCTCTAAGTGTAAAAGATAACTAATAGAAGGGAAGCATGAAAAGTCTAAGTGATTGAGTCGAAGTGTAAAGTGTGTCTGCGGGTCGTAGAGTAGGAGAAGGCTCCGCAGCTGAGTGCGTAGAGGGCTAGTAGTCTCCAGCTGAGTGTGCGGACCCCTGCAGTTGAGTGCGCAGGGAAGGTCGAGTCTGTAACTATTGGGAGACCCAATAAAGAGAAATTTTGTTATAATTCTTTGTATATTTTCCTGGTTTAATACATGATTGGATATAATTTGCAAGTATAATGTTTATTTACTCCGCGATCATGTATGAATGTTTTGTATTGCTAATTATAACTTAAGACATTCAAGTAGGTGAATGTAATTAGTTAAAACTGGAAGATAAGTAAGATCTCGAGTAATAGCGTAGAGCACGACACAACCCCTGGTTAAGGCTGCGCGAAGGTGGTGTATTAGGCCGCGAGTAACGAGAAGTGTGCGAAGCGACCTGCATGCAGGAAAAAACTAAGGACCATTCGTACCTCTCAGACATCTCAAGGGTGCGGAAACCTGGTTCTAGAACCCTCCCATACTACTTCGGGTGAGACCTCAGTCTGTGCTTCGCAGACTATTACTGAAAGGGCTAGTAGTACAGGGATTTGTTTGTCTAATTAACTTCGAACCTGGGTCAAGCCCCAACAAGCCAACAAATGGTTTCGTTACTGGGACCGGGATCTGCATAGAGATGTTTGATGTCGTATCACTGGAAGCTGACAAAGAAAGGAATTGAAGATTGGTTGGACAGAAAGATTCACGAGTTCACGGCGCAGGAAAAGAGGAACATGTGACTATCAAAGGAAGAGTGGTTAGATTGCTACTTGTATACGGAGATCCATGAAATTTTCTTTGCATCCTTCCCCATTGAGTTGAACGAGTGGATCGTGAAGCTAGCAAATAAGCCAAGGAAGGTGTAACCTCGACAAACCTATTGTGTGGACTCCAGAATTGGTGCGCAGACTAGAAGCATTGAAAGATAAGATCATGCATGTTGTCGACCACTGGCTCGATTGACTCATAGGACAATTCATCACCAAATTCGTGGTAGATACATGAGTCTCCTATAGCGAGGCAGAATGATGCTTCCTCAAGGGACCGCGAGGTAAGTACGTTAAATATCTAAACACTTGGATTAAAATGCTATTGTTTGAAAAGAAGGTTATGCGAATAAATTGATGTTTGGGGATACACAGAGTGGGAGAATATACAAAAATGAAGTTGCACAGAACTAGAAACTAGCCCCTTGATTTCACCTCCGCAAGGGGGCGAAGAAGATCTCGCGAAGGTCTCGCCAAGAAGTGTGATCAATCTGATAAGACAGAGAATTCCACGCATACCACCCCCACCCACACCACCACCAGTTTCACCATCTTCACCCCCGTCTTCGACCATACCACCTCCACCACCACTGCAAAGCAGTATGGCAAGCATGATAAAGTTACCAATGTTCAAGGGAGTAGGGAATGACGATCTAGACTATTTTTGGTTCATAATAAAAGTTGTAGGAAGAACAGGGTGTCACGAATGACAATATAAATAAGGAAACGTTGGTCATCACTCTGCAAGATCGCACACTGACCTGGTACATTAAGAATTCCAATGACAATCCAAATTCGGGGATCACGGATATCAAAGTTGCACTAAACAAATAATTTAGCAGGCCAAAGTCAAAATCACAGTCGATCATTGGATTCAAGGAAATCACAATTCTACCAGGTGAGACCCCATGGGCATTGGATCAAAGACTGAAGTGCACAATTCACGAAGCGACCACAACATTAATAGATGGGTGACACCGCGAATGGTTCATATCATCGTTTACGCTACATCGACAGAACATGCTGTCGCAACAAAGGCTAACCACTCAGGCTGAGGCTTTGGAGGTCACGATGAGATTGCACGAGACTCCAATACAAGATCCTAACCTAGGAGTTTAGTAGATTCACACGCAGTTGAAAAACTTGTGCCTAGAGATGCAGAGTTTGAAACAAGACAGGACAACCCGCCCAAAGATGTGCGATGAGGTATGGTGTGTAAAATGCAAGGGCCAGGGGCACGACAAGGATCATTGCCTGGTGTTCACGAATTACCTTGTGGGAGGAGGGCCAATGCCACTAAGACTGGAGGCACAAGCAAGACCAAGTGCGGCACATGCACTATGGTGCACGATTTGTCATATAGAAGGAGATCATGCTATAGATAACTACCATCTATTATAGAACTATACACAAAATTCACAATAGTTGTTCTGTAATTTCTGTAGGTCAGTAGGACATGATGAGCGCACCTATAGAAGTTATGAGATGATGATGGATCAAACTCCTACCTATAGAGTTCAAGCCAAAACACGGCCCCTTGATCACAATGTAGGAATGGCGCACACCAGATTTCAGGGGCAAGGACGCGGCCGAGGTGGAGGGGGGCCAAGAAGTGGTCGCAGACAACTGATATGTTACAATTGCGAAGGGCCAGGGCATTATGCCTGCGATTGTACGAATCCAACACGACCATCCTGCTTGTATTGTAATTTGTTTGACCATGAGACAGAGGATTGTCCCACACTGATAGCGAGGCTGTGTGATAAAGGAGCACTCCAACCTCCTCTGAATCAAAACCTGCAAATGATGAGATCTGAGCCACTCGAGGAAGACCCTAATGTAAATATCGTGCTTCGGAGTGGTATTATAATAGGGGATGACAAAGGCATGCAACCTGAAGAAAGAACCTGGGTTCGCAAGGCTCCAACGAAGGAACCAGAATTTGATTTGGAGTGCGCTAAGGAGACCTTCATGGAAGCTAAGAGGAGCTTTGCTAATGCCTCCACTTCAGGAAGTAAAGATAGACTGGAGCCGGAAATAGACCCATCGATGCTCACTACGTTCCTGGAGACATGCATGAAGCTACTACGTACCAGCAAGGCTGTAAATATGCTGCAAGAACTCATAACTAGATGCGTTGGGACCACACCAGGAGAACCGCGTGTAGTCCGAAAGCTCGGAAAGCACACAACGCGAACAGGAAGGGAAATGAGATTGACCGCGCAGATTGGGGAATATGAGATGGACCAAGTGATTCTAGATCTAGGATCGAACACGAAATTCCTACCAAAGCAGACATGGGAGCGCATGGGAAGCTCTATGTTGCAATGGTCTCCTATCCAACTGTAAATGTCAAACCAGCAAAAGATCCTACCTATGGGGAGATTACAGGGAATCACGGTAGATATTGAAGGAGCAAGTGCGCTAGCATATTTCTAAGTAATAGAGATTTTTGATGATAGCAAACCCTACCCCATGCTATTAGGAATGGATTGGGCCACTGACATGAATGGAGTGATAAATCTAAAGAAGTGCAAGATGATCTTTGAGAAAATGTCTCTGCGGGTAGTGGTACCTTTAGACCCTACAGAGGGAGTGCGCTACATGGAACCGGTGCACGACTACGATAGCGATGATGACTTGGACTGCATCTACAAGATAAATGCATGGGATAAGGATTGGGTAAATCCAACCACAGATGGAAAAATCTCATGGGAGCGCGAAAGCTCCTGCACATTTGATTCTAACGAGGAGATAGAATGGTGGCAGAAGTGGTTACACGAGGTAACCACTCTCAACTGTAACATTATGACAAGGTCATTACACTACGTAGCAACAAAGATAAGAGATCTACCTATGTATGGCGGGTTAAGCGAGGTGGATGACTTCCTGAAAAAAATTGAAAGAGAAGTACCGGAACAGCAGTGGTTCAACGCTCTGAAATGGGTACTGCGAGCTACGCCCACAAGATGGTGGGGTACGCACCAAAGAAGTTTGGAGGACTAGTGCAAATGCAAAAGGATGATGCGCATGCAGTTTGGCAAGCCTCAGATGTGGTTAAAAGGCAAGTATGATGGACGGGATGATCCACGTGTACACCTTGCAAAACGGACAAAGGTATATGGGGAAAAGCCACAACCTGAGTGGGTTCACTTGTTCTATCATACCCTGGATATTATACCCATGAATTGGTATATAGAAACGGAGATCCACCATGGCACGAATGAATGGGATATCTTGTGCGAAGGATTCCTATTAACCTTCACATTTGAGGATAATTGGTGGGATACCGTTGATGATCTTTAAAAGCAGTAAAAGAAGTTATCTTTAAAATACCCCAGGAGCCAATGGAAGTGCTTTAGCCTGAATGGGTGACCCAGCTGAGCTGTGCACTGGAGTGTTACAATGTAAACATTGAAGAAGACGACGAAGATCTGTGAAAAGTTAACATTCCAGAAACTGAAGGCTATCGCGAGGTTCAAGGGCCATTGATTGAAGACCCTAACATTACCATGTCGGTAAAGACAAAGTAGGTAAACATTGGTATGGAGGCTGAACCTAAGTATGCAACGCTCGGCGACTACTGGGATGATGCCACAGTGGATAAGGTCACTGAGTTACTCTGCGAGTACCAAGACTTATTCCCGACCAAGATCACGGACTTAAAGGGGATCGTTGGTGATTTAGGGATGATGAAGATCACCCTAAAACCCGACGCGAAGCTAGTTAAGTAGAGGCCTTACCACTTGAATCTGAAGTACAAGGAAAAGGTCCATGTAGAACTCGACAAAATGCTCCCAGCTAGAATCATTGAGCCAGTGGAGGAATCTGACTGGGTAAGCCCTATGGTAGTGCAGAAGAAGAAGTAGAAGGACAAGATGAGAATATGTGTGGACCTCCAGAAATTGAATGATGCCTGTGTGCATGACCCATTTGTGACTGTGTTCACAGATGAAGTATTGGAAAATGTCGGCGAGCAAGAAGCATATTATTTTATTGATGGGTTCTCAGGGTACCACCAGATCAAAATTGCATCAGAAGACAGGAGCAAGACCACCTTGGTGACTAAATGGGGCAGCTTTCGATACACCGTTATGCCGTTTGGGTTAAAAAATGCGTCAGCCATCTTTTCGCGCATAGTTTTTGTAGCATTTAAAGAATATATACACAAATTCCTGGAGGTCTATCTGGATGATTGGACTGTATTTGAATTGGTTAAGCACCATGTAGCAAGCTTATGCTTGATGCTAGATACTTGCCAACGACACCAAATCGCGTTGAACCTCAAAAAGTGTACGTTCCTTGTTGCCTTTGGGAACCTATTGGGACATGTGGTCTGCAAACAGGGACCAATGGTAGACCCTACGAAGATTGCAGTAATTCTAAATCTGGAAGCACCTCAAAGTGTTAAAAAGTTGTGTGCTACCCTGGGACATACAGGGTACTACAGGAAGTTCATCAAGAGTTATGCCTAGATCATCGCACCAATGGACAAATTGTTGAAAAAGGATGTCATGTTCTACTAGAATGATGATTGAATGAAGAGCGTGGATGTACTAAAAGAGAAATTGGCCTCTGCCCCAATCCTAGTCTTCCCAAAATGGATGTGGAGTTTCATTTCCATGTTGACACGTCATGTATAGCGTCGGGAGCGGTGCTAACACAAGAGGGTGGATAGGGCTTGGATCACCCTATCGCGTTCGCGATTTGTAGGTTGTCTAAAGAAAAAAAGAACTATTCCACAATCGAACGCGATGGGTTGGCTATGGTGTACGTACTCCAAAAATACCAGCACTATTTGCTAGGGGACATTTCAAGATGTATACAGACCATTCCGCACTAAAATACTTGGTCAACAAGCCTATGTTAGGGGGGGCACATATGCAAGTGGCTCTTATTATTCCAAGAATACGCCTTTGAGGTCGTGGTGAAGCCTGGATGGCTGAACGGGGACCGGATCACTTGTTGCGTATTGAGACGAGAGAGGAACCTACTAGTTTGGAGGAAGGATTACCTGATGCATAGCTCTTTACTGTGCGCGTAGCAGATGGACACTTTGAAGATATAATCCACTTTCTGACAACAGGGACTGTGCCGAAGGAATACTCCATCCAGCAGAAGAAGGAACTGGTGGTGTGCACGGTCGATTTTTCTGTCATCACAGGGCACCTATACAAAATGGCCAATGATGAGATACTGCGAAGGTACGTACCTAAATCTGAACGAAGTCAGATCCTCGTGGAAGCGCATGGGGGCATTGGAGGAGGACACTATGTTGGACGAGTGACTGCGGAAAAGATTCTCCGCACAGGGTTGTGGTGGCCAACCATTCATCAGGATTCAGAAGCACATTGTAAGGCTTGTGATATATGTCAAAGGACAGGTAACCCATCGCGGAGGAACGAGATGCCTTTGAATCCGCAAATGACGCTGTAGCCCTTCGAAAAGTGGGCAATCGACTTTGTAGGACCTATCAAACCTCAGGGAAAAACGGGCGTGCGATACATTATCACCGCGACAGAGTACCTGACTCATTGGGCGGAAGCGTAGTCGGTCAAAGACTGCATGGCCGCCACGGCTGCGAAGTTTTTGTTTGAACACATGTTGACTCGATTTGGCTGTTCGAAAACCTTAATGAGTGATCGTGGTAAACATTTCCTAAACAAAACCATTAGCACGCTAACAGAGGAGTTCCAGATGTATCATCACAAAAGAACATCGTATCAGCCACAATCCAATGGGATAGTAGAAGCATTGGGACCTACGCGTACCTACATTATTATGGGCTTATAGGACAATGTGCAAGAAATTGACGAGATAGACACCTTTGCGGTTGGTTTATGGCATGGAAGTTGTCATGCTAATAGAGTATATTGTACCTAGTCTGTGTATAGCAGTGCTCATAGGTATGACGAACTGTGAAGCCCTAGAAGAAAGGCTCACGTAGTTGGAAGAACTTGAGGAGGAATAGTTCCTGGCTGGCTTTCATCAACAGGTGCAAAAGCAGCATGAGAAGGCTTGGCACGATCACCATATTAAGTTACGAACCTTCAAGGTAAATGATTTAGTGCTGTTGTATGACAGTAAGTTTGATAAATTCCCGAGAAAGTTTAGAATGCATTGGCTGGGACCATACGTTGTTAAGGAGGTCACAGACAGAGGTGCGGTACTGCTAGTCAAACTAAATGGAGAACCTTTCCTCACAAAAGTGAATGGAAGCTGCTTAAAGCCCTACACGGGTGGCCCAACTATCTGACTAGCCAACAGAAGCATACTCTTCGCACTCCAAGGATCCAAAAGAAGGCACAGGACATAAACACATATAGGGGATACAAGCATAGATGTAGAGAATCACTTATGACACCGTGGTCTCGGAACAACGCATGCAGCAGATCCAAGAGGAAGCAGCGCATTGTGTTGCTGACCTTGCCGCAGTTCGAGAATAGTTGGAGGGACTCCACACAAAGATATCCACGCCAACAGAGTGACTTGAGGGCGAGTCACAATGTTTGTGTTGGGGGCATGTTGGGCATGGAATAACCCCAGGCATGTTTTGGGGCTTAAAGCCCAAGTTTTTACAGAATATTTTTGTAAAAAGCTCCACGAATTGCGGGCGCGGGGTGAAAAAGTATAATAGAGTCACAGGGTTGTCCACCCTAGTTTTATAATGTAATGTCAGCTAGATAGACCTGCCCATGGTCCATGGACCATGGGGTTTTATAAATAGAGTGAGGCTCTATGTGTAAAAAATAACTAATAGAAGGGAAGCATGAGAAGTCTAAGTGATTGAGTCGATGTGTAAAGTGTGTTTGTGGGTCATAGAGTTGGAGAAGGCTCTGCAACTGAGTGCGTAGAGGCCTATTAGTCCGCAGCTGAGTGCATGGACCCCTACAACTGAGTGCGTAGGGTAGGTCAAGTGTGTAACCATTGAGAGAATCAATAAAAAGAAGTTTTGCTATAATTCTGTGTATATTTTCCTGGTTTAATGCATGATTGGATATAATTTTCAAGTATACTATTTATTTACTACATGATCATGTATGAATGTTTTGTATTTCTAATTATAACTTAAGACATTCAAGTAGGTGAAGGTAATTAAGTATCACTGGAAGATAAGTAAGATCTCAGGTAATAGCGCAGAGCATGGCACAACCTCTAGTTAGGGCTGCGCGAAGGTAGTGTATCAGGCCATGAGGAATGAGAAGTGCGCGAAGCGACCTGCATGTAGGAACAAATGGAGGACCAGTTGTACCTCTCAGACATCTCAAGGGTATGGAAACCTGGTTCTAGCACCCTCCCATACTACTTCGGATGAGACCTCAGTCCGCGCTCCGCGGAATGTTTCCGAAAGGGCCAGTAGTACAGGGATTTGTTTGGCTAATTAACTCTGAACCTGGGTCAAGCCCCAACAAGCCAACATGACTAGATGGATGAATAGGGTGAATGCACAGGATGAATGACTAAGGTCTTATCGCAGAGGTTAAGTCAAGAGATGGACGGACAGGGTAACAAAGCGATGAACAGCTGAGATCTTATCGCGCGGATTAAGTCAAGAGATGGATGAACGATATTAATTGAAGGATCGACAGTGGAGATGGTATCACGGAAAATAAAAACATGCAGAAATGATGGAGCAGGTTTCTAAGGTGGTATGTAGTTTCTTGCGTGTTGTCAAGGCCGTAAGCAGAATTCTGAAATTTCACGCGATTATCCTTACTGCACGAAATGTAGCACGAGAAAACCACTTTTCTCGCATGCTCTCAGGCAGATAACGGTCGTGCAATAATCCATGTGAGATTGCGCGATAGCCGCTGGATCAGGCGTGGCTGATCAATGGTGGAGATCAGCCAAGCTAGTTAGGGATCAGGTGACGCAATAGTCGTTGGATCAAGCGAGGAAGATCGACAGTGGGGGTTTAAAGCGCATAAAGTGTTGAAGTGATGTGATAGTTGTAGGATCAAGAGACAGATGGACAGTGGAGATTAAAGCTCATAAAGTAAGTGGAAGACTTCACGTGAGGCAGCAGTTGGAGAAAATAAAGAATCAAACGGTGATTGTGAAGGTTTGTTGTGGATCATACGGTGAGGAAGTGATGCATGAAGAACGTGCTGAAGGAGATTTCAAAGGAAAACGACAGAAAAACCAGTGAGGGTGAAAAAATAACTACATCGAATAGCAAACTCCATATCTCATGCGAGAACCAGAAACCTGTGTTTTTGGGGTTTCTGAAGGATCTCTTCCTCAAGTCATGGTCTCAAAGGGAGGAGATAAGGCCGAGAAACCTGTGCAAAACCTTATGGTGATCTTTTCTCCTAGCTAACCTGTAAACTAAAAGAAGGCACAAATGGAAGTAAACTACAGTAAATGCAGCTACTGAAGCAAATGAACAGAAAAACCATGAATAATCTATGTTATACTGTTGTAATGAAAATGAAGCTACTTAAGCAAATAAAATAGAAAACCATGAATCTACTTAAGAAAATGAACAAAACCAAGAAGCTACTTAAGCAAATGAACAAAACCAGAAATCTATGCTAGCATACATATACGGTAAAGAGGAGATTTGGCTGCTTGGGTCGGGCCCTAACCTAAGATATTCAGCCCTTTGAGTTAACTCAGAGCTGGTTTAAACAAAACTCATTCTCATTATGAAAACCATGGATTACAAAACAACTGTCACAAGTCTCTTGCAGCTCAGAAATAAAGTAGAGTTTTACAATGAAAGTCTGAATCCTACTGAGGTCCTAAGCCTCTCTATTTATACATCTGAATTCTCCAACAACCTCCTTCCAATTAAGAAAGCTAGGCTCCCCACTCAAGATAAACTAGTTTTTGTACCTTTCACTTGCTCAGTTGTCTTATAGTCTTCAAAGTGATGGTTGTTTGCATTCTGAGATGATGGAGGAATATTTGAATGGAGGGGTAGTAAATGAGGAGGATTTACCTCCTATAATTACTCTCCCTTGTCCCATTCAAGTTTTTACAAAGGTATTTGCCACAGTTCCTTTCTTTTATGCTTTATTCCTTTATTCTTGCATTTTTCCTTGCTTTTATCCTTTATTCCTGCATTACATGCACATTAGACCACAAAGCAAAATATCCAAATCTAACTCATCTAATAAACAAAATATAATCAAAAAGTATGTAATGAGTTGTGACAATAGTTGGTTTGACTAAGCTAGGAGGTGAATTAAGGCCAATTAAGGCCCATATAGTTACCCAATGATGAGGCTCATTGTTATGTGCTAAAAGATGTCTTTTAGAACTCCTAATTGCCTCACATTAATTATCAACCTGTGTAAGTCTTTTTATTCCAGGAGTGTACCCAATATTTGCAAGTTATAATTCTATAGAATAATGCTCTAAAATAAGTTATTAAATTCAATACAAGAGTAAATGGATGAAATCATAAATCTCAAGCTTGTAACTTTAAGGGAAATAATTCATCTAAGCGTCATGACTCAATCTCAAACAAAACCATAATTCAATCTTAATCAACCAATTCGAATGATAATCAATCGAGAGCACCATAGCTTTAACTAACCTCTTTTAGCTAGACCTAAACTACTGGATAGAAGGAAAGCATTTAATCAATAACGCTCTATTCTTTAATTAACCAGAAATGATTCTTTAACTGATAACTAATTCAATCCATGACATGAATAAATAAAACCAACTGTGATTGTGCATTAATGAAATGAATACCAGAAATCCGAATCAACAAAAATAAATCAACTGCGAAGTTGTAAAGCAGAATAAACTCGCAGGAAACGGAAAAAGTATAAAACAAGGAACAACAGTAAGATCCACCAGAGACCAGGCCCTAGCCACCAGCAAATACTTCTTAGCTACTTTAGAATATCCGAACGAACAACAATGCAAGTTATACACTAATCATCAAAGTCACTTGTCATTAAAATATGATCTTGTTCTTCAGAATCACGCTTCTGTAAATTAAAATTACAATTGAAGTAAAAGACGAGAGATCCCTCTTCATTTTTCCCCTTTATAGTCAAAAGGAAAAAGATAAATGTGATCCCTCAGGATCAGGAGATCCTGAGGGATTCACAACTAAATGCTATCTTCAGACAATTCTTTCATCTTGCGTTGATCTTCTTGATTCGTTCCTTGGTTTGACCGCACACGACGCATCTCATTTCCCTTGATTAGCTTTTGATGTTTTGACTTTGGAACAGCAGCTGTTCCATCTGCTGTTTTTCTACATAAAAAGCAATGAGAGTTAGTTTGGACGGTCAAATCATATCAAGAGCAGTTTCATTCATTCCTTATCAAAATCCTATCAATATGTTATTATATCATGGCACAAAATGGATAAGAAAAGAGGAAAAAGACAGTAATCAAGAGTAAATACATACCTATTGCAAGGCTCAACATACTCCCCTGCTTACCTTTTTTCATGTCCTCATGAAAAATGAATAGTTCCTATGTAATGTAGTTAAGGAGTAAGCTGGAGAAAAGGTTTCTTTATCAGGCCTGAAACCGTGATGTTGTGCCAGATTTGCAAAGGTTGTCTTTTCGTGTCCTTCAGGTAACTCATAGTCAGACTGATACCCTTCAGGAGGATACCAAATAATGGGACACCTAAATCGACATCCCAACCAGTAAGGCCCTTCCCTCAAGATAAGATTGTTGTATGTGATTAACCGGCTCGCAGCAGCTTTGAAATTCCCATAATTAAATGGTTCTCTTTCCTTAACACTATTAGTTGAGACCATCCATCTCATTTTGGATGCAATCAAGGATATTTCCTAAATGGAGAGGAAATATGCTGTTCCTTTCTGTACAATTTCCTTATGTATGGGCCCTAAAATTTGAATCACGCCTTCTTGTGTCATCAACCTTTTATGTTTAGAAAACAGTTGCAAAGGGAGAGTAGGCTCACTCCTTACCCAAAGATCCAACCTATGTTCCTGTCTTTGGAACGAATTATAAGCCTTAAACCACTTAAGTTGATTAAATTTAAAAGAGATAAAAGCGTGGAATTGAATATCTCAAACAAAAGGGCTAGCATTCTTATCCACTTCTTCTTCTAATATGAAATTATGCAGATAAAATTCGCAAAGAAGCCTTTGGACTTTTTCCCCATTTTCCTTACAGCAATTTATAAAATCTTCAATTGTCTTTAACTCGATTAGCTTGCCAACTCTTACAACTTTAATCTTTAACAATAAGTACCGTTCTAATAAGAACATGGCATAATTTGTGGCAGGAGACCTACATGTCAAGACATCTGAATATAGTGATTCCTGACTCTGTCCAGCTTGGTCTTCACCTTCTTCAGCTTTTCTTCTTCTTGTCTAAATCTATCAAAAGTCCCATTCTCATTTATGGTTAATTCCCTAAACTACTTCTGCAACTCCTGATATTTTTGCAGGGGAAATGTCTCCTGTTCACATCATTCTAAAGCAAGCTGGGCTTGCATCAACTCTTCCTGTAGCTTTAGAATAATAAGGTTTTTTCTTGACAGGATATCCTTGGCTCGCTCTTCTATCTGAGTGCCTGTGCTACAGGAGGATATTTCCTCAGTCTATACTTCCTTAGTATGGGAGGACCAACCCTCCATCTGAACGGCTGCATCCACTAAGTCTGCATGTAAATTTGCCTGGGTGGCTATCGTTTGAGTAGGAATGAGTTTGGTTTGGGTTTTTGTTGCCCTACCCTTACATATTTCCATTTTCTTAGCCACAGTGACTACCTCAGGAGTAGTGTTCTGGGCTTTGTCGTTTTCAATTTCTTTAATCTTGTGACGTAACCTTTTAACTATATTTTGAAGCTTCTGGTATTTTTGTCTCAACTTCTTCAGTTTTGCTTCGGCTACTCGCCTCTTTTGAGGAGCATCTTTTAGACTAATGGGCTTTTCAATAGCTTCTGTATCTAAAGATTCATGTTGTTTATCATGGCTGTGCTCTAATAGAACTGTGTCACCAGACTGGTTGTCGGATTCATGAATAACCTTTGTGTCTGCTTCCTTTTCCTGGTCTGTAGCCTCTAAAGAAGACAGAATTTCTATATGCCTAGAATCCTCTGGGGATTCGGCTTCCATTAGGTTAGGATCAAGTGATCCTCTAGGTTGGATGTATGCATTTAGATTTGCCAGGACCTAGGCCATCCCTGTCTCAAAATCCTACAAAAGATCATTTTGGGGGCTCATGGTTGATGCTTGAGGAGGCCCTTCTTCATTTTCCAGCTCATCATCAAAGTGTTGTGCCCGTTCTTGCTCTGAGTCCAGTCTATCCTCTTCCTCCAGTTCTTGTTCTGAATTGGCCTCTTCCCTAGGTTTTGATTCTGAATTCCATCCTTCCCCTTGTTCAGGTTCTTCCTCTGACTCGGGCTCTGAATTATCCTTTTCTTCTTGTTGTTGCTCTGGTTCTGACTCAGAGTCCTATATGTTAACTGGTTTGGATGGCTCCGTAGGTTGTTTGGTACGGTCCTATGGATTTACAAATATTCTTTGGGCTATATATAACCTTACAGACCGCTTGCACTTATGGGGTTCAATGTTTGAGTGGGTAGTCCTTATCCTTTTCGGAACATGGCTCTGCTGGCTCATCTCCAAGATTGCAGAATTTTGGATTACAGGGTTTTGAATAATCTCTAGGGACGCTATGAGACCATCCCAAGTTAATTTTTTTAGCTATTACAACATCTGAAATCCCTGGGGGCTGAAATCTTGTGAAATATGATATCCACCCTACGTGGACGAGAATTTCCTTGGCTCTGTCAGAGACTTCCAGCACTAAAGGTTCTCGATGCACTATCTTACCACCCATAATGCTTGAGTTCTTCCTACTATTGCAAAGGATTAGCACAATGGAGAAAACATAGCAACAAACAACAACAAAGAGATAGAACAGCGAGTAGTTGTAACAACTAATTTTTACAATGTTAAACGATATTTCTATGAGAATTAATTAATTCGAGGACTATTATTTTCTCACATGCCATGTGACCATGGAATACTATATCAACCCATGAAGTCCAATAAAACAACTATAATGCATGCACAAGTGTAATGGAGGTCCCCTCCCTCCTTCAAGATGAGAGGTCGCCTACGACCGAATGGACGGGGAAATGTTGTTCTGACGGCAATGTACAAGGGTGAAAGATATGGTAGTAAATGAGACAGAGTACGTATATTAATGAAAGGACTGTAAAAGGTATGGATATAATGAAGGCGAGGTGTGTAATGATGGTTATTGATAAGAGACAAGATGCTTTGGTTGATGATAGGTTATGCGGTAAGGAAAAAGGACAGCAATATGCAAGAAAAAGATGCTTTACTGGTGATATTCTGGCTGAAAATGATATGATTGATTAAAAATATTAACTCACGCATAAAGGTTCAAGGTAGGGAGAAATTAGGGAAATAATCTCTCTGATAAAAAGAAAAGTAAGAAGAGGATATTATAATAATTACTGATGTTGAAAATAGATCTTCAATACCATAAGCAGAGATTTTGTTGCCAGCAGGCATCCATAGCCTCGACAGAGTTTCTTTTTAACCCATATGAGCTAGGATCCTCAATTTATAGTTGGAGAATTCCATTGTTGTTTCTACAGAAGAGATCAGTGTGTTAGCATGGTAACCAGATGACCACACTGCCATTCACTAGGAAGTAGCAAAAGTGATCAGGCCGGCTCATGATGAGACCTCCTATTCCAAGGATATTTTGGCCATCTGATGGATCATAACCCTGGTGTGGTGGCCATAGTGGGGATGTCACATTGCTACATCCTCATGAACATGGTAGGCTAGCTCTTAACGAGACCGCCTATCCTCTATCTGTAGACAAAATTTTGTTGTTATTACAGATTTTTATAATAAATAGAGGGAGGCTCATACTCCTTAAGAGTAGGGATGGTTGAAGAAGTTGAACATGTCAATAGAAAAAAATATATCCATAATCTCACTTATAATAGAAAGCGAGGATTATAACCAGGAGGGGTGGAACCAGCATGGTAAAGATGATCAATCAGTATCATATACAACAGAAATCAATACAGTAAAGTAATATATAAATATTTGTGTCCCTTTTTTTTTAAATCTATCATCAAGAAGATATCAAGTTAAAAATCATAACGTTAAGTGTATTCACGTGCTTCAATAGAATCCATAATTCTTGTCCTCATCAAAGTATTATACTTCATGCCATGAAAGGGAATCAGAAAAATGGGGCTGAGATGAGCTAGGAATAATCCCTCAAGTGTTGTTCAACATCAAAATAATGCAAGGAAAAGGGTGTTGTTTAGAAAACACACGACTTCAAAAAGCAAAAAAGCTATTCTAAAGATGGAATAGCGGTTGTTCAAAAGTGGGAACAGCAAAAAACGCTAAGAGAAAAAGGTCTTGTTCAAAAGTTTGAACAACAAACAACAAAAAGTGTTGTTCCAAAATTGGAATAGAAAACACGCAAAAAGTGCTGTTCCAAAGTTGGAACAGTAAAAAAACTCAAAAAGTGTTGTTCCAAAGTGGGAACAGCAAAAACAAAAAAGTCATGTTACAAAGTGGGAATAGCAAAAACAAAAAAGTGTTGTTCCACAATGGGAACAACTAATACAAAAAAATGTTGTTCCAAAGTGGGAACAACAAAAACAAAAAAATGTTGTTCCAAAGTGGGAAAAACAAAGACGAAAAAGTGTTGTTCCAAAGTGGGAACAACAAAAAAGAAAAATTGTTTTTCCAATGTGGGAACAGCAAAAATGAAAAAGTATTGTTCCAAAGTGGGAAAAACAAAAATGAAAAAGTGTTGTTCCGAAGTGGGAATAACAAAAACGAAAAAGTTTTGTTCTGAAGTGGGAACAACAAAAATGAAAAAGTGTTGTTCCAAAGTGGGAATAGAAAAAACGAAAAAGTGTTGTTCCAAAGTGGGAACAACAAAAATGAAAAAGTGATGTTCCAAAGTGGGAACAACAAAAACGAAAAAGTGTTGTTCCAAAGTGGGAACAACAAAAACGAAAAAGTGTTGTTCCAAAGTGGGAACAACAAAAATGAAAAAGTGTTGTTCCAAAGTGGGAACAACAAAAATGAAAAAGTGTTGTTCCAAAGTGGGAACAACAAAAATGGAAAAGTGTTGTTCCAAAGTGGGAGAAGCAAAATGAAAAAGTGTTGTTCCAAAGTTGGAACGGCAAAAAAACAAAGAAAAAAAATGCAGAAAATCAAATCAGCAATCATATTTACAGTTTTTACAAAAAGAAATAACTTTTTACAAAAATGAAGCTGCTGAAGGATTGCCTTTTGTAGCTAGAACTTGCATAGTGGAGTCCTTGCGTATCTGCTAGTAAAAAGATTCTCTTGTAAGTGGTTTTTGGTAGAGGTGCACCCGATGCCCATTTGCTTTAAAGGAAAAACCAAACCCATCAATGGTGGCCAATGTAAGAGTGCCATTGTCATGCACTTCCTTTATTTCATAGGGGCCTAACCACCTAGCCTACAGTTTACAAGGGAAGTCTTGAAACTTGGAATCGTAAAGAGGTGCCCAGTCGCCCTCATGAAATGTCTTTTTCTTAATCATGGAATTGTGCCATTTGGCTCTTTTTTGTTGAATGAGTGTAGTATGTTGTAGAGCCAATAGCTGAATTTCATTTATTTCATTTGTTTGTTGTAGTCTGTTAATCTGGGCTTCAGTTAAATCCAGTCCCACTTCCTGGGCTATCCTTAGTGTTTGTATCTCAAATTCTATGGGGAAAATGGCTTCTTTACCAAATACCAGTTGATATGGAGAGTGTCCAGTAGTGTTCCTCCAAGTCGTGTGAAATGCCCACAAGGCCTTTGGCAGTCGAGTAGCCCAGTCTCGTCTGTGCGATGAGACTGTCTTTGTTAGAATAGCTTCAATTACTTTTTTGGTACTCTCCACCTGCCCGTTCACCTACGGGTGATACGGAGAGGTAATTATGTGCATAATGTGATGATTCTTCAATGTAGCAGTGATCTTGTGGCCTACAAATTGTGGCCCCCTATCAGTAATTACTTCTCTAGGTAAGCCATATCGGACAAAAATTTCGAAAATAAAATTAATCATTGTTTCCTCTGTTGTTCTTGGTAATGCTACTGCCTCCACCCATTTAGTCACGTATTCTGTTGCAACCAATATATATGATTTCTTATTGGATGATGGGTTGATTGGCCCGATGAAATCTAACGCCCATTGCTCAAAGGGTTCTATCACCAGCTGTGGATGCAGGGGCATCTCATTAGATTGGCCAAGACGGCCCATCGTTTAGCAACTATCGCATGCCTGGACAAATTTCTTAGCATCCTTAAAAGTCATGGGCCAGTAGTAGCCCATTTGCAAAATGTTATGTCCAGTTCTGCGGTCTGCAAAATGTTCACAGAAAGGTCCATCGTCACAGGATTTTAAGATATCATAAATTTCATCTTCCCTAATACACCTGTGGATGTGCATATCGACCCCTGTGTGAAAAAGGTATCCTCTGATCCAGGAGAATCGACTGTTGTGCTGCACTATTAATTTCCTTTCTCTGGGTGTCAAATGTTTGGGCATTTTTCCCAGTGCTAAGCAATTCGCCACATCTGTGTACCATGGTGTTTTTACGGTTGCAGCAAACAGGTGTTCATCCAGGAACTGGTCTTCTACCGCCATTGCATTGTCTATTCTTGGCACTCGGGAGAGGAAATCTGCCACAAGGTTTTCCCTTCCTGGTCGATCCTTTATAGTTATGTCAAATTCCTGCAAAAGTAGTAACCAACGTGTCACTCTTCCATTCGTAATGGATTTATTAGCTAAATATATGATAGTAGAATGATTAGTATACAGAACTATAAGGTATCCAGTTATATAGTGTTTGAATTTGTTAATAGCATAAATAACAACTAGAAACTCTTTCTCTGTTACTGTGTAATTCAACTCAGCAGGAGTTAAGTTTTTTCTAATGTAATATATAGCATAGGGTTTCTTGTCTTCTTCTTGGCCAAGAACTACTCCAATGGCTGAATCTGATGCATCTAATGAAATCTGGAATGGTATATCCCAATTCGGGCCTCGTAATACTGGTGTTGTTGATAGTAGCTGTTTCAACTCTGTAAAGGCAATGTCACATTTGTCAGTCCATATAAAATCAATATTTCCTATTAAGGCATATAATGGTGCAGCAATCTATGAGAAGTTCTTTATAAATCTACGATAATATCCAGCAAATCCCAAAAAACTACGTACCTCTATTTGAGTGCAGGGAGTAGCTAATAAGAGGATTACCTATATTTTTGCTGGATCTACCTGAATTCCAACTACTGAAATGAAATGACCCAGGATCAGGCCCTCTGTCATCATCATATGGCACTTCTTGTGGCTTAAGCATAGCCCAGTAGCAATACATTGCTCCAGGACTTTCTCCAATGTCTGTAATGCCTATTCGAAGTCATCTCCATAGGGTGTGAAATCGTCCATGTACACTTCCAATCCTTCATTTATCAAGTCTGAAAAAATACTGAGTATGGCTCTTTGGAATGTAGCAGGTGCGTTGCACAATCCAAAAGGCAATACCCTATAAGCAAACGTTCCCCACGGGCAGGTAAAAGTAGTTTTATCCTGGTCTTCAGGGGCAATCTAAATTTGGTTGTAGCCACTGAAGCCATCCAGGAAAGAGAATAATTTCTTCCCTGCCAGTGTATCTAGGACCTGATCGATGAATGGAAGGGGAAAATGGTCTTTTTGCATTGCCTTGTTGAGTTCTCTGTAGTCAATGCATATCCACCATTTCCCATTCTTTTTGGGGACCACAACTAATGGAGAAACCCATTTACTATTAGATATAGGATAGATAAAATTCACATCTAATAGTTTTTTAAGTTCTTCTTTAACAATATCCTTTAGGTGAGGATTTAATCTACGTTGATGTTGTCAAATGGGTCTTGCATATTTCTTAGTGTATATGTGGTTCATGCATAGCTGAGGGTCAATCCCTTTCATGTCTGGGTAATCCCAAGCGAAAGCCCTTTTATATTTCCTAAGGACTTGGATAAGTTTTTGTTATTGGTCATCACTCAGATTACTGTTAATGTTCAGGATCTTCCCTGGCTCAATTTCGATAGGTTTTCTATTATAAATAGTGGTTGCTGGTATCGGTTGGTCATTTATATCTCTCAGGGAATCTTCTTCAATTTCATTGTCAAGGACTGCTTTAATCATGCGACATTTCAAACTAGACATTGTAGCAGGGTGATTGATAAAAGTATTAATGACATCGTCTTCTGTTTGGTTTTTAAATTCAAGGGCATCTGCCACAATCAATGGTGACCGAATATTTTTTGTTAAATATGTTACAAGTTGCTTCCTAGTTTTTACAATGGTTAGTCTTGGCTAAGTAGAGGGGTATAAAGCTAGATTCCTCACATCATTCCCTCTAGTTATGGTCATACTACCTGTCCAGCAGCTGATATAAGCATTAGCGGTTGCTAGCCAAGGCCTTCCTAATATTAAGGGATGTCCATCTAGCCATTTCCTAAGGTTAACAATCAAAAAATCTTCTTTATATTCCGAAGTGTCTATAGAAACCATCACATCTGGTAATGTTCCTTCTAGCCTAATGACTGAGCGGTCAGCAAGTTCCAGCAAGGTAGTTGTTGGTTCCAAGGCTGTGATGCCAAGAATTTCACAAGTTGTTGTAGTGAGAATGTGTTATGAAACCAGCTCAAGAAAAGATAGAAAAGAAAGATCAACGCCTTAGAATTCAGCCTCTTCGAGGGGGCAACCTCCTTTACATTACTTAAATGAACAATTCTTGGATGATACAAATGAAAAAACCTCCTTTCTATATATAGGAGTCTAAGGAGTCACAATATAATCCAACCAACCTAACAATAATAATATAAAGCCACAAAAATAACAATAGAGGGATTCTATGGGGCACAGAAATAACAATATGGGGGTAATAGGGGCACAACAATATAAATAAGGGGTATAACTATAATAGTAATGGGGTAATCACTAGTATTATAGGGACCCAACATGCCCCTCTCCTTCAAAAAAGTGTTGTCCTCGACGCTTGAGCAGTTCCAGATACTTCTGCATAAAATTCTCATCCTCCCATGTGGAATCTTCAACGGATAAGTTCTTCCACTTGATAAGATACTCTGAAATTGATCGATTTCGTAGCTGCCGAGTTCTTGTTTCTGTGACTGCTTCCGGTTCCAATATAATTTTTCCTTCCTCGTCAAGTTCTGGCAATATTTTTTGAACTGGGAGCTTGTCGCCTATAACCTTCTTTAAACATGAAACATGGAAAACTGGGTGCAATCGAGAAGCTGCAGGAAGCTCCAATTTGTATGCCATAGTACCAATCTTTTCCAACACCTTTTACGGACCATAATACTTTGGTGATAATTTATTATCCTTCTTAGCTTGCTTTAGGGACATTTGCTTATATGGTTGTAGCCGTAGGAATACCCAATCACCTACATCAAAACTTCTTTCACTGCGATGTTGATCTGCCTGTTGTTTCATTCTATTTTGTGCCAACACGAGGTTATCCTTTAAGAGTTGGAGGACTTGTTGTTGATGTTCGATGTGATGTTCCACTGCCTGAACCTTAGAATTTTCTCTTAAATATGATGTGATTGATGGTGGTTGGTACCCATAAAGTGCCATAAATGGGGTCATTTTTGTTGTTGTATGGAAGGAAGTGTTATACCACCATTCAGCCAGAGGCAACCATTTGACCCATTGTGTCTGTTTATCAGATACAAAGCAACGGAGATATCCTTCCAAACATTTGTTTACTATCTCAGTTTTCCCATCAGATTGAGGATGATAAGATGAGCTATGAGCTAACTGAGTACCAAGACAAGAAAATAATTCTGTCCAAAAATTTCCAGTGAAAATGGGATCTCTGTCACTTACAATAATCTTTGGGTTTCCATGTAGCTTTTGAATTGTTTCCATAAATGCAGTAGAAACTGTACTGGCTTTAAATGGATGTGATAATGCACAAAAGTGTGCATACTTGGTAAGTCTGTCAACTACCACCATGATGACACTCTTTCCCTCAGACTTGGGTAAACCTGTGATAAAATCCATTGAAACCTCCTCCCAACGTTGGCTTGGAATGGATAAAGGTTGTAATAGACCCGGTGTCTTAATTGTTTCAACTTTATTTTGTTGGAAAACCAAACATTCTGCCACAAACTTTTGAATATCTGATTTAAGGCCATCCCAAAAAATTCCTTCTTAACCCTGTGGTAAGTTTTTAAAAATCCTGAGTGCCCTCCTAAGGGAGAAGTGTGCAATTCCATAAGAATCTTTTGTTTTAGCTGGGAATTCTTACAGAGGTATAAGCGATATTTGTACCATAACGAATCATTTTGCGAGCTAAATGTATCAGAAGTACTGGAATCTTGTTGTAGCTTTCGAATAAGTGCCCACACTTCTTCGTCATTCTTCCATTCCTCCTTTGCTTCATTTATCCAATCTGGTTGGATAATAGAAATGGCACACAACAATGCTTCCATATCCTCATCCTTTCTTGAGAGTGCATCTGCCACCACATTTTGCTTCCCTTTTTTGTATATGATTTCAAAGTCATAACCCAACATCTTTGTGACCCACTTTTGTTGCTCTTCAGAGTATAATCTTTGTTCTAAAAAGTATTTAAGGCTATCATGATCCGTTTTTACCTTGAAGTGTCTTCCCATTAGGTAGGGTCGCCATTTCTTAAGTGCATGGAGTATTGCCAACATTTCCTTCTCATAAATAGCTTTGCTTAAAAACTTTCCCTTGATTGGACGACTTTCAAAAGCAATGGGTCTTTCATCTTGCATTAGAACAGCACCAATTCCATTTCATGAAGCATCACATTCCACAATAAAGGTTTTTGTGAAGTTCGGTGTAGCTAAGACCGGTGCTTGGCACATTGCCTCTTTAAGATGTTTAAAGGCCTTTGTTGCTTCCAGAGTCCATGAAAATGAATCTTTCTTCAATAATGTTGTTAGAGGTGCTGCTATTCTCGCATAATTCTTAACGAACTTGCGATAATACCCTGTCAACCCAAGAAATCCTCGTAGACGCTTTATGGATGTGGGGATTTTCCATTCCTTAATGGCTTTAATTTTGCTAGGGTCTACCTTAACTCCTTCATGAGATACAATATGACCCAAATATTCCACCTCCTGGACTCCAAAGAAACATTTGGATCTTTTTGCATATAATTGTTTCTCCTCCAATAGTTGTAGCACCTTGTGAACATGTTCAACATGATCCTTCCAAGACTTGCTGTAGATTAGTATATCATCAAAAAATACCAACACAAATTTTCTAAGGAATGGTTTGAAAATTGAATTCATCAAACCTTGAAATGTTGAAGGTGCATTGGTAAGGCCAAAAGGCATGACCAAAAATTCATAATAACCCTCATGAGTTCTAAATGCCGTTTTCAGAATGTCTTCAATCTTCATTCTGATTTGATGATATCCCGAACGAAGATCCAACTTGGTGAAGTAAATTGATCCATGCAATTCATCCAGTAATTCATCAATGACAGGAATGGGGAACTTATCTTTAATAGTGAGCTTGTTGAGCTCCCTATAATCTGGACACATGCGCCATGATCCATCCTTCTTGTGCACCAATACTATTGGAGCTGAGAAAGAACTTTGACTCAGTTGAATTATACCAGTCTCTAGCATTTCTGCAACCATACGTTCAATTTCACTTATTTGGACATATGGATATCTGTACGGCCTGATGTTTGGAGGAACACTTCCTGGAATCAAATGAATAGCATGATCATGATCACGCATAGGTGGGAGACCTTTGGGAGTCTCAAATACCTTGGAATGATTGTCCAGGACTTTTTGGAGATCTGGAGAAATAGATGATTCCAATGTGGAAACATCTAGCAAACATAATTGTGCAATTACACCTCTTTGCTCCTTTTTTAGAAGCTTTGTCATGCGATTAGAGCTGATTATCATTCCTGGTTTCCCTGCAATACCCCTTAATTCAACTTCCTTTCCTTCCACAGAAAATTTCATGAAAAGTTCTTGAAAATTAAAAGCTATTGTACCCAAGGATTGTAGCCATTGGACTCCTAGTACAACATCAGCACCTCCCATTGGAATGGAAAGCATTGGGCTAGTCAATACATATTCTCCCATGGATAGCTTGATATTATGGCACTTTCTAGAACAATTTATTGTTCCTCCATTTGCAATCATCACTTGACACTCTGGTGCTGGATATAGGAAGCAATTCAATTCTTTTGCTACCCTACAATGAATAAAATTGTGGGTGCTTCCTGAATCAATCAACACTATTACCTTTTTCTTCTTGATTTGTCCTTCTATCTTGATGGTTTGAGGAGTGGTAATTCCCGCCAATGCATTACAAGATATGGTCGGATTTATTTGTTCTTCATCTAGGCTTTGTTCCTGGAATATATCCTCTTCTTTTGACCTTTCTTGCTCCTTTTCTTCTTCCTCTTCACAATCTATGTAGAATAATTTCTTCTTAGCACACTTATGACCTTTTGTGTATTTGCTATCACAATTGTAACAAAGCCCTTTTGCTCTTTTTTCTTCCAATTGTTGTGGTGTCAACCTTGTAGGTTGTGGAAGACTATGGGCAACAACACTTCCGTCTTTATAGTTGTGAATGGTATGCTTCCTAGTTGCCATAATTTTGATTTCCATTTTTCTTGCTAACCTGAATGCCTTCTCTAATGAATCAGATTCCCAAAGGCGCACATCATGTTGGATATTATCCTTTAAAGACCCTATGAACACATCAATCCTATGCTCCTCTGGAATATCTTTTACCCTTATGTTCAATTTTTGGAACTCCTCAATCTGCTCCATTATTCAACCCTTTTGTTTGAGACTTATCAATTGGCTAAAAAAAGTGTTGCTTTTTGTATCCTCATAATGTGCTATCAATTCTTCCGTAAAAATTGCCCAAGTGATAAATTGTTTATGAGAACAAAGCCATTGATACCATACAAACTGATTTGGTTCCAAATATAAAGTTGCCATACGTACCTTTTGTTTGTTTTGCACATTATTGAGATCGAAAAATTGCTCCATCTGTAATATCCATGTGGCGGGATCCTTGCCATCAAACTTCCTCATATCGATTTTTGGAACATGGTGAGTCTTCGATCCAACATTAGAGTCTATGGAATCATGATTAACATTTCTTTTGTTCTCATCATGAGTTTCCTTTAGTACTCTTTCACCCTTAGTGACCATTTCTTGTAGCAACTTATTCATATTTATCTTCAATTCTTCCATCTCATCATCCATGCCATCAATTTTAGCGTCCATGCCATTCACCTTAGCTTCCATGCCATCCATCTTAGCTTCTACGCCTTTCTTTAAACAGTCCATCTTAGCTTCTACACCTTTCTTTAAACCATCCATCTTAGCTTCTACATCTTTCTTTAAACCATCCATCTTAGATTCTGTTCCTTTTTGTGTAAGGGACAGTTGTTGCACTTGGTCTTGTAATTTTGATATATCATGTTGCATTTCTTCCTCTTCTTCATGAGTCATGCTAGAGCTTTCAGGTTCCTTACTAGGTGTTTGCATTTTCTTTCCTCGGGGCATCAGTTACCGATAATAATGCTCTACTATGCCCTTTGAATTCCTTCAAAATAAATTTTCAAACCAAGCTTAAGCAAAAAATTTTAAAAATCTACACACCTTTTTTCACTTTGTGGGAGCTTGATATTGCCTCTGATGTATCTCTGTACTTTCCAATCATCAAGTTCTGAAATTGCGACCTGTAGTAGCTCTCTGTGTCCTCTTTCCAATTCCACCAGTCTGATCCAAATTGGATTCTCCAAGAAAGAGTTATGCACAATCTCCCAAGATGACCTGATTATAGACCTTTCCAGAAGAGTGAACTTGTATGAAGTGCCACGTGTACAATTTTTTACCTTTGGTTCTGAAAAATATATACAAGAAACTACAGTCCGTCCTCTTTCTGTACCTTCTTACGAAATTTCAATCCGATCCCCAGAGAGAAAGTTATGACGATTTTCCCTAGGTCACCTATTTTGAATGTAATTCAGGAGTCTGCAAAAAGACCAACTTCCTCAGAGCATATCTCCGCAAATTTCGTGCGAAAATATCTGAAATTCGGACCCAAGGTTTATCGCGATTTCTTCTCAAATGGGTTTTTTTTGCGACTTCTGAAACGTCACAGAAAAAAAGTTATAGCGAAAATTCCACGATGACCTGTTTGGAGCAGCGAAACCCTAGAATCCAAAGCTTTGATACCAAATGTTATGAAACCAGCTCAAGAAAAGATAGAAAAGAAAGATCAACGCCTTAGAATTCAGCCTCTTCGAGGGGGCAACCTCCTTTACATTACTTAAATGAACAATTCTTGGATGATACAAATGACAAAACCTCCTTTCTATATATAGGAGTCTAAGGAGTCACAATATAATCCAGCCGACCTAACAATAATAATATAAAGCCACAAAAATAACAATAGAGGGATTCTATGGGGCACAGAAATAACAATATGGGCGTAATAGGGGCACAACAATATAAATAAGGAGTATAACTATAATAGTAATGGGGTAATCACTAGTATTATAGGGACCCAATAGAATGTTAATGGTTGCCCCTAAATCAGCTAAAGCATTGGGAAAAGAGAGGCCATTTATCTGTACTGTGACAATGGGGTTTCCGGGGTCTTCATATTTTACAAGTGTCTCTTTTCCTAGTAATAAATCAAACAAAGTCTCGACAACATGGACAACCGGGGTTATTTTTGTTTTCCTCACAAACTTCTTTATACACAATTCTTTAATAGTTTTGGAATATATTGGAATGTCATGAATAGCCTGGAGGAGGGATATTTTTATACAGATATTCTTGAGCTCACCCAGAAGATCAAAGTCGGGATATTCATTTGGGTGTGGTATCATCAATCTTTCTAGGAATTGGGGGGGAAGTAGTTATGATCTATTCGAGATTTTTCTTCCTAACTCTATCTTCCCCTTGTTTTGTTTGTTGATCATATACAATCAAGGGCTTAATTGGGTGTGGTTCTTCAGGTTGCAGATTTTTATCCTTGTCTGGAGCGATTACGCGTCCAGATCTTAACTTGAGTTCATTACACTCTCTCAACTCAGTTTCAGGGTCTAGACCCTTAATGATTTGTATTGACTGGATTGGTCTGTTGTTAGGATTTGGGTTGGGTTGAGCTAGGAGTTGCGGTCGTATATTAGATTGAGGATTCTGCTGCAACGTGTAAGGTGCAGGTAAAGTTGGTTGAGACAGAGGAACTGTCCCCATAGGCTGGTTCGTGGATCTTTGCCAATTTGATTGCCAGTTCTTATTTTATGAGGTGGAAGGGGACCAATGAGATGAATAGGGGTTTTTCTGCTAGAATGGTGGAGGGTAAGAGGGATTTGGCCAATTATTGTTTGGATTTGACTGGTTGGGCCATGGTGGCATAGAAAATGTTTGAGGTGTCCAAGTAGAAAAAGGTGGCTGGTTCTACCATGCTGCCCCTGAATATTGCTAAGAATTATATTGCGAGGTAGGAAAGAATGAAGATGGATTGGTAGGCATACCTCTCTGATGTGCTTGCCATTGATGACGCTGCTTCAATAGATATATTGGTTCCACTTCTTCTTCCGCTTCCTTGAAGATTGCTTTTAATCCTAGGAATGATGGGAAACTTTCTGTGGCATGCTCCTTAGTGCATATGGCACATGTTCGTATCATATATAGCGAACATTCTTTATGACTGTGTTTCTTTCTGCAACAGGGACAGAAAATAGCCAGGTTTTGTTCTACTTCGGCCTGCTTTCGTTTAGCTTGCATGATATCCAATTGTGTCGTCAAGGTCCCCAGGATATCAGTCTTGAAATCTTCCAATATATTGTTGATTTCAACTCTTGTAATGCTTCCTCATGAGGCTTTGCTGTCTCTGGTGATCGCATCACATTCGGCTGGTTTTAGCGTTGTACTATCCCTGGAGGACCTAATGCGCAAGTCTATAATATTGTCATAATCTTCTTGATAAATATCGCCAATACCCATTATATTCAATGTTTCTACCCATTGGTCTTTCATACCTTTAATCATTGTGGTTTTTAGAACATTATCAGGAAGATTTTCATAAGGAGATCTTTGCAGATTATATTGGAAATGCTCCACATATTCTTTCAGAGTTTCGTTAGGCTTAGCTACTATTTGAAAGATTTCATCTTTTAGTTCTCTAGTCTGGCAATAATCTTGGTATTTTTTAAGGATAGATGTTTTCAACTGTTCCCAGTCATTGATGGTACCTCCACCGAGTCCCATCAAAAAATGCAGGGTTGCTCCCTTCAGAGAAGATGGGAACAGTTTTAGCTTCTGGGGTCGGTGGTGTAATCACAACCCCTACATAGGACATCGAATTCGAAAAGCAATGCATCGGGGTCTTCTGAAGTTAGCCCATGAAAGGTAGGAATATTCTGTAATGGGATAGCTTTCATGGGGGCATTGACAGCTATGCCCACAGTAGGGTATTGTAACATAGAGGTTTGGGCCTGTCACTAATTATTGGCCATTTGGTCAAAAATATGCCAGTATCCTTCAGGGATCTCTATAGTTGGAGAGTTGTTCCTAGGATGTCCAGAAGAGTCTGGAATGATTCTAACAGCACTACCTCGATCAAAAACATTGGGTTTCCTCTATTCAATCACTACTTCAGGAGATCTAGGTTCTGATGATTTAATTTCAGGATTACTTGTTTCTCCTTCTCCTTCATGGAGGTTGCAAGAATTCCCTTCTTGTGTAGGGCGTGGTTGTGAATTTTCAATATCTTGAAAACTTTGTTCAGACCCTTCAGTCTTACTATGAATCTCAGCATTAGCTATAGATGGTGATCCTATGGCCTGAAGGGAAACAGTAGGATGTCTGGTAGCAACAGTTCGGGTCCTACTGATGACTGAGACTTGGCTTTTCTTATGATTTCATCAATAAAGGTTGATCGTCCAAGGGTCACCAGTCCCTTATATTTCTCAAGTTTGGGGGGAGGAATTATATCTTTTTCTGGTCTTTTCTTCTTAGTCATTCATACAAAAATACAAATGTTCATTTCCACTTTAAACTCCTACGCAATTCTGCTGGAAAGCGGGCAGAGGAGCGAGCATTTTACTCGTTTGTTACACAGGTTCTTACCTTCTGTTTTTGTTACCCAATTCTCTCTCAGCAGACAAACATCAAACATAAATAACTCTTTTTAAAATGGCAACACTCTCCCCGGCAACAATGCCAAAATGTTGGGTGCTAAAAGGTGTCTTTTAAAACTCGTAATTGCCTCGCATTAATTATCAACTTGGGTAAGTATTTTTATTCCAAGAGTGTACACAATATGTGCAAGCTATAATTCCAGAGAGTAATGATTTAAAATAAGTTATTAAATTCAATACAAGAGTAAATGGATGCAATCATAAATCTCAAGCTTGTAACTTTAAGGGAAATAATTCATCTAAGCATCATGACTCAATCTTGAACAAAACCATAATGCAATCTTAATCAACCAATTCGAATGATAATCAACCGAGAGCACCGTAGCATTAAATGAGCTCTTTCAGCTGGACTTAAACTACTGGATAGAAGGAAAGCATTTAATCAATAATGCTCTATTCTTTAATTAACTAGAAATGATTCTTTAATTTATAATTAATTCAATCCATGACATGAATAAATAAAACCAACTTGGATTACGCATTAATGAAATGAATACTAGAAATCTGAATCAACGAAAATAAGTCAACTATGAAGCTATAAAGAAAAATAAACTTGTAGGAAACGGAAAAAGTATAAAACAAGGAACAACAGTAAGATCCACCAAAGACCAGGCCCTAGCCACCAGTGAATACTGCTTAGCTACTTCGGAATATCCGAATGAACAACAACGCAAGTTATATATTAATCATCAAAGTCACCTGTCATTACAATATGATCTCGTTCTTCAGAATCACATTTTTGTAAATTAAAATTACAATTTAACTAAAATACGAGAGATCCCTCTTCAGTTTTCCCCTTTATAGTCAAATGGAAAAAGATAAATGTGATCCCTCAAGATCAAGATATCCTGAGGGATTCACAACTAAATGTTATCTTCAGACAATTCTTTCGTCTTGCACCGATCTTCTTGATTCATTACTTGGTTCGACCGCACACGATGTGTCTCATTTCCCTTGATTAGCTTTTTTTGTTCCAGCTTTCGAACAATAGCTATTCCATTTGCTGTTTTTCTACATAAAAAGCAATGAGAGTTAGTTTGGACGGTCAAATCTTATCAAGAGTAGTTTCATTCATTCCTTATCAAAATCCTATCAATATGTTATTATATCATGGCACAAAATGGATAAGAAAAGAGGAAAAAAATAGTAATCAAGAGTAAATACATACCTACTACAAGGATCAGCACTCATCAATGATGAGAAACAAATATTGGCTACTACGAAATTTGAGATGGGAGGTTGGAAGGGGGAATAAGATAGAAATAGGACTAGATGATATCAAATGAGTGGAGGGAATACATACTCTTTCTATTCGCATCCTTGAGCATTTACATAAGAAAAGGCTTTACTTTATGAACTAAATCTCTTGTGATTGAGGATCTTGTTATGTTACAAGTTATTGGCTTAATGCATTTGAACTTGGATTTCCAGAGGATCTACTTGTGGAATGTGCACGTTTCACAACACAGTTAAGTCTAACAGGTTTAAAACTCACTGAGAAGAAAGAAAAGCGAAAATGGGAAGGTTTTATGTATAATGAGAAGATCTCGGTTAAAGAGATTTATAAGCATATTTCTCATGGGCGTGGCTTGAATGATAATGTTTTTTGTTTTCATAACACGTGGATATGGGATATACCTCTCAAATTAAAAATTTTGATGTGGCTGGTGGTCCACAATAATATTTTAACTTGGGATAATATCCATAAAAGAATATTTAGAAGACATGGAACATCTATTTCTAACATGTCCTTTTACGATCTCGGTATGGAGTGGGGTTCTTCAAACACTTAAAATACATGTAATATAGAACATGGTTTCCATTTAGAGATGTCTCACTCAATGGTTTGAAGGTTTCAAGACATATCGTTCCTTGCCTTTCTATATTTTGTGGGGCATATGGAGAAGCAGGAATGAGAAGATTTTTGAACAAATAGAACCAGATACTAGAGACGCCTATTTAAATATCTTTGCATATTTTATGGAGATATGGCTAATGAAGGAGGAACAACCTAGAAGATATTTTCGACTTGTGGAGCTATTATCATACTTTATTTTTTTATTTTTTATTTTTTATTTTTATTTTTTATGGAACATCCACCAACGGGGTTTGTGGAAGTGAGTCACATTTGGTTTTTAATCCAGACAACACCTTCCATTTCAATTGGTATAGTGGCACAGGGTCAAATAATAGAGTTGAGCTAATCATACTCTTGGGGGATCTTCTATGTGCTAACTAGCTTGGAATTGAAGATTTACCTATGTTTGGAGATTCCAAGATGATCCTAGATTGGGTACAATTGAGAACAAAATTTGGACCACCTTCCCTTACTTCTTGGATGCAATGCATAAGATCTTTGATGAATACCTTTCAAAGACTGGTATCTAATAATGTCTATAGAGAGTAGAATCAAGTGGCAGATCTCCTATTAAAGAAGGGATGCAACCGTGTGCCAAGGAGGATTTTCTACTCTGTTTTCCACAAAAGAATTTGTTGATGGTGCTGGACCTACCAACATGTCAAGGGATCTCCCCAGTAAGAAGTCCCAATTAGACCTCAGATCGTTTGGTGTAGGAGTCCCAGCAGTGGGTCGTAAAGAAATGCCTTGACCGCGATGTTGCACAGAGACAAGTAAGATAACTCTGTCAGTAGAAAGGGTGTGACCATTGCAGTGAGCAAGGAAGGTGCATGAGAGGTTCTAACATAGGTGGGTTGGGATGAGTGCACCCTTTGGCAACCTATAATAGTACTTAGCTGGGAAGGGAACACACGAGCGAAGATGCATCCAAGCTAGAAAGCAGGTCAACTGACAATCCAAAGTGACAATTAAACCAACAACATATTTGCAACAAGATTCATATAATTGCATACAAAGTAGTTCATACAAAACTACGTAAGTTAAACAACATACATCACTATATCAACTGGAACATTCAAACTACAATAATAACATATTCATGAAAATGTGCTAGCTATTATTATATAAAGCAGTTTAAGTTCCAATCATACAATACATCCATGTAAACCTACTAGCCCCAACACTGGAATGTTATAGCCACTTCCGCCTGCTCCTCCAAAGAGATGAACTAGCTCCGTGTAGTGGAGAAGAAAAGGTGTCTTACAGTACTGTCCAAGCTCATTCCAAGATAGTCTTATCAGAAGCTTGGCTGACCAAAAGCCTACACAATGAGTTATGAGGGACTATTTATAGCAAAGGGTGACCCTTGATAGTCCCCTTTATGACCATTCAACCACCCTCATGACTCTTCACCTACTCTATGACTGTTACATCCACTATTGACACTTGACTTACACTTGACATGACTTAAAATTACAATGCACATGCACCCATATGAACAAAAATGGCTTGAGCAAGCCAAACTAGACATCACTCTGACTTAGACAACTATATAAGTCCAACTGCTCAACATCCTCATTATGATCAATAGTAACATATTGATGCCAAGATCTGTAGTCCTTAATAGTGTCCATGTGTTCCGCTATGACTTCTATCTGAAACTTTAACCTTGCCTCCATAGCATTCGGTTACACTGCTCGGGCTCCTCTGTCCAACTCGTTTGAAAGCATGTGCATCATTGTATTCAATCTGGCTGAGCCAACAACATACTTGTGCATGATGTTTGCACTAATAGGAAAGTATGGGCTGGTGGCGATTTGCATCAACTCGTCGAAGTACGAGTCAAGATCTAGTCAGACCTGCTTCTTGGTCTTCGCCTAGGTAAGAGTCCCAAGTGATATGATCACATGTGTGTGCACCACAACATCCATGCTCTTGAATACTCGTGCATGGGAAGCATGTATGCTAGTGATGAGTTGCGGGAGGTCCTCATAGTTACAGATCTGACTCCTGACACGTGCTTGTAGCTCGACTGCATTGGCCCTCATCATCTTTGGTAAGTGAAGCGGGTCTCCCTTGTACTTCATCATCAATGTTTGCATGTTATCAACAGCAGCATGCACGTTCATCAAGATGTGTTCCCTTCTATCACATCACTACTGCCATCCATTGAGATAGACGACTGCCTTGTGCACGGTACCAAACTTGGAGTACAATGCTCTCATACCTATGTCAAGGGATAATACTTCATCTAATATTGCCTTCTTCAGTTCAGCATGGGTGGACATTATCACCAAGTCTCCTACTTTCTTGGCCACCTATAGTTCCTTCGCCATTCACTCATTCTCAGCTATCAGAAAGTGAACACTTGAGCTAGTGGCTTCGACATACACTCTAGTTGCATCAGGCAAGGCAACGAGATGCTTGTGCACATCAGTCATGTTCACTCTCTCCTCAACTTTCGAAGGAGATGTTTGATCCTCTGAGGTTGGTATTCTGTGAGACTGCACAACTCTGTGATGAGATTCATCAAAAGTGATGTTGTGCATCTCTCCTTCCGGTTGACCACCAAGGATCTCAGTGCCTCCTTGGTCATTCGAGACTTGCTCATCATCTGGATGCATTGAAGTGGGTGAGTCGACCTCTTTGTGGTGAGGCATGAGGTTGGTGTCCTATTCCAACTCCTGTTGCTCCATGTCTGCATCCAACTGTTGAAGTGCTTGTTCTATCTCATGAGTGAAGTCTCACTCCTACGATGGTTCACCCTATTCGCCTGATGCCAACTGTTTAGATGAATCAACTACTTGTACGAGAGCTGCTTCATCTATCTGCACATGTTGCGCCCCCTGCTCTATCTGTTGTTGATGTGCTTCCCTCTCCTGTTTTCATAGCTCTTGTTCTTTTTGGAGTTGCTCCCTCATCTCATGCAACTCCTCCTCTACTTCTTCCATTCTCTTCTTATCCCTCTGCCTTCACGCAATTCGCTTGTCGTGTTGCTGCCTCTTTTCCTGAATAGCCATAGCTGCTTGTTCTACAAGTGGATCTTCTCGAAACTTGTAGCTTTGCTCCTCCTCCATGTAATCGATAATATTCCTCTTCCCTTTGTCGTGCACAGGTATGCTTGGCTCTGCTGCCTCTGCTGCTACTGCTACTACTATTGGTGCTCTCCGTGATGTTGCTTCATGTTGCTTTGCTAACCACTCCACAGCGAAGCTGACCTGTTCATTGGGTCTGGAGGAATTGTAGCAATACCTCCATGAGTCCTCCTCGACCCAATGAAATGCCCCATGGATCCAGTTGAACTGAACTCTCGTGCAGTGATCCTTCACAATGAAATGTGGGTCATATGAATTGAAGCTTCAGAGGTCAAATGAGTACTTCTTCATCTATTCTACTTCTACATCCACTTTCTTGATACTTTGGCTCTCATATAACCCAATCTGCAATGGAATAGTGGTTCAAGGTACCTACTTCTTCCACTGCAATCTAGTTGTCAATCCTACTGAGATGTGATATGCTACTTCCTACATGCCAAGTACATCCAAGGAAAAATTGGGGTAGAACATGTGGAGGCTTATCCACACTAAACATTCGGATGAAAGTGTCAAATGGTGAGGCATACTAATCTACAATGCCTAAAAATGCCTCAATTGCTTCCTTTGACATGCAGGCTGGATCCTGTTCGAATATAATCTCGTACACTGGCGTGAAAAAACGGTCAGAAAACTATGATTATTCCTCTAAAGCTACATTCAGACAACAACTTGAAATATGTGTTCACAACAGTCTCCATCAGTGACCATGCCCACTCCAAGCCTGAGAACTCATGTCGGGCACAGACTACATCTAGGATGTAGGCGGACATGTAAATATCTGCATGCATACCTTCAAGTGATTGTCAAGCCTTCGTGACTTGCTCCTTCAACTGATGAGGCAGTATGTCGGACCAGTTACATGGTTTTCCTTCTCTAGCCAGTTGGTCCAGTGCGATCACCCAACTCTGTGGAAAGGTTTCAGTGCTTTCTTGGCCACACAATCGACATGCGAATATGACCAAGTATTGGTACACCTTCCTTAGTATCTTTGTCTTGTAGATCTAGTTGGGTGTCATCCTGAATTGAGTTGGCTCCTTTACCCAATCCTTCAGAATGTCTCTGGAGTTAGCTCTGTTGTTGGGCAAGCTGAATGGAGGATTCATGATAGTCATGGGCTCTGCCATCTGATACATCTCATCATAATCTCATGCCCAGAAGGTTGCAAGCTTCGTCCCACTAACACTGCTCAATTTCATCACCTTGGGATCAGTGTGAGAGATGATCTAATGTATCATGTCCGCATGTCGGAACGCGGGGTATCTTCATGCAATCTGGTACAAGCCGGATCTGTGAATGTTCACGTACACCTGACATCTTTGAGGTCTTCCCCAAAAGTGTCTGTGAATGTTTCATTGACCTCTTGCCACTTCATTTTGATGTCCTTGTCTAGATATAGATTTGTATCTTCATAGATTGATAAACTAGAGGACACCTACTCAAATACTGCTCTAGCTGCAATTCCATCAGTGTCCTATGATCCTGTTCTCTTGAATGCCATTGAGACAGATGAAAACCTGAAAGATCTAGAAACAAGCAACATGCATGGCAAGAAATATGTCAACGAAAACAAACAAAATTCTGTGGAATGACACATCACATACCTTGGAAAATGATGAGCAAGATTGCACAATTTCTTTTGGGAGGCTGGTGACTAGCTGCTAGAACTGTGCAAAAGGTAGTATGGGTTGTCTAGGAGGCAGGACTGGCTGCTGGATCTGTGAAATGAGAAATCTAGACTGGATGCTTGCTGCTGGCATTGCAAAATGCACAATTCTAGCTGGGAAGGACTATAGGCCCATAGACTACATTGCGCAATTTTCTGGGCTAGTAGTCACTATCCTCCATAAATGTGAAAAACAATCCTAGACGCTAGTGTTGGGCAGAAATGCAAATTTATGGAGAGGAAGGCAAATCCTTCCTTCCCCATTTTTCGCAATGCAGCCTTAGTGAAGGTAGAGTCCAGGCCAAGGTTGGCCCGACTCGTCGATGGGAAATTGAAAGCAAATAAGACAGTTAATGCATGGCAACACTAAGTGATAGCAGAAGTGATTGACAATGCATGAAAAACATGAATGAAATATTCAAAATAGATGAACATGGATGTGGGTGAGGCAATTCGTCGTTTGGTGAATGTTCGTGCAAAACAGTTTCATGTATGCGATAGTAGTGAGATAGCAACGAAAACTAAAACAGAGCTAGGAAAAGCTAGTATACATGTAAATGACAGCAAGCATTCAAAGAAATCAAGAAAACAACACTCACACAAGCAAATACACAAAAAGAGACAGAGATGTTGAAAAAGGCAAGCTGAGGCCACTTACCCATGAATAGATGAGCCAGATGTGTCAAAGAGTCTTGGATGTATTGTGGGATGTCATAGCTCCAAGATCGATGTGAATGAATGAGCTCTGATGCATCGAATAAATAATTTTGGTCTCATGACACGCATGCCACAAATTTAAGAAAAAGCAAGACTTAGAGGGAAGTTTCTAAAACAATTTTGCATGTAACCCCTAGCTACTAAAAATAGCTCCCTAAATCATGGGATTCCTTTTGCATGTTGCCTCTTGCTATTCTAGGAAGAGCAATGTCATGCATGCATGCAAGTCAAGTTTCCTTGGTCCCGAATGTAACTGGTCAATCGGACTTCTCATGCATGCAATTTCTCAACTGCTTGGGAAAAATGTGCATTTCTAGCTGGGAGCTAGGCTAAATTCCCAATAGGTTTGCACAATTTCTGGGAAGAGCAGCTGACTACTACCCAGATTTGCGCAAATTCTGGGTTGAGCAGACCTGCTGGGGAAAATTTTGCAATTCCTGCTGGGAGTGTTGACTGGTAGGATTGTGCAATCCTAGAGCCCAGCAGGCTGCCAAACATGATTGCGCAATTTTTGGAGGGAAGGTTGGCTTCCCTCCAGAAATGCACAATTTTCTAGAAGAAGCTTCTCAGGGTGCAGCTGGACCAAGTCCAGGTGAATAGCCTGTGAGAGGAATGGATCAAACTGTGATCGATATGTTGCCTTTGTGCGAAGAAAACATTGAAGCTTGAGTACTTGATGAAGAAAGACAAGGTGTTGTGAAAGGTTTGTAGGGAGGCTCCAAAATAGGTTATGGAAAAATTTTGGAGGGTGGTTGTAGCCACTACAACAGAATCATTCTACAACTTACGGGGTTTTAACTTATAAAGTGATTCCCTTGAAAAAATTTCCTTCATCTCATTTATTTTTCATCCGTCCATGAAAATTTTCATAGATCATGATATGTTTTTGTCATGTTTGAATCATATATGTTATATTTTTCATCATAAAAACCTTTAAGCTTTTTTTATGAAAATTGATATAGTAGACAATTTTCAGAAATAAAAAAACTATAATTTAGAGTAATAAGATGCTTAGAAATTTAACCATTTTATTTTAAAATATAATATATGGCATGCAAAAGCATTAACAATGAAATACCTAAGTATATATCTACTTTTTATAAATGAAAATCAATAAATTTTTCCTTATTAAAAATAAAAAGAAATTTAATTTATCTAAACTCTTGAATACTTGATTTTTCCAAATGTAAAATAAATCTAATAACAATTTTGAATTCCTATTCCAAGTCCACTCGACTGGTGAACAATACCTCATTCAATAGCATTGTGAACCATTACATGTAGCTAAATAAAATAGTCCCGCCCAATTTTAAAATTAGCTTCATAAAAAAGCTCTAACTTCGATCCAGACTAGCACAAGGATCCAATTGAACTTTTCGCAGCTTGGTTAATTGAGACACCAAACATACAATGCTACCATGTACCACACTGTCAAAATCATCAATAATGGCTACAATCTGAACTTCGTCGTAGCTGATAGCCGGGTAAGTCAAGAGTTGGCGTCATCACTTGAATCAAACTCCCATATATTGGATTAGTTAAACACACTGATTTTTCTTTGTTCTAATCCCTCAGGGAGATTCTTTGTTTTGATTTAGAATCTCAGTTGCAAACAACCCAACTTCTTATTATTGGACTTCCAACATCAATCATCAATTTTCTTTATTCGCACTTTGGGTTCTTAATACCTAATTTTGTACCACCACAGTAGACATATATATAGTAGATTAGAGATCTTATTCGATCGAATTTATATGCAATGGGGGTTGATCTTGAATATTTGACAAACACAGCTTTAGGATCCATAGCAGGGCTCATCAGCACTACCATATTGTATCCCTTAGATACATGTAAGACCAAATACTAGGTGAAGGTTTATGTCGAGGGTTGATAGAAATACAGATCTGTAGCTCCAGCACATATTTTCCTTAGAATTAAACTGGATTGTTTCTTTTTGTTGGAACCAATTTTGCTGAATTCAGTATCTAACACATGCATTTCCTTGGAAATCATCTAGGTTGAGTATTTTGAAATTGGTTTTGTATATGGTTGCAATTTGGGTCACTGGATCCTTGGTTTATCCTTGGGTTAGTGTGCTTATATTTGGTGGGGTTGATCCTCCTTAGCACACTTGGAACTCACTAACACTCCCTATCACCCACTCTTATTCATTCATTTCCATGCAATTGAAACTAGTGTTCCCTTGTGTTTCCCGAGCACTCCCTAACATCCGTTGGTGCCACACCCTAGAACTTGGCACATCTTGGCATGTATTGGCATGCCTAACATTTCTTGGAACTGTCTCACGTGTGTTAGCACTTCTTTTCATTCCATAGCACACCTTGGCACTCCCTATTTATCATGCCCTTATAGATAGCCTTACTTTTTTTGCGATTTGGGAACCCAACCAAGTCATTGAAAAAATAGTGTTGTGCATAGCCCAAAGTCTCCCTTTATCTGAAACTACTTTTTCCCAACCCCTTATTGCAATCGTAGGCTCGCCTCCTGCAAGTGATATTTTATTCCATCCTCTTTGAAGGCTCTTTCATTTTCCTTTTCCTTTTCCCCTTTTAATATTTTGTTGTGATTTTTGTTGTGAGTTAAGAAAGTGAGATTTTCAACCTGCTGCATTTGAGAATTTGTGGTTTTGAAGCTAATCCTCCTTTCGATAAAAATTCTTCCATTAGTCTAACCTTAGGCTTGAGAGTGTTGGGAAAATTTGAATGTTTAGGCTTATTCATTACCTGATATCCTTACCAATGACCATTGAAAACTTATCTTGTTTCACTCTAACATAGAGCTTTGGTTTAGACAAAGCTCTGGAACCATGGGGGACCAAAAGAGGCTTAAACAGCTTAAAATAAAGGGAGTTTGGCTGAGACTTAGGGATAGCTACTACCTCAAAGCTAGAATGAGAGCTTAGCTCTTTTGAACTACTATTTTTGCTCAAAACGAAAACAACCTTGGACAACTCATGCTCAAATTAAATATCTACCTTGGAACACCATCCATCTTGGAAACACCTCATGATTTGGTTGGAGATGATCTGTTAAGACAATGAAGTGTCACCTATAAATTCATACTAGGATTTGAATGCCTCCTGTGGACATGATTGGGCTCATAATTAACAATATCAACTTCCATTCAAAACTGTGGAGGGACGTAATTAATTGTTGACAAGACCCACTATCCGACAACCAAGGCAGTGAAAACCCTTGGGAAAAAGAAAGAGAGTACACAAACTTTACTTGTTGTCGAAGAAAAGTGCCTTCAACTCTAACCACTAGGTCTGAACATGTCCAACTTTGTAACAATTAAAATAATGAAATGATATTTTCCAATAATCAATGTTATGGGTCTAGACTTTTTCCTCATAAACCAATTCAATGGCCTTGAATAAAATATATTTGATATCTACTTTGACTAGAATCGAGGCCCAATGCATATTAATTGAAACATACCAATTAGGGTCCAGAGAAATAAATCTTCCAAACTTCTTGCCAATAATGTGAAGGGCCTCCTCTGTTTAGAAGACAAGGGGAGGGCTCGACAATATAGCCCAAAGTTGTTGCACCGAGATATGTTTGCGAGTGAGTTCACAATCCATCAGCCACGTTTCCAGGACTAGGCCCGATGGCCCCCAATCCCATTCTTCCTCCTTGATCTTATTATAGTCCCTCCTTAACCAAAATTGAAAGAATATCCAACTGTGAACAAATCCTGGAAAATCGACATATAACCCATGGCTGACATCCAATTGTCCAAAACCCATGCCATGAGAGATGCATTTTGCATTGTCTTACCATAAAATCTTCCTACCAAAGTAGTTTCTAAAAATTTTGGGATGTCCTTGAACTTGATATCCTTACAAATGACCATTGAAATCTTATCTTGTTTCACTCTAACATAGAACTTTGTCTTAGGCAAAGCTCTCTAACCATGGGGGACCAAAAGAGGCTTAAAAGGATTAAATGAAAGGGAGTTTGGTTGAGACATAGGGATAACTACTACCTCAAAGCTAGAAAGAGAGCTTAGCTCTTTTGCAATACTATATTTGCTCAAAACGAGGACAACCTTGGACAACTCATGCTCAGATTAAATATCTACGTTGGAACACCATCCATTTTGGAAAGACATCGTGATTTGGTTGGAGATGATCTGTCAGGACAATGAAGTGTAACTTGTAAATTCATCCTGGGATTTGAATGCATCCTCTGGACATGATTGAGCTCATAATCAACAATATCAACTTCTATTCGAAACTGTGGCAGGATAGAATTAATTCAAACTCCATTCGGAACTATGGTGGGATAGAATTAATTCAAATTCCATTCGAAACTGTGGTGGGATAGAATTAATTGTTGACAGGACCCACTGTCTGACAGCCGAGACAGTGAAAACCCTTGGGAAAAAGAAAGAGAGTACACAAACTTTACTTGTTATTGGAGAAAAGTGTGAAAGAAGCAAAGCTCCATCTTTTCTCAAAAAACATTGGAACCATTATTTTATAATATCCTTTAAGAGTATAATAAAGAAAATATAAATTTCATATCAATAGAGTGTTCTCTTTATAATAATATCTTTTTTTCTATATAAATGTATAGAAAATTCACCAAATAATTTTCCTCATTCCTAAAATAATATCTAAACTATGAGGATGATATCCAAGGGACTTAATACCACAACCTCCTACTTGTAATCTACAACACTCAGCCACTCAAATTAACTCATTACATGTCTTTGAACTAGAAAAACTTCTTTAAAAAAATGATTAAAAAACCACCATAAATCACAAAATATTATTGTTTAAATAATATGATAAATATATCCACTCTAAATAAAAATTATAATTAATAATATAAATTAATAATTCTATTGGATATATAAATAAAATAAATTATGACCTATCTTCAATGTATTCCACATTTCTCAAATTAACATTAATCTTACTTTTATTTAAGTGCTCAAGGATGAGAATGAGATTTAAGTCAATTAATTAATGTCACTATTACTAAATCTAAAAAGTGACATATAATTGAATAAATGTGTAGCATCCCAAAAGGTAAAGTTAAACACTCAGCTAACGGATGACATTGCGACCAGGCAAGAAGACTGATTCTCTATTCTATTTCAACATAGCTGGACACCATACCACCCACCAGATAAAAATAAAAGTTCAAAATAAGATTGTTATTTTACTTGGGTTTCCATATTTTTGGAGCCAGGATGGGAGTTTGAGAACAAATAAGTGTAAAAAAAGTAAAAGAAGAGTTTAAGATTACAATTGATCATCTGCTTTCCTACCATTTTTCACAAAAGAAGGCCAACAGAGCAGAGTAGGTGGGAGATTTTGAGAACAAATCACTGTAGAAAAAAGTAAAATAAGAGTTTAAGATTACAATTGATCATCTTCTTTCCCACCATTTTTCGCAAAAGAAGCCCAACAGAGCAGAGCATGTCATGATATTATGTTCCAACGAGATTTCTCAGGTATGCCCGGGGGGATCTGCGGATTCGTTCGATTGATCTTCTCGATTGATCCATAATTTGTTTTGGATTTTTTGTTTGAATAGGTGGGGAGAATGAGTGAAGTATTTGAAGGATATGAGCGAAAATATTGCAAGCTCTCTGCAAATATTTCATGGAAATGCACCTCAGCAACTCTTCTCAATGGAGGTAAGAGGATCGATCATATGGTCCTTGCACACTTTTACAGAAATTAATAAATTTTTATTTTAGTTGATACAAAAACCAAATGTATTAAAGATTAAACCTTTCAACTCTCCCGATCATTTGATATCTTCATCAATGCACCATAGGAAGATTTCCATATTTCCCTTGCCCTTGTATATTCGACCTCTTTTCTTTGTTTTTTGGCTAGTTGGAAAAAAAATTCAAAATTGATACTTGCGATGTGATAACAATGTAAATGAAGATACCCTAAATCTCTGAGATTGAGAACTAGGGTTTGATAGCATTGAAATCTATGCTTTGTTTTGGTGGGGTTGGTAAACTTGTTGGGTACTTGAAATCATAAACACCCAGTTTGTGAATAATCATCTATTAGTTTACTGAATTTTCATAAACACCTGGTTTGTGAATAATCATCTGTTAGTTTACTGAATTTTGATTATGAAGGCTTTCTCTGGTATAATGGATGCTATGTCAAAGGATGGTTGGATCAGTTTCCTGTAGATTACTTAAATGTTGTATTTATGGGAATTTAGATATCAAAAAATGTTCAATTGTCTATATGTTTATCTGTATAGTAGATTTCTTGTGGTTTGATTTATGTGGACAACCCGCTGGACAAATCTATTCGTAATAGTTTATGGTATTGATGCCCCTTTTGGTTTCTATTTTTGATGGAGCAACCTCTAACAGTACACCTTTTACCATAGAGATGTTGTTGTTGGATAGAAATCTCCATAGGAGTCTTACACCATACATATAAATGGATATTGTATATCACAATAATAGGCGTTAACATATGAAGATGTGGCACACCCTAGACTTTGTGCATTCAATCCATTGCTTTTTCTTTCATGGAATATTTCGTTCTGCATAGTATATGTGTTGTGGCACTTGAGTGTGTTCACATCAAAGATTCTAAGGCCAAACCCGAATTCTCATGTGTCATGGAAATTCAACATATGCCTTGTTCACCTAAGAAATACATGTAACTCATCTTAGGGTACTCGTACAATCTCAACTCATCCCACTTAACAAGTTACCAAGACAAGGCCCATCACATCTAACCGTGGTCTAAAACAATTAAGAAACACAATTTACATCTTGACATGTCATAGCACCTGACATGTCTTAGAATGCCTTGGCACTATGTGGCATGCATTAACATCCCCTACATTCCTTGCCATGATTTGACACTACCTAGCACACCGTAGCACTTCCTGACATGCCTTGATAGTTTAGCATAGCTTGGAATTACCTAGCAGATAACCTTGTCACTCCCTCCTTAACACACCTAGAACTCATTGAAACTCCCTCTCACACACTCTTATTTGTTCATTTCCATGCATTTTGACCTAGTGATTCCTTATGTTTCCCTGACACCTCCTAACACTCGCTATCTCATCCTAGCACCTGACACATCTTCGCCTACCTCCCTAAGACTCTAGAATTCCTTGGCACTACATATTATACCTTGTCACTCTCTCCTTAGCACACCTATAGATCGCTGACACTCTTGGTCACAAACTCTTATTCATTCATTTCCATGCATTTTTACCTAGTCCTCTGTTGGGTCCCTATAATACTAGTGATTACCCCATTACTATTGTAGTTATACCCCTTATTTATATTTTTGTGCCCCTATTACCCCCATATTGTTATTTCTGTGCCCCATAGAATCCCTCTATTGTTATTTTTGTGGCTTTATATTATTATTGTTAGGTCGGCTGGATTATATTGTGACTCCTTAGACTCCTATATATAGAAAGGAGGTTTTGTCATTTGTATCATCCAAGAAATGTTCATTTATGTAATGTAAAGGAGGTTTCCCCCTCGAAGAGGCTGAATTCTAAGGCGTGGATCTCTCTTTTCTATCTTTTTGTGAGCTGGTTTCATAACATTTGGTATCAGAGCTTTGGATTCTAGGGTTTCGCTGCTCCAAACAGGTCGTCGTGGCATTTTCCCTATAACTTTTTTTCTGTAACGTTTCAGAAGTCGCAAAAAAAACCCATTTGAGAAGAAATCGCGCTGAACCTTGGATCTGAATTTAAGAGCTTTTTGCGTGATATTTGTGGATATATGATCTGAGGAAGTTGGCCTTTTTGCATACACCTGAATTACATTCAAAACAAGTGACCCGGGGAAAATTGTCATAACTTTCTCTCTGTGGATCGGATTGAAATTTCGTAAGAAGGTACAAAAAGAGGACGGACTTTAGTTTCTTGTATATGTGTTTCAGATTCAAAGGTTGAAACAGTGACTCGTGGTATGTCGTACAAGTTTGCTCTACTGAACTAGTCTAAAAGCAAGTCACTGTGGGAGATTTCACATAACGCTTCCTTGGAGAATCCAATTTGGGTCAGACCAATGGCATTGGAAAGAGGACACAAAAGGCTACTACAGGTCGCAATTTCAGAACTAGATGATCTGAAATTACAGAGATACATCAGATTCAATATCAGGCTTCTATAAAGTGAAAAAAAGGTGTGTAGTTTTTTTTTAAATTTTTGTGTAAGCTTGGTTTAACGGAATTCAAAGGGCATAGTAAAGCATTCTTATCGGTAACTGATGCCCTGAGGAAAGAAAATGCAAACACCTAGTAAGGAACCTGAAAGCTCTAGCATGACTCATGAAGAAGAGGAAGAAATGCTACATGATATATCAAAATTACAAGAACAAGTGCAACACATGTCACGCTCACAAAAGCTAACAGAAGCTAAGATAAGTGACGTGGAATCTAAGATAAATGGCATGGAATCTCAGATAAATGGCGTGGAAGCTAAGATGGACGATTTGAAGATAGATTTGAAGACAGACATGGAAGAATTGAAGAAGTTGCTACAAGAAAGGGTCACTAATGGTGAAAAGGTAGTAAAGGAAACTCATGATGAGAACAAAAGAAATGTTAATCATGATTCCATAGACGCTAATGTTGGATCGAAGAATCACCATATTCCAAAAATCGATATGAGGAAGTTTGATGGCAAGGATCCTGCCACATGGATATTACAGATGGAGCAATTCTTCAATGTCAATAATGTGCAAAACGCACAAAAGGTACATATGGCAACTGTATATTTGGAACCAAATCAGTTTGTATGGTATCAATGGCTTTGCTCTCGTAAACAATTTATCACTAGGGCAAATTTTACGGAAGAATTGATAGCACATTATGAAGATACAAAAAGCAACACTTTTTTTAGCCAATTGATAAGTCTCAAACAAAAGGGTTCAGTAATGGAGCACATTGAGGAGTTCCAAAAATTGAACATAAGGGTAAAAGATATTCCAGAGGAGAATAGGATTGATGTGTTCATAGGGTCTTTAAAGGATAATATCCAACATGATGTTCACCTTTGAGAACCTGATTCATTAGAGAAGGCATTCAGGTTAGCAAGAAAAATGGAAAGCAAAATTATGGCAACCAGGAAGCATACCACTCACAACTATAAAGACGGAAGTGTTGTTGCCCCTAGTCTTCCACAACCTATAAGGTTGACACCACAACAATTGGAAGAAAAAAGAGCAAAAGGGCTTTGTTACAATTGTGATAGCAAATACACTAAAGGTCATAAGTGTGCTGAGAAGAAATTATTCTACATAGATTGTGAAGAGGAAGAAGAAAAGGAGCAAGAAAGGTCAAAAGAAGAAGATATACTCCAGGAACAAAGCCTAGATGAAGAACAAATAAATCCGACCATATCTTGTAATGCATTGGCGGTAATTACCACTCCTCAAACCATCAAGATAGAAGGACAAATCAAGAAGAAAAAGGTAATAGTGTTGATTGATTCAGGAAGCACCCACAATTTTATTCATTGTAGGGTAGCAAAAGAATTGAATTGCTTCCTATATCCAGCACCAGAGTGTCAAGTGATGATTGCAAATGGAGGAACAATAAATTGCTCTGGAAAGTGCCATAATATCAAGCTATCCATGGGAGAATATGTATTGACTAGCCCAATGCTTTCCATTCCAATGGGAGGTGTTGATGTTTTACTAGGAGTCCAATGGCTACAATCCTTGGGTACAATAGCTTTTAATTTTCAAGAACTTTTCATCAAATTTTCTACGGAAGGAAAGGAAGTTGAATTAAGGGGTATTGCAGGGAAACCAGGAAAGATAATCAGCTCTAATGGCATGACAAAGCTTCTAAAAAAGGAGCAAAGAGGTGTAATTGCACAATTATGTTCGCTAGATGTTTCCACATTGGAATCATCTATTTCTCCAGATCTCCAAAAAGTCCTGGACAATCATTCCAAGGTATTTGAGACTCCAAAAGGTCTCCCACCTATGCGTGATCATGATCATGCTATTCATCTGATTCCAGGAAGTGTTCCTCCAAACATCAGGCCGTACAGATATCCCTATGCCCAAAAAAGTGAAATTGAACGTATGGTTGCAGAAATGCTAGAGGCTGGTATAATTCAACCAAGTCAAAGTTCTTTCTCAGCTCCAGTAGTATTGGTGCACAAGAAGGATGGATCATGGCGCATGTGTCCGGATTATAGGGAGCTCAACAAGCTCACTATTAAAGATAAGTTCCCCATTCCTGTTATTGATGAATTACTGGATGAATTGCATGGATCAATTTACTTCACCAAGTTGGATCTTCGTTCGGGATATCATCAAATCAGAATGAAGATTGAAGACATTCCGAAAACAGCATTTAGAACTCATGAGGGTCATTATGAATTTTTGGTCATGCCTTTTGGCCTTACCAATGCACCTTCAACATTTCAAGGTTTGATGAATTCAATTTTCAAACCATTCCTTAGAAAATTTGTGTTAGTATTTTTTGATGATATACTAATCTACAGCAAGTCTTGGAAGGATCATGTTGAACATGTTGACAGGGTGCTACAACTATTGGAGGAGAAACAATTATATGCAAAAAGATCCAAATGTTTCTTTGGAGTCCAGGAGGTGGAATATTTGGGTCATATTGTATCTCATGAAGGAGTTAAGGTAGACCTAGCAAAATTAAAGCCATTAAGGAATGGAAAATCCCCACATCCATAAAGCATTTGCGAGGATTTCTTGGGTTGACAGGGTATTATCGCAAGTTTGTTAAGAATTATGGGAGAATAGCAGCACCTCTAACAACATTATTGAAGAAAGATTCATTTTCATGGACTCCGGAAGCAACAAAGGCCTTTGAACATCTTAAAGAGGCAATGTGCCAAGCACCAGAATTCACAAAAACCTTTATTGTGGAATGTGATGCTTCAGGAAATGGAATTGGTGCTGTTCTAATGCAAGATGAAAGACCCATTGCTTTTGAAAGTCGTCCAATCAAGGGAAAGTTTTTAAGCAAAGCTATTTATGAGAAGGAAATGTTGGCAATACTCCATGCACTTAAGAAATGGCGACCCTACCTAATGGGAAGACACTTCAAGGTAAAAACGGATCATGATAGCCTTAAATACTTTTTAGAACAAAGATTATCCTCTGAAGAGCAACAAAAGTGGGTCACAAAGATGTTGGGTTATGACTTTGAAATCATCTACAAAAAAGGGAAGCAAAATGTGGTGGCAGATGCACTCTCAAGAAAGGATGAGGATGTGGAAGCATTGTTGTTTGCCATTTCTATTATCCAACCAGATTGGATAAACAGAGCAAGGGAGGAATGGAAGAATGACGAAGAAGTGTGGGCACTTATTCGAAAGCTACAACAAGATTCCAGTACTTCTGATACATTTAGCTGGAAAAATGATTCGTTATGGTACAAAGATCGCTTATACCTCTGTAAGAATTCCCAGCTAAAACAAAATATTCTTATGGAATTGCACACTTCTCCCTTAGGAGGGCACTCAGGATTTTTAAAAACTTACCACAGGGTTAAGAAGGAATTTTTTTGTGATGGCCTTAAATTAGATATTCAAAAGTTTGTGGCGGAATGTTTGGTTTGCCAGCAAAATAAAGTTGAAACAATTAAGACACCGGGTCTATTACAACCTTTATCCATTCCAAGCCAACGTTGGGAGGAGGTTTCAATGGATTTTATCACAGGTTTACCCAAGTCTGAGGGAAAGAGTGTCATCATGGTGGTAGTTGACAGACTTACCAAGTATGCACACTTTTGTGCATTATCACATCCATTTAAAGCCAATACAGTTTCTACTGCATTTATGGAAACAGTTCAAAAGCTACATGGAAACCCAAAGATTATTGTAAGTGACAGAGATCCCATTTTCACTGGAAATTTTTGGACAGAATTATTTTCTTGTCTTGGTACTCAGTTAGCTCATAGCTCATCTTATCATCCTCAATCTGATAGGCAAACTGAGATAGTAAAAAAATGTTTGGAAGGATATCTTTGTTGCTTTGTATCTGATAAACAGACACAATGGGTCAAATGGTTGCCTCTGGCTGAATGGTGGTATAACACTTCCTTCCATACAGCAACAAAAATGACCCCATTTATGGCACTTTATGGGTATCAACCACCATCCATCACATCATATTTAAGAGAAAATTCTAAGGTTCAGGCAGTGGAACATCACATCGAACATCAACAACAAGTCCTCCAACTCTTAAAGGATAACCTCATGTTGGCACAAAATAGAATGAAACAACAGGTAGATCAACATCACAGTGAAAGAAGTTTTGATGTAGGTGATTGGGTATTCTTACGGCTACAACCATATAAGCAAATGTCCCTAAAGCAAGCTAAGAAGGATAATAAATTATCACCAAAGTATTATGGTCCGTACAAGGTGTTGCAAAAGATTGGTACTATGGCATACAAATTGGAGCTTCCTGCAGCTTCTCGATTGCACCCAGTTTTCCATGTTTCATGTTTAAAGAAGGTTATAGGTGACAAGCTCCCAATTCAAACAATATTGCCAGAACTTGACGTGGAAGGAACAATTATATTAGAACCGGAAGCAGTCACAGAAACAAGAACTTGACAGCTACGAAATCGATCAATTTCAGAGTATCTTATCAAGTGGAAGAACTTATCCGCTGAAGATTCCACATGGGAGGATGAGAATTTTATGCAGAAGTATCCAGAACTACTCAATCGTTGAGGACAACACTTTTTTGAAGGAGAGGGGCATGTTGGGTCCCTATAATACTAGTGATTACCCCATTACTATTGTAGTTATACCCCTTATTTATATTGTTGTGCCCCTATTACCCCCATATTGTTATTTCTGTGCCCCATAGAATCCCTCTATTGTTATTTTTGTGGCTTTATATTATTATTGTTAGGTCGGATAGATTATATTGTGACTCCTTAGACTCCTATATATAGAAAGGAGGTTTTGTCATTTGTATCATCCAAGAATTGTTCATTTATGTAATGTAAAGGAGGTTGCCCCCTCGAAGAGGCTGAATTCTAAGGCATGGATCTCTCTTTTCTATCTTTTTGTGAGCTGGTTTCATAACATCATCCCTTCTGCTTCCCTAGCACTCCCTATCACTCCTTGACACATGTTGTTACACCTTGGCACCTATGACACCTTGGCATGTCGCCCTAGCCTCTAGCATGCCTTAACGCTTCCTAGCATAACTTGTCACCTTTTCCTTAGAACACCTGGAACTCACTGAAAGTTTTAATCACAAACTCTTATTTATTCATTTCCATTCATTTTGACATAGTGCTCCCTTGTGTTTCCCTGGCACTCCCAACTGACACTTCCTTGCACGCATTGCCAATTCTTAGCCGCATCTCACCCTAGAACTCTTGCATTCCTTAACATTTCCAGGCATACCTTGTAACTCCTACTTAACACACTTGGAACTCACTAACACTCCATGACACACACTCTTATTCCTTCATTTCCATGCATTATGACCTAGTGCTCCCTTTGTTTCCCTAGCACTCCCTAACACTCCGTGGCACACATTGGCACACCATGGCACTTGTCACATCTTAGCAGGATTTACTAGAACTCTATCGTCTATTGGCACTTCTTATCATACGTTGTCACTCCCTCCTTAGCACACCTATAACATGTTAACACTCCCTATCACACACGCACATTCATTCATTTAAATGTAATTGAAATGAGTCCTCCCTTGTGTTTCCTTAGCAATCCCTAGCATGTGTTGGAGCCACATCCTAGAACCTAGCACATCTTGGCATGCCTTAGCACTTGGCATGTCTTCACATGCCTAACATTCCTTGTAACTTTCTAACATGTGTTAGCACTTCCTAAAATTCCCTGCACACCTTGGCACTTCCTATTTTTCATGCCCTCATAGATAGCCTTACTTTTTTTGTGACTTGGGAACCCAACCAAGTCATTGAAAAAATAGTGTTGTGCCTAGACCAAAGTCTCCCTTTCTCTGAAATTGCTTTTTCCATCCTCTTATCACAATCATAGGCTTTCCTCCTACAAGTCGTAATATGAAATTCTCCTAACATACTTTGTCCATGGGACACCTAAAATTCACTAACACTCCCTGACATAATCTCTTATTCATTCAGTTCCATGCACTTTGACCTAGTTCTCCCTTGTGATTCCCTGACACTCCCAAACACTCCTCGACATACATTGACACTATCTAGCATATGTCAACACACCTTTTCATTCCTTGTCAAGCCATGGCACTCCTTAATTATCATGCCCTCATAACTACCCTTATTTTCTTCTAGACTTAGGAACCCAACCAAGTCTTTCCTTGACTACAACAAATTTACCAAGTTACATTTACTACAACTAGACTATGCCTTATTCCCATAATGGCCTATAACTCATCTTAGGCTTCTCATGTCCAATATTAACTCATCCCACTAAAAGAGTTACCAAGTCAAGGCTCACATCTAACCGTGCCCATTAAACAACTAAGAAACATAGTTTACATCTTCACATGCCATAACATCTGGCACGTATAACAATCCATTGGCACTACGTGGTACACATTATCACTCCCTAACAAACCCTACCACTCCCTAACATGACCTGACATTCTAGCATGCCTTGGCACTTCCTAGCATATAACCTTGTCACTCCCTCAACACAATTGGAACTTGCTGACACTCCCTATCACACACTCTTATCCATTCATTTCCATGCATTTTGAACTAGTTCTCCCTTGTGTTATCGTGGCACTCCCTGACACACATTGGCACAACCTAGGACTTGGCACATCTTGGCATGTCACCCTGGTGCTCTAGAATTCCTTGGAACTACCTAGTATACCTTGTCACTCCCTCCTTAGCACACCTAGAATTCGTTGACAATCTCTGTCACACACTCTTATGCATTCGTTTCCATGCATTTGAAACTAGTGCTCCCTTATTTTTCCCTGACACTCCATAACTCTTCCTCGCCTGCATTAGCACACCTTAGCACCTAACACATCTTGGCATCTTTCCCTGACCTCTAGAATGCCTTAGCACTGCCTAGAATACTGTTTCACTCCCTCATCAGCACACCTTGAAATCACTGACACTTCATGTCACAAACTCTTAATCATTCATTTGTATGCATTATTTTCACCTATTGTTCCCTTGTGTTTCCCTAACACTCCCTAATACTTCCTAGCACTATTTGGCACACCTTGGCACCTATCACATATTGGATGCATGTCGCTCTAGCACGCTAGAATGATTTAGCGCTGCTTAGCATACCATGTCACTCCCCTCTTATCACACCTAGAACTCATTGACACTCCCTGTCACACACTCTTATTCATTCATTTCCTTGCATTTTGACCTAGTGCTCCTTTGTGTTTCCCTATCACTCACTAACACTCAGCACACATTGGCACACCTAGCTACAATGAGTTTCACTGACAGTCAATCCAAAAACCCTTCCGGAGTCTAGCTAGTTACTTGTTCTTCACTAAGATATTAGGATTAAGTTTATTGTATAATGTTCAGTGTGAAAATATTACTAGGCGTTTTTATCGCATTAGTTGGAAGGTGGCTAAGCCAAAGCATGACGGTAAGGTTCTTGAATCTTGGACTGTAAAACTAGCCAACAAATATATGACTATAACATCTTTAGGAAATTGTAGTTCTCTAAAGAGATTCATGGTAGTGATTTTCCCATTGCACTAGACCTAAGAACTCGATTGTTAATTAGATGTAGAGAAGTGGTACCTTGATGCAGTAAATGTCAAATGTACAGTTCAACAACATGATGGAGGCTTACCTCTAACATCAAAATTCAGTTTGTTATATCAGTGGTGCAAACCCCATGACATCCAGGTGTTACACCCTCCTTGTAACAACACCCTTCGAGTAGTTACCTAGTGACTTCCTTGCCTTTGACTGCCCTCTACTCATCTTGTTCACTCTCAGGTCCTTCTCCCTTACTCTCCTCTCACTATGCTCTTTTGCTTCCTATTCTCCTTATCCCAATTTCTCTTCTCTTTCTACTTCTCACTCCATCCTTTTGGTTAGTTAGGGCTTGGCTAACTAGATTTTCCCTTTCCTGCCATTTTGCCTCCCATTTTCTGTCCATCTGTCATTTGCCCTCTTCCTAGGTCTGTTCTAGAATCAACAAGGTGTGAGGGAGGAGAAAAATTCATTCATGTGTGCTAATAGGTTGCAAAATATCTCCCCACCCTCATTGACTGCATCAAGGCCTGTAAATATTATGCATGTGAGTGTATGTGAGTCTCTTCTTAGGCCTTAGGTCGAATTATTTTTTTTTTCTTTCAACTATATGATTCAAGTTATATGCTCTTTAACCCCCCCATTTATAGAGTTCCTTATACTTGTATCATGCACCTAGTATAAAGACATATGTATAGCTTATTATGGTATATGTTGAACTTTGGTTATTACGCTCACCTTGAAGTCATTGAGGTTCCATCTAACTCCCCCTACTTAATACAAGGTTCATTGAGTTAGAAAAATGTGCCATCAATAATTATAAGTGGTTACCTTAAGGAAGGACCATTGATTGAAGCCTCATCAATGGAGATTAGGTCGATGGTTAGGGTTTCGATTAAATTAGACACTATTCACTATTATATTTGTGGACATAGAGTAATTATGATCTTCCCCATGTACACAAGGATAACTGAGAAGTGTTTCCCATAATCATGCAAGTGGAACATCAACATGTACATCAGGGTAACCACAAAATATTTATCATATTTATACAATGCAAGGTGATAGGAAAATATTTACAATATATACATGAATGTACTAAGATCAGGACCATTAGCATCATATCTACATACTTACCACAAGACGAGGGTCATTACAACCCCTTAAAAATATCCATAAGGCCTTCCTCTTTTGCATCTCCTTGACCACAAGGGTTTAATTGAAAAACACATAGTTCCTTTAAAGATTTGAAGGTTGAGGCAACCACTTCAAGCCCTTGAACTTAAAGATAATCAAATATTTGCAATTTGTTACAATAATAAGTCCATTATGCACACTCCTCATCTTAGATTTGGGTAGAGAGGGAGAATACTTGATTGATGCCAACCTTGTAAATGAACAACTTTGCCTACTCATTGGTTGGACTCTCCACCTCTAGTTGACACCACTAACACAACCAAAAGTCCAAGATACCCATAATATGTGCCCTACACCCAAGGGCTTCGAATACACCTCCATAAAATGTACCTTCAACTTTAGATGTCCCAAAACAGTAATATCCTAATCCAATATAGCCTATTTGTTGGATTTTTGTAACTTTCTCCTTAGCTAACACTTGTTTTTAACTATTTAATCCACTTACCATATACTCTCTCTTGTTTGCACCCACCTAGTATACAAGAACACTTATGTTTTTAATATAACCAAGTTAAGAGGGCATGTTTCTTTCTTACACTTAAATGTTTTCAATACAACCAAGTTAAGAGCACGTGTTTCCTTTTCAAATTCCAAAAGTATAACATGTATATCTCTATAAATGAACAACAAATTCATTTCATAAAAAAAAGGTAAGCTTAAAATTAAATTAAAATTAGATTATTATTATTATGATAAGTACACCAAATATGGAAAACATTTTTTCAAACACAACCATAAAAAAAGTGTTAGTTTGTCAAATACAACTACAAACTTATTAAACCATCCTAGATCCATCTTAACCTGGATCTATCAAGTGCCGAGAGGGATCCAATCTCTCGATGTGAAAACCTCTTTTTTGGCGCTTGATAGATCCAGGTTAAGATGGATCTAGGCTAGTTATATAATACTATATAATATCTAGATTTGTATCTATGTGTCTCTTTCTTATTCCCTCTATCTATGTCACCCGCCAAACATACACACTCTCTCTCCATATCTATCTCTCTCTCCCTCCCTCTTCCTCTCTACCTATCTCTCTTCCCTCTATCTCTCCTCTCTCCATCGCTCCCTTGTCACTCCCTCTCTCTCTACCTTTCTCCCTCTATGTCTTTCTTCTTCCTTCCCTCTCTCTCCCCCTCCAACTTCATCTCTCTCTCCTCTCTCTTAGTCCTCTCTCTCCCTTTCTCTCTCACCTCCCTCTGCCCCTCCCCCCCCCCATCACTCTCTCTCTCTCTCTCCCCCCTCCATCTTTGTGCCTCCCTCTCTCTCTCTTTCCCTTCTCTCCCTATCTTTATCCCCACCTATTCTCTCTCTTCCCTCCTCTCTTCTCTCCCTCTCTCTCTATCCATCTATCCCTTGTCACTCCCTTTCTCTCTCCACCTCTATCTCCCTACGCCTTAGTTCTTTCCTCCCTCTCTCCCTCCAACTCCATATCTCTCTCCCCACCTCTCTTCTTCTCTCTCTCCCCTCTCTCTCTTCGTACGGCCTTCTCTCCGTCTCCCCCCATCACTCTCTCACTCTCACTTTCTCTCTCTCTCTCTCTCTCTCTCTCTCTCTCTCTCTCTCCATCGTTTTCACTATCTCCTTCCCCCTCTCTTCCCTTCACTTTGCTTGCTATCATCAATTGGATCCTTTGTTAAGATAGATCTATGTTGGTTCTTACTAATATTTGTATTCGATAAATTTCACGTCTTTAAATATAAAAGTATTCTCATTTTTAATTTTATTAAAACCTTAATTTAATTTATATGGGAATAATTTTAGTAGTCATGAGGATAGACCCTTTTCCTAATAGCTTCAAATAAAAAATGTTATAAAAATAAATTAAATTAAAATGTTTTTATTGTGAAATAAGTTATGGTTTTTGGGCATGTGGTAATGATAAGCCATTGTATTGGCCCATGGTATTGTAACAAAGCCTATTTACAAGTTAATAATATCCATGGTAAAGTGGGGGTGAATATTGATGGTTAAGAACATTTTCATATTGTTATAAAATATTTAGATTGTGAAATAAGATATTATTTTTTTGGTATGTGGTATTGATAAACCATGCTATTAGCCCATACTATTGTAACAAATCCTATTCACAAGTTCATAATATCAATGATAAAGCAGGGATGAATATCCATGATTAAGAATCCTGTCATATTCTTATAAAATATTTTGATTTTGAAATAAGTTATGTTTTTTGGGCATGTGGTATTGATAAGCCATGGTATTGGCCCATGGTATTATAACAAAGTCTATTTACAAGTTAATAATATCCATGGTAAAGTGAAAATGAATATCCATGGTTAAGAATATTTTCATATTGTTATAAAATATTTTGATTGTGAAATAAGTTATGTTCTTAGAGCATGTGGTATTGATAAGCCATAGTATTGGCCCATGGTATTATAACAAAGCCAAATTTTACAAGTTAATAATATCCACTGTAAAATGGGGGGTGAATATCCATGGTTAAGAATCTTGTCATATTGTTATAAAATATTTTGGTCCTGAAATAAGTTATGGTTTTTGGGCTTGAGGTATTGATAAGCCATGGTATTGGCTCATGGTATTGTAACAAAACCTATCCACAAGTTAATAACAAAATCAAAATATAACAAATTGAATTTTATTATTTTTAGTATTAATTGAGCCAACATTTAGATTTTTGCACTCATCCCCATACTTTTTACTTTTATTATTATTGTTACTGTTATTATTTAACTAAGCCCATATTTAGAATGATTTGCATACTTACATTACACCTACAAATCTACTCTATAATCTATAAATATTGTATTTATTGCTTTTAAGGGAGGAAAATTTTAACATTTTTGAAAAAAATCAGCCTTAATTTTGATGTAACAAAGCCTTCCCAAATCCAATCTTCATTTACGTTCTAAAACAAGTAGTATATTTTCACTTTTCATAGGGAGGAGGAAAACGAGTAGCACATTTTCACTTTTCACAGGGCTGGAGGGAAAACAAGATTAAAAAAAGTAGTATATTTTCACTTTTCAAAGGGCAAAGGGAAAACGAGTAGCACATTTTCACTTTTCAGAAGGCGGGAGGGAAAACGAGATTGAAGAGAGTAATGAATTAAGTTTTTACCAGTAGCAGACTGATATCGAACCCCACCATTGGATCTTCAGTTCATTAATGGCGCCCAGGTATGTTTCATTTCTAACATTACTGCATTTCCACCCCACTTTTAGTCTTCTTCCACACATGGAGGAGTACACACACCTCAGATCTCTGGTTCAAAATTCACTATTTTTTTCATGCTTGATTTTAAGTTTATTCTTTAATCTCTATACCACACTTTGTTACTGTTTGCAGGGATGGCATTGGTATTTGATGAATTTGGGATTCCATTTATCATAATAAAGAAACAGAGGCAGAAGACCCAATGAGAGGATTAGATGTCCAAAATGTCTAACATTGTGGTCACCAGGCCTGTTATGAGAATACTATGCACCTCACTGGACTCTAATGGAATAAAATGGACGCTTGAGAATCCCTGTGGTGATGTCATCATCAGTAAGCTCCTATTCCTTTTATTCATTCTTTATTTCTGGATTAGTGAAACCGCCCATAAATTATGAAAATTAGTAAAATTTACTTTAAAACATGTATGATTCTTAACTAAAAATTACTTAAGTTTTTTGTAAAGACTGAAATAAGCCAATACTCTGCAATCTACTCACTCTTTCTCACAAATCCTAATGCCCATCGAGCTAGATACTCTACATATGTCGATGTCTACCTACTAAAGCTCTTAAAATTGGTGAATGTGTTCAGATGCCATTTGGATCATTGGACGTCTAATGTGCATTAGGAGCATTTCAAACCCTAGATTTGTATGTGCCATATTCCATCATGTTGGTTGCATTTATAGATGCATGTCGGTTTTAGTTGTGGGTAGAGCTTGACACAATCATTTTGGTTAGATTGTGAGAACTTGCTATTAAAGTAGTTCTCTTATTTTATAGGAGATAAAATTTCAAGGCCTGCATGTCAAACATAGCTACATGGTATTGGTCCATGCATGTAACTTTTGTGCACTTTGAGGATGTGGTACTTCAGTTTACCACCCAAATTCACACAAATTTACGAAGTAACTAAACTAAATTGTTTCTATTATTAAATATTTACTATTGAACTGAATAATTCACACAAAAACTAAACCCAAATTCACACATATTTACGAAGTAACTGAACTGAATTGTTTCTATTATTAACTATTTACTATTGACTTGTTCCTATTATTAACTATTTACTATTGTCGGGCAGAAACTATAGATTTATGCAACGTAAATGCACACAACCAGTCCATTATTCACGAATCCATAAATCGCAGTTAGAGAGGCAACCTAAAAATTAATTCAGACATGAAATAAACCATAAAAAATTAGTAATAATTCAATACAATTCATATATACATTTAGGAATACTTATCTATCAGGAATTGTTCAACAATTAGTTGTAGAAGAGGGAAGTAAGATCACAACCATATAATCGAAGATCACTCACATTTCATATTTTACTCGATCGCTCACTTCATCATTGCCATTATCACTATTTCGCTTGATCACATAATCCATTGTTAGTAAGGTCTTTGTTTGAAAATACACCACACATAAGTGTATGTAGGCGTATTATCTTACTGTCCATAAGCATCCCTGAAATGTAATCTCTTCATGAGTATAATTGGTGGCCTTTACTATATTGGAGCTAAGCAATTACTAAATTGAAGATTAATTTTTGCAAAGGATAGTGAGTAATTTCGCTGCCTTTTTTTTTTAAATCTTCTGAGACCTATAGTTGTTCCTATATGATAGGTACAGACAAAATAACATGATGCACTTCTTGTCTTCACATTATTTTTTTTCAAGTCTATGCTTTGAATAAGACATAATAGCTCTTTTGATGATACAAAAAAAAAAACACTTAATACTTGGTGAATAATCTGAACAAGTGCCTTGGTGTTGTTGTGCACAAACTTATGGATAAGAACAAGAAAGTGAAAGGGAGCTGTAAAATTGGTTAGAACATAGATTTGCTACTAGTCACTAGATCCATAACTAATGATCCCACAGTGTTAGTACATAATGGTTACTTCAAATAATGATCTTCATATGTCTCCGATTATTTTTGTTTTATTCCACCTTCCATGGCATTGATCTGTTATGTGGAAGAAATTTTCTGATGAAGGCTGCTAAATTAACCCACCAACTTCATAGGGCTCCAATTGAAGTTCTTATGTCCAGCTTCTAATTTCTAGTCTTTAAGCTCTCTCACAATGGTATATATATATATTGATGGGCCTTTCCGGACTATCTATATAAACAACTAATCTTTCACTAGATAGACAACGGAGTTAGCAGCCTGAAGTTTTCTATCACATTTTTATTTTAAAAGAGAGTCCTCTAGTTCTTCTCTCAGGGTTCCTCTCAGGCTTCCTTGTTTCCCTTCATGTTCACTTCCATCATTTACTTTGGCTATAATTTTTCTCAGCTGGGTTGTTTCTATGGTTTTAGTGTTGTAGTAATTGTTCTCAACATCTCTGTAATGTTTGCATTTCTTCGATATATGCTTCTCCAATTCACGTCCACTCCTCCACATACCATGTTTTTTCTCTTTTCGCAATAGGCTTCTAGACATCATATTGCCAGTTCTCATCCTGGAGCTGCTTCTCTCCCCTGAATCTCCTTTGTTGGATTTGCAACAAAGGAGGGAGAAAAAAATCTTCTTTGTTGGATTTGCCTCACTGCAGGTTCTTCCTGCTTTAATACCAATTGATGGGTGCTGGAAAATGCAAAACTTGTAGATAAGAAATAAAATTTACTACCCATCTCAGTGGATGGTGTCAATCACAATCAATGTATTTCGCTAAACCGAGGCCAAACAATTCTGCCTGAAAATTTTATCATTAAACTTGTATTATAACATTCAAGTAAATTAGTGAAATGATAGTGATGCTACTCAATTACATTCACTTTGCAGCAAAAATTGATCCTCATGCACGGGATTAAGAAAGGATAAATAAAAAGAAATACTTTGTTTCTCACAGAATAATGGGTTGCACGGTTTCTTGTTTAGGCAGAGATTCCATGCTAGTTCTCTTTCCAGGAGTTTACCCTTCTTGTTGCTCGGTGTTTATTCCTTAACAATCTCCTTCATTATCAATGGAGTGATCTTCCTCAATTGCCCAATGATATGCCTCAATTTATCCAAGGAGATTCTTGCCAAATGATTGTGCTCAATTTCAATTGTGGAGAATACATAAGCCCTCTATAGTAACATCATTAGACATGAGTACCAAATACACGGCATTACCATTCTCCAACAAAGCTTTGGAAGCAATTTCCCCTTGCACCAGAGCTATAATCTGGCTCCACTTCAAAGATATGCCGAGAGAATAACTAGCACCCAACTTCTGCTTTCCTAGCCTTGTATTTGCCATGGCGATGGCCTTGTTGGACTAACCATGGTACCTCTGAGTGGTTTTACACCAGCTGTACAAAGAGGGAGTTAGGGTCTTACTAGCTTCCAAGGACTAAACAAAATATTTCACAATGGAATGCTGAGCAGGGCTGAATCTGCCATACCAAATCAAATGGACATCCACAGTAGGACTACTGGTGAGCAAGGGACCATTGTGATAAGTTAAAACAAGGGGCTTCTATTCAAACAATACGGAGGAACATAGATCAATTAGAAGAAGCATACATAAAATAAACTAAAACCCTCCCATTCCCAAAATCAGAGAAACCCTACAAACCCTAGTGTTGTTAGGTTTTTCCTGATAGACAAGAAATGCCTAAAAAAATTTCTCCCTCATTTGTTGGATTTGCCTCAGTATAGGTTATTCCTGCTTTAATACTAATTGATGGGTGCTAGAAAATGCAAAATATGCACAAATGCATACTAATCTACTGTAGGTATATAAGAAATAAAATTTACTACCCATCTTAGTGGATGGTGTCAATCACAATCAATGTACATCACTAAACAGAAGCCAAACAATTCCACATGAGGATTTTATCATTAAACTTGTATTATAACATTCAAGTAAATCACTGAAATAACAGTGATGCTACTCAATTACATTCCATCTGCAGCAGAAATTGATCCTCATGCACGGGATTAAGAAAGGATGAATAAAAATAAATACTCTATTTCTCACACAACAATGGGTTGCACGATTTCTTATTTAGTCACAGGTTCCATGCTAGTTTTCTTTCTAGGAATTTACCCTTCTTGCTACTCAGTGATTATTCCTTAACAATCTCCTTCATTTTCAGTGGAGTTATCTTCCTCAATTGCCCAGTGATATGCCTCAACTACTCCAAGGATCTTCTTTCCCAATTATTGTGCTCAATTTCATTTATGGAAGTCAGTGCCTTCTTCTCAAGAGAGTTTGTTTCTTCTCTTAATTTGTTTTCCTCAACGAATTCTTCCACTTTAGCCTAGTTATTTTTTGTCTATGTTAAAATTTCTTTCTTAGTGATCTCCTCCTTTGCAATGAATGTATTAATTATTGTTGGATTTGATTTTTGTTTCATCATTCAGCAAGATGTTTCTGGAAACAACAATATCTGTGATGCCATGCCATCACACCCTGTTGTATTTCTGTTAATTCGTTATCTCTTTGTTTTTGTCTTATTTCTCTAGTAGTAGCAATCCATCATCTGAAATCCTCTTGTTTTTATTTTGGTTCCAATGTAATGGGTCAATAAACTAAGTACACTGTATCTTGCCTTCCCTTCCAACTATTTTATAAATTTCATGTTTAAAGTTGGATTCAGTGAAACTAAGAGTGATCTCATGTGGGCTCATGTAAGTCTCACAAGCAGAAATTGATGATTAAACATGAACGAGATGCTGGAATTTAAACATGTTTTTGGTGATGCAAGAACACTAATGGACTGGGGATGCTCCTGCATCACTCATTCCAATGTCCAGCAGATAGCCTTTGTTTGAAAATATATGTTGAATTTACAATTTATTTATCATGTGGCACCATTTGGTGCAGTTATAACAGATTGAGTAGACAAGTAGATGAATAGATGAATAGATTCAATAGAGAAGTGGATCCAAGCCTAAGATTCCAATGGTAGTTTTCTTGATTTCAATGATAGGAATTGGATTTGCAACATGCCCCTAATGTTTTTAACTGCTTTCAACTTTTCCATTTGACAACATGTTTATGCCCTTGTTTGAATTCTAGAATTTAGTTATTTTCCCAATAACTATTTGGAGTAGTTTATGTTCTATTTGCAGCAATAATCTTTATTTGTTAGGGTTATTTGCATTTATAGGTTCATTTTTAAAGACATATACATTTGAGTTCGCCTGGGTCTAGCTCGTTTTATTTCATCCTTTTATTCTATCAATCCTTATGTTTTTTGGTGATTTACAATTTGGTGATATCAGTTTCCAGCTGCAACACCTGTTGGATTTCTTAAAGATATTTGTTGCCTTTATCTTACTATCTTTCTTGCGAAGCATGATTATTTATTTGCATATGTAGGGTTGAAGTTTAAGTAGTTGGTTCTGCATTTGAAGGATGATTTTCTTATATGATTTGGTTCTGTTCAGCATGTATATCAACCTTCAGAAGAATAAGTGATGGGATTTCTTGATCCCTATGCAAATATAGTTTTCTTAGATTGTAATGAGGGTGGCTATGGTGATCTTTTATTATTGTGTGATTGCTATGATTCAACATATCATACATATTGTGTTGGCCTTGGAAGGGCTATCCCGGAAGGAGATTGGTATTGTCAAGGTTGTCAAACATCTATGTCTGGACAGTCCAGCACACATGATGAAGATGTTAAGGATTTTGTGCTTGATTTTGACAATGGGGATGAAGCTTAGGAATCAGAGGATTTGTGGAAGATTCTCCAGTTGGGATGGTTGTAGAAAGAATAAACTTAGATCTCAATTTATCACCACCTTCTTCTTCTTCTACTCCTCTCACAGAGACAAGGCCAACTCATGTAAGAACAATTCAAAGAGGGATTTTACAATGAAGCACTCCAAATCCATCTCCTAGGTTGATAGATGCAGCACGGGCTTCACTTAGGAAAAATGAAGTATCTAGATCTACATCCCAAGTATCCATTGTACAGACAAAATCTCTCTCAGGTCAACACATACTTCAGGAGTGTGTACAGGCTTTACATGACAATTGGTCTGCACTAGGAAGAGGCTTTTAGCAGTTTTCACCTAGCTCTTCCCTTGATAGATTTGGGGCCAGATATGGTACTGATGCAATTGTACAACCCACACCCAACAACAGGTCTCTTATCTTTCGTGAATCAGCTTGGAGAAGTAATTTAGCCCCTGTTTTAGAGATGGAGAATTATACAGTTAAATTTGATGTTGATCAGGCGTGGGCAATGATGGAATCTACTCTAGAATCAAGAGAAGATAATATAAGTCTAGCTAATTCTCATAAAGATGGAATACATTAGCAGGGATCATCTTCTAGTCATAAAAAAAATATTTATAAGAATTGATGGGAAATGCAAGGTTAATTGTTGTGAGCAGAAGCATCTTAACTACTCATGTATAATCAAGAACTAGATATAGTCAAGATAGACACATTCCTACAACTACTAGCTATTTGGAAAATACAGAAAGGATAACAGAGGATATCTCATGTAGGGATGTTGGAAATAATAGGTTTCCAGCACCTAGAGTTTCTAATGAGATATTAGGTACAAGATTATCTAAAAAAAGTAACAGTTTACATCATCAACTAAACAATGGCAGTTCATTTAGTAAACCTCATGAAAATGGAGTCCGCAAGGTTGAAGGTGCAAAGGAGAAGGTGATATCCATGGTAAAATCTCACATGAAGTGCACACTCACAAGGGAACATAGGTAAAAGCATCTATATTTTTACTTCTTTTATGGTTTGTCTCTATAGAGTTGATTTTACTGGGTGTACACTATATGCATCTCAAAATTTCTCTTTAGGAAATCATGTTTTTATTCTTTCCAAGAAAAACTCTCTAGGGAATCCCAATGGATGTTTCCCCACATTCATGGATGGCATCCCTAGTAAACCCATTGGCATTGACTAGTGCACCTCACCCAAGGGATTTTGAACAAGGCACCTGCCAGCACAGAACTAGCCAAATACCCAGTAACATTAATGACATTCAGTTGGGCTAACCCCTTGGGCTCAATAAATCATAATCAACTACACTATTTTCCATATTAACATATTGATCATGTTTAACATTTTGTTAGAGTAACCATAAAAATCGAAGCATGTTCCTATTTTTATTTTGGTTTTTAATTCCTTCTTTGGTGTGATGACAATTTTATATGACCGTATAGATGTTTATTTTTGTTAGAGTATATGTTGAAAAGTAGATGCTCTCTTACATTCTACCTTGTTTGTTATGTATTGATGGAGTTCAGTTTCATTACTTGTGACCAAAGAACTGTGTCAGGCATGTATACAAGGATTCTTGTATCACTATTTATAAAACAAACATTGTCCTTAGACAAGGAAAGTACATCCTTAATGCTACATGTTTAAATCTTAGGCAACTTCGAATCCTAATAAATTAGGTGAAATTTAAGTGTTTCCAGAATCCAAATATCAGGTTTTGTGAATTCTCTCATATACAGTCCTGGAAAAGAAAAGTGAAATTTAATTATTTCCAAATCTTAAGTTCTATGAATTCACTCATATTTGGTGTTGGAATCTTTTGAGAAAACAAGAAGAATTTCTTTTAGTTTCATTCAAATTTTCCAAAAATAGTACTAAATTTCTCCCTGACTAAAATTCTCCGTGAAATGGCTTTGGGATTGAAAATTTTGTAAATAATTTTAGGGAAAAATCCCAAAGTACTTTTTCCATATTAGAGTTTTATAACACTAGGTACTAAAATAATCTTCTATTTTCTGCTGCAGATGTCTGATAGAGTCTGCCCAAAAATTGATCAGAAAATTAGGTATATGCATTGGACGGACTAAATAATTTTGAATGAATAATCACTTAACATAAATGATATATTAGGTTGCATAAATATATAACTTAGAACCATTTACTGAAGAAGAAATCTCAACGAGATTGATATATTCTTAATCGAGTTGAATGAGGCCAAGAATAGCTTTGACAAGAGGGTGTTGAAAATGGCATAATTTTGTTATGGTTGGATAGATTTAGAACTGAAAATCAGCAGTTTTCTTGCTTGCATAACTTGGGAAGATTTTTGTTTCTCAAGTCTCAACCTTATTGAATAGTATGATTTATGCCTTGCAATGTTGAGATATGTTGTGATACCACTTGTTAGCAACCTAAACACTTTGGATGAAAACATAGTTGTGAATTTTACTTGCAAAAGATATAAGTGCAAATATAGATTAATTGTCCCTTCTATAGAATTTCCTTGAAATTATGCTATTGCTTGAATGAATAAATATGAAACTAATTGTTGCATCAAGACGAAAATTATCTCTACCAATTTGCAGTGGAATAGAACAGAAATAAAACATAGTCACACTATAGCAAGAAAAACAAAATTTTCTAGGGAACCCAACAGGGAAAACCCTCTGCTAGTTGTAGAAATTTAAAATACTATCCATATTAGAGTTTGAGACACCTTCTTCAAGACCAGGTTCATCGATGCTTATTGCTTTCCATATTAATTTTTATAAGCATTAGGGTTGTTGTCTGTCAAATCAGAGTAGCTAGAAAGTGTCTCTTTGATTTCAAAAAGCAGACTTCATCCAAGAATCCCCTAGAAGGCTCATCAATAGCAAGAAGAAAGGTATTTTTTTATTTTATTTCATCACATGCATCCATCATAATCATTGATTTGTCTTCATTTATTTCACAATCATTTTCAATGTTAGATGCAAAAGGTAATTTAGTATGATATAATCCTTAGGTAACCAACCTCAGACATATTGTTGGTTAATTTATGTTGTTTGAAGTTTATTGAGTTTGAGTCTTATCATGAAACCACTAGAAGCATACTAGCATGGGTGAGTTGATTATCTTGATAACAATGTTATTGTTTGATCTAGTCCTTGAAAGGAACTTATAGTTGATGGTCAAAATTTCACATTCCTTTCATTTTTTTATCTTCACATATAACAAATATCTTTATGTTATAGCCTCTAGCTAGATATATACAGTAACTGCCACTCAGAAGTTGGATTCCATCATTTTGGAGCTTGAGCTTACTCGACTTACCTTTGTTTGAGTTGAAAATGTCATTATATCTCATTATATCATCTATTTCAGAGCATGAATCAAATTTACCTTGGTTTCAGTTAAAAATGTGATTAGATCTTGCTATATCATCTTTTGTAGAGAATGAATCCAATTTCTCAGAGTCCATTTTCTTGAGGTATAACAAATCTACTTTAATTCATTAAACTTACTTTTCATATTATGTTTGCTGATTGTGATTTTGCAGGCCACATCTGCATTGGAAAAGGGGCATATTTAATGAAGTGTGGAAGGAGAGGGAAGCTTCAGTTATGTCCTTTCAAACTTTCTAAAGTATGTAATCAAATTTAAAAAAAATTATCCATAGAATGTTGTGCTTTAACATTTTCTTTTGATAATGGATTATTTATGTGATCTCCCCTCTCTCACACACAACTAGAGTCCAAAAATACATGGTTTTTTTGGATATGTGGACAATGGACAGATTTAGGCTAGCCATTTATCTAGAAATTTACACTGTAGAAGATCAGGAATTTACAGTTGAATATTTCCTTGCCACTAAATTCGAGTTGAAGAGTCAGACTCCTATTTGTCAAGCATATACCTCACTTTTAAATCAATTTATTGCTAACACTGTATAGACCTTCCATGGGAGGGAAAAGAGTGATCACTACCACTACTTAATCTTTTTGCGGACCAAGTAAAGATTCCAAATGTGTATAAGTTAGTGGCTCCTTGGAGAATCCCAAGACTGACGCTATTGTAGCAATAAGAAATTAATTTATTTTGAATTCTTCATTAGTGCATTGATAGTATATTATGTATTCCATACAATACCTCAATAGTGTATGATCAAATTACAGTTAAGCCTGTCATAATATTTTGACTTACCCTCTTTTAGAGGGATACTAGAGTGTGTGTAAAGCTTGCACATCACAATTGTATCATGCAGAGTTTACTTGGGACAATTTTGGGGAATCTAAGAAGCAAGATACATGTTCAAATTCAAGAGGCAAGAATACTACAAAGTGGGAAAGAGGTTTCACAGTTAACTTGACTTTCACATTATGGTTGGAGTCGATTTGTTGGAAAGATGTTGGATAGCCCAACTCCATTTTTATGACTAAATGTAAGATTGAATCCTTAGACATATTCCTTGCTCAATTGTCATTAAGTGATGGGTTTTCTCAAAAGTGCTTCACACCTATAAACTTTACCAGATTTGTTCTTGAGTCTTTGGAGGTGTTTATCTTTTCAAAGCACACAAGTACAAGAAGACAAGAAATAATATGCCCAACCAATTTGAATTTATCTCCCCACGAATAGGGTGTTCCCATTCATAAACCTAACATCTCGCTCTACTTCTTTCTAGTGAACAACTTTGGGACTTGCCATGAATCATGAGACAATTCCAACCCCATAACTATAAATTTCTTATTTAAATCTAAACCCACTAGATTAGAATCTGCACAAGGAGAAATCCATTCTTGTTTCGAAATAACCTGCAATCGACTTGTATCATGCTATTTAATATTTTTTGTATTTATTCACATCCTTGGTCCGTGACATAAATATGAAACAAGCTACCTTGCATTTTCTATACTAAAACTCCTAAAAAATAATAAAGTATGCCCAAATCTATCATTTCAAATGATTTATGTAGCTCACCTTTTGGTTTTTCAATTATTGAAGTTGTTACCTATATTGATGAGATCTTCTACAACCAATACCACAGTGACAATATATGTTATACTTTTATCCGTGTTGCTCTGAAGGTGTTTCTCCTTCAGTATAGAAAAAATACAATGAAGTTTCCATTTATGGGAGAAGTGTACCCAATAGCAACCTTGGCATGTGTGAAAATGGGTTGAATGCACATAAGACTCTATCTATTGTTTGAAGGTGTTTGTCCTTCAACAATACTTCATCTCAGTAGATCATTTCGATTTGCACCTTTAGTAGATGCATGGAGCCTTGAGATACATGTTGTAGATTATAGTTTTCCTATGAGGGTGTAGCAGCGATGAAAGAAGTGCATCGATTTTAGGCATCTTGTGGTTGTTGTATGCAAGCATGCTTGTTTAGTGTTTCCCAAACATAGATAGATCCATATTTAGTATGCTTTTATAGTTTGACGTAGATGCTCACTTTTCTTAATTTAGGTGTTTTTCTTAGTTATGTTTTATGCACAGATTTATCTTTAAGAAAAGTGCACAGTAGAGAAGGGTTCTATATTTTGAGCAGGGGGAACACTTCTATGTAGGAGGTACTCTATTCTAGGAAGCTTTTTCCATGCAGGTTAGGTGCTTTATTCGAGAATCCCAAGAGTGGCGCTATTGTAGCAATAAGAAATTCGTTTATTTTGAGTTCTTCATTAGTGCATTGATAGTATATTGTTTATTCCATGCAATACCTCAATAGTGTATGATCAAATTACAGTTAAGATTGTCATAATATTTTGACTTACGCTCTTTTAGAGGGAAACTAGAGTGTTTCAAGCTTGCATGTCACAATTGTATCATGCAGAGTTTACCTGGCACGAGTTTTGTGGATCTAAGTAGCCAGATACCTTTTGGAATTCAAGAGGCAACAATACTACAAAGTGGGAAAGAGGTTTCACAGTTAACTTTCCTTTCACATTATGGTTGGAGTCGGTTTGTTGGCAAGATTTTGGATACCCCAACCTCCTTTTTATGAATGAGTGCAAGATTGAATCCTTCGACATATTCCTCGCTCAATTGTCATTAAGCGATGGGTTTTCTCATAAGTGGTTCACATCTATAAACTTTACCAGAGCTGTTATTGAGTCTTTGGATGTGGTTATATTTTTAAAGCACACATGTACAAGAAGACGAGAAATATTATGTCTGACTAATTTCAAGTTATCTTCATGCGAATAGGGAGTTCCCTTCCATAAACCTAACGACTCACTCTGCTTCTTTCTAGTGAACAAATTTAGGCCTTTTCATGAATTGTGAGACAATGCCAACCCCACAATTATCAATTTCTTATTTAAAGCTATACCTACTAGATTAGAACCCACACAAGGAGAATTCCATTCACGTTTCGAAAGAACCTACAATCCACTTATACCATGTTATTTAATATTTTATGTATTTCTTCACATCCTTGGCCTATGACATAAAGATGCAACATGCTACCTTGAATTTTCTATACTAACACTCCTAAACAATAATAAAGTATGCCCAAATCTGTCATTTCAAATGATCTATGCATCTCACCTTTTGGTTTTTCAATTATCGAAGTTATTACCTATATTGATGAGATCATCTACAACTGAGGCCACAGTGACAATATATATTAGAGTTTTATCCATGTTGCACTAAAGGTGCTTTTTCTTCAACAACACTACAATACATTGCAGTTTCCATTCAGCGGAGAAGTGTACCCAGTAGCAGCCTTGGTCTGTGTGCAAATGGGTTGAATTCACAGTAGACTTTATCTATTTTTTTGAAGGTGTTTCTCCTTCAATAGTACTTCATCTCAGCAGATCCTTTCAATCTACACCTTCAGCAGATGCATACTGCCTTGGGGTACATGCTCTATATTCCAATTTTGTTGTGAGGGTATAACAATGATGAAAGAATCCCATTGATTTTAGACATCTTATGGTTGTTGTATGCAAGCATGCTTTTGTAATGTTTCCCAAACTTATATAGAGCCATATTTAGTATAATTTTACAGTTTGACTTAGATGCTCACTTTTCTTGATTTTGGTGTTTTTCTTAGTACTACTTTATGCACAGATTTATCTTTAAGAAAAGTGCATAGTAGAGAAGGGTTCTATATTTTGAGCAGGGGACACTCTTCTAGGTAGGAGGTACTCTATTCTAGGGATCTTCTGTCATGCATGTTAGGTGCTTTATACTAGATAGAGTTCCAACCTTGCCTCCTTGACAAAATACCTGCCAGACAAGACACCAGTGGACAGAGTTCCAAGTCCCTAAATTTTCCAAAAACCCACCTGAGCCTAGCTATATAGCCTAAAATACTTTACATTCTAGTCATCTCTTGGTTGTGTGTTCATAGAGAAAACCCTCTCTGGTTTGGTAGGGCTAGATACCAAACTAAAAGCTTGATTTGTGGTTACCTCCATCGATCTCCTCATCAACCTGAGATATTATGGAGGATAACAGAGGGAATGACAACTAGGGGGTACCAAGGTGTTCTAGTAAATGTAAGGTTCCCAAGTCATGGGAAAATGTAATGATAGTTGTGAGGTCATGACTACCAAGGTGTGTTAGGGAATTCTAGGCCATGCTAACATGTGCTAGATAGTATGAAGACATGTCAAACAAGCTAAGATGTGCCAAGTGCTAAGGCATTGCAAGATGTACAAGGGTTCCAAGTCCCTGCCTCCTCTTCTTCCATATGCTATCCAGTTATGACATTTCCTTTGCAATATCTGATGCATTTGCTAGTTATAGGTCATTTATAGGTTATAAATGTCTTCAGAGTTTCACTTCTAATTTAGTATTCAACTGAACATATTGATTCTCTTATACAAAACTATTTTTCCCTCCACCCACTTTTCACAACTTTAATAACCATTAGGAAGGGACCTCTAGCTTCGATGTTGCTTTGCTTGTTTAGTAAAATATTGTTGAGACTTTAATTTATTGAAAGTTGTAGAATTTACAATTTATGAAGTTTCAAGGTCTAATTTTTAAAAGTATAATTCTTTAAAGGGTGCTAGCTCAATGGAAGAGCACCTACTTTACAAGCTCTTGAGGTTGGTGGTTCGATTCCATCGTGCCTTGACATCCATATGGAATGGCGATGATCAATTTTTGGTGACGGAGGCTCTTTTGACCATCACCAATGAGCTTTGGTGACATTTTTCGACCCTCACCAAAAATATGAAATGGTGATGGTCAATGAACACCATCATATATATGCATCAATAGTGACAACCCTCAAAGGTCTGTAACCATAAATAGTTGTTGTTGATATGAAATGGTGGTGGTCATTGTTCATCATTATAGTCATTATTCGTGACGGACCTCGAATATCACCACAACGCCTATACTTCTAGCAATACAACTTTTGCTGACGGTCAACGAACGTCACAATATAAATGCACCAATAGTGATGGCCATTAAAGATCCATCCAATAAATAATTGTTGTTCATATGAAATGGTGATGGTCACTATCCGTCATTATAATCAATATTCATGACAGACCTTTAATGTCACCATAACACATATACTTTTGGCGACACCATCATTGGTGATGTTCAGTTTTTGGTGACCGAGGCTATGGTCCATCACCATTTCTCATATGCAATGGTGATGGTCACTATTTGTCATTATAAACCATTATTGGTGACGAAATTTGAATGTCACTACAACACCTATAATTTTGGCGACGCCACCTTTGGTTACGTTTAGTTTTTGGTGATGGAGGCTATGTTCCGTCACCATTTCTCATATGAAATGGTGATGGTTGCTATCCATCATTATAAATAATTATTGGTGACGGACTTTGTATGTCACTACAACACCTATACTTTTGGCGATGCCACCTTTGGTGACGTTCAATTTTTGGTGACAAAAGCTCTTTTGACTGTCACCAATGACATTATGGTGACATTTTTCGCCCCTCACCAATGTCCTTTTTTCTTGTAGTTCTAGTTAAAGTACAATATTATGGAAAAACAAGCTTTTTCTCTAGTAAAGGCACTGAAATACATTAGGGTGTACATTCTCCATTCCCATATAATTTCATTTGTTCCAAGTGTTGTAGTGTAAGGTATCCTCACTCAGACTAATCCAGATGGGAAAAGAGGCAAATGAATTGCAGTAATCCTAGAATATGACATTGAAGTAAGGCCTACTTAGCTCATCAAAGGTCAAGGATTGGAAAATCTAATGGCTGAGTCAAATTTTCATGCACTATACATAAATTTTATAGTTGCACTTGATGAACAGGAAGAGCTAGCGACTCCACAGGTATCAGAAACATTTGCTACCTCTCCATGGTATGCAGATATTATCTTTGTTTTACAAATTTTACAAGCTTCCCCTGGTTTAACAAAAACAAAAGCTAGATTTCTCAAGTTAAAATCTATGAAATTATGAATTTTAGATCAGAATGTGTATTGGAAAGATGCTGGGGGTATTTTTCTAAATTGTTTATTGAATGATGAAGCAAACAAGGCTATAGAATAATATCATCAAGGAGACTGTGGAGAACATTTGTACTGGAAGGCCACATCCAACAAAATCCTGAGAGCTGGTTTTTACTAGCCTACCTTGTTTCCATATGTTCATAAGAGAGTTACAACATGCCATCAATGCCAAATCTTTGAAGGTAAGAGAAAGATTTTTCCTCTACCTTTGAAACCCATTTTAGTTAGATTTTATTAAAGAAATACATCCAAGCTCTTCATCTCAACATATATGGATTTTGATAGCCACTAACTACTTCACTAAGTGGATTGAAGTTATTCCTCGGACAAGCTACTAACATTGTACTCATTCAGTTTTTAGAACATAATATTCTTGCCATATTTGGATGTCCAGATAAAATCATTACTGATAATTCTGCTACTTTCAAGTCACAGAGAATGATTAATTTTTGCCACAAGTATCACATCAAGTTAGGGCACTCTACTTCTTATTACCCACAAGGGAATGGGTTAGCTGGGTCTTCTAATAAGAGTTCTGGCAACATCATTAAGAAATTGTTGCAGGAAAATAGAAATTCTTGGCACAAGAAGTTGGTTAATGCTCCGTGGGCTAACAAAATTAGCACAAATAAATCTATTGGAATGTCTCATTTCCAATTAGTATATGGAGTGGATGCAAATTTTCCTACTTCCCTGGGAATCCCTATGCTAAAATTATTACAGGAATCACAAGTCGAGCCAAATGATGTACAGAGAAGGATAAATCAAACAATATAGTTGCAACAAACTAGGGAGGAAGTCTACAACAAAACTCAGATAATTCAAGACAAAATCAAGAAAATCCATGACAAAAGAACCAAATCAGATGACCTACAACTAGATGAACTTGTGTTGAGATGGGACTCAAGAAATGAAGAAAAAGGTAAGCATGGGAAATTTGATAGTTTGTGGAGAGGACCCTATAAAATTGAAGCATCTGAGGCAACAATGCATTCTTTCTAAAAGACTTGACTGGAGAAGGACTGCCAAGAGGACCTGTCAATGGTAGACTACTCAAGCACTATTTTCTTCCAGAATAGATAAGTTTCTCATTCAATTCATTGTAAATATCATTTTACTATTTTAATGCAAGAGTGGGTGGCTAACATCAGGAATTGAAGCCTGAAGAGAAGGCCCTAAGCTTCTTGGGAGTTGCAGCCAGTATTAATAATACCAACAGGTAATCAATTCATTTGCAAAATAATAATAGGATACCTAATGGACAAAAGCTACTGATCTACAACATTCTTGACACCTCACAGGGAGGATGCCATCCCAATTGGAACCACTATTAGGGTCCTATAATTTATAGGATCAATTGATGATTATCTGTTGATTTTTATGTTACGAGATATTGTAAATAATGTTTTATTCTGGAAATTATTTCCAAGAAAATAAAAAATAAAAATGAAAGGGGATACAAAAAAGGATATGTGTATGTGTGTGTGTGTGTGTGAAAAAACAAAAGAAATAAAAAATATGAAAAAATGAAAAATAGCCCCAACAAGTGAGCCAGTTTGAATGCTACTTTAATTATAAAAAAAGGATATATATTTAAAAAACAAAAACAAAAAATATGATGAAATACCCCATAGAAAAAGTAAATATGCGTAGCTAGTCTAAATGTCACATTAGATTTAAATAAATATGTTTAATTATTTAATCGCACCGTTTAAGCGTGATTAGATTAGTTTAATAAAGTGTGTTTAATTAATTAATCACACAGTTTAAGTGCGATTATGTTGAAATGTTAACAAAGTTTTTGATACGACACATTTGTCGTTTTGTAATAATGTTCGGGCTTAAAACAAGGGTCGTGATCTAACCCACCTAGATCAACGTCGGGCGATCACTTCGGAGCCCCCACCACGTCCCCCCCCCCCTGCCCACACCCCTGCAATAGTTAATCAAGGGGAGGGGGGATCCAAAAAGTGGATTCTCCCTTCCCCGACGCCTAAAACTTCTTACCATTTACGCCCCACACCCCCCCCCCCCCCCCCCACCAAAATCCACCTTTCTCATCTTCCTGCCTAATTATAACCATTGACTTTGCGCTTTCCTCTCCACTCCTCTCCTGCCAAGTATCACCTCCACCCCACTCCACTACTGCCAAGTCGCACATCCAATTTGACTCTACTTCCTTTGCTGTCACATCCCTTCCCACTCCACTCCAACTCACTCCTGCCACATGGCACATCCCTTACACCTCTCATTAACAATTAACTAACTGTTCTGGAGGTAATCATTGCCAAATTAATTAACTCGCTCCATTAAACATTTTAATATCAATGGTAAATGATTTAATTTATAAATAAAGAATAAACCCATTTAGTTGGCCCTTCCCTTTACTGTTCCAAGACACTAAACAACAAAACCTGTTACAGCAACCAGTCAGCAAGCAAACTTCCACTGCAACCAATCAACAAGTCGACTTGTCACCACTATACGTCATTGAGCCACCAATGTCATCCAACCAATTCCCGGGTAATTTCAGTATTCCAGCTCTTTTCTTTCAGGCATAGCTTCTAAGGGTAAATCCAAATCCATAGTCAAAAACCCCCTTCTTCCCCCTATAATTGACTTAAACCACCAGCCCCTGGTAAATCAAGAATACAAAATCATTGAAACCAATTTTGAGTCCAATCTCTATGAACTCCACAACTGGTTAAAAAAAAAAATCATTGATCTTAGTGATGAATTAAGTTTGTGGGACACCTTCCTACCCCAATTTGCCTATCCTCAAACACATCATTTTCCTGAATTTGTTTCATGGTGCCACTTCCGGTACATTCCCAGTCAAAGGTAAATTGTAGCACAAAACAATGGTGTTCTTTTCACAATTACCTCTGATTTCATAAGACAAATGCTTCAGATTCACAATTCTGCCTCTCTAAAACCCTTTTGAGTAGATTCCCTCATGGAACTCTACCAAAACCTCACTTTCCCTCAGAGAGACAAAAGCTTTGAGACATTTCTACTTGATGATGTCCATTTTCCTAAGAAAATCCTCCTTATCCATCCTCCATGTTCCCTGAAATGACAAAGAAAATTATCTCAATAGTTTCTTATTTACTGGGTTATCAATTCGATGTGTGTTAATGAAACCATCATATGATTTTTATCGGTTTTCTCAACAGGTGGAAAGCCCTTAGTCATCTTCAATTACAATGAATTCCTAGCAAATCCCATCCATGAACAATTCCTAAAGTTTTCTACAAAAGGGGGTTTTAAGTATGCTTCAGTTTTTGTGTATTTGTTTTTCCTCCATCAAGTAGAAATGTTTCAATTTCCATTACAAAAACTGGATGAAAAAGGAAATGCCCAGTCTTTGATTCACTGGACTTCCTTGGTAAGGAAGCATACCAATGAATTCACCTTCAGTGATTATGTAGACCAGTTCTCATATACAGTTTTTTTCCTATTGAATAGTGATGTTAAACCAAGGATAGGACCTGAGTTAAGAATATTTCTACACCTCAATGAGAAAACCAAGATAGTGACTGGTACCTGTACTAGAATTACACTGAGATCAGAGTGTATGGGTGTGAATTTCCTCCATACAGGTCGCCCAAATTTGTTCCTGTGAGAATTTTTTCATTAGAATATATTAGACAAATGATTAATATGGATGAGATGCACTTTCTCATAGCCAAGAAGAAATCTCAGTTCAAGATCAAAACACAAGTTGGGCCTTTTATTTGCTATACCAGGACAATACCCAAAGAAGACGCTCTTCTCCTCAAGCAAATGAATTTTAAACTCAACTTTACCTGGTCATATGACCCTATGGAAATAATTTCAAAGCTAAGAGTAGAGCATAAGACTACTCCCTACACTCATACTCCTAGGCCAGAAATAGAAAAATATATGAATCAAGATCAACAGCGGGAAAGTACTTTGCAAGAGGTAGAAGAACATGTACTCTCTACAACGATATCACAGACTCCAGTACCACAGGAGAAACAAGAAAAAAGACCAAGGGAAGATGTTTCCTCTTCACTTACAAAAATCTAAGGAAAGGAGTTAAAAATTTATAAGGAGACAGAAAGTCAACCCAGCAAGAGAATTTTTGGAGGGGGAAAATGTACAATCCACCATTGTTTTGACGGACCCCTATATTTCTGCTAAAATGAAGATATTTTTATAGGGTCTCCATCATATTAAGCCTCCCAAGAGCCACTGAAAAAATCTCATTCAAGATAATTGGTTCATAACCAAGTACAGCCAAATATACTTTCCAAGTATAAAGAAATTAAGAAGAAAAATGAGATTTTAAAAGCTACCACCTATTCTCAATTTTGTAAACAAACAACCACTTCGCAGAATAGACTAATCTATGCCTTTGATATAGAGAAGGGAAAGATGTAGATAACCGTCCTTCCTCCAGGTTGAGGTTCCTTTCTCTAAGACTCCAGAAGAGTACAAAAAGTCCATCTTTTCCTTCAATATTAATCAAATCCATCCCATTGATAAGATGGACTTACACAAAAAAATAGGTTAGATGTTGTATTCAACCTTGACAAACTCAGCAATGGAAGCCTCCAGGCTGCAAGCTTCGGTCAACAACATTCAGTCCCAAATCAAACTAGAAAATATATCTTCTTTAGCTAAAGACATTAAGATTAAGTCTTTAGAGGATCTAGTAATCAAACTGGGATATAATCCGAGTAATGTGAAATATGCAAAGGAAATTATTAGAAGAAATAATGTTGACATTGTAGCTCTAAAGAAGCGACCCAAGCTTCCATCCACTGAAGATCCTCAGACAAAGGAGCTTGGAAATATAGGTAAAGAGAAATAAGACATGTTCAAGATTATCATTGAATAGAATGGAAAAATTAAAGAGATGGATACTGAGATGGAGAAACTGCTAAAGGAGAGAGAACAATCAACAAAGTTGGCATTCATTCCACTCACAATAGTTCTAATTGCAGGTACATCGAAAACAGCAGCTTCCACTTCAACAACCATGATAGTAGAGGGACAATTTACAAACTCATCAGGAGGACTAATAAAAGATATGGAGGACCTGTCTATCAGAGGGCAAGAGATTGAAAAGATGAAAGCTCAACTAAACAATCTCCAAGAACATAAATTAAAGATTGATAATGTGTGCCTAGTAGAGCTTCAAAAGACTCATAGGTTAACTTCGAGAGTTGAACAGCTAGAGAATGAATCTTCCATGGTATAGACAATTGCACAAGTAAAGGAGAACATTTGGGTGGAAATCAATGAAGCTATGACTGAAATTTGGCCTTCCATCGAAATAATTTTCGATAGGAGGAATTAGTGAAAAAATCAAAATATGTTATTGAAGAAATAAAAGAAAGTCTGGGACAAAAACCATGTGAAGCCACTGCCCTAATAAGGATTCTAAATTCAAATAAAAAGAAGGAACTAGAGGAATTTGAGATTGCAGGCAGGACAGGAACAGTCCTTGAGGTGAGAAGAGTCCTTACAAAAAGGAACTTGATGCTACAGTTCGAAAACAAGTGCCATAAGTTGGAGGATAGCATTCAGAAGTTCCACAGAAAATTCAATGTACCAATTCAAAAGGGGCTACCAGGTTTGAAAGGAATTGGACATAAATTAGTTTAGTTAGATGATTATCAACAAAAATTATACTCCATAGCCAGAGATAAGTCAAAGTTTTCCACCATCAAGGGAACCATCACACGAAAAGCTTTCATGGAAGGTTTGAAATTTGATTTAGTTATCAAACATGAGATAAAACATTTGTTTGTAATTAATCCCACCTTCCATAAATATACCGAGGTGGATGAAACCTAGAGAAGGTTAATCAAATTCTCCATCCCGGACGAAAAAAGATGGGATAAATTATGCCAACTATTTGAGTAAAATAGGTGTTCATGTTCAATAGAAAATATACATATTTTCAGGGCAATTCAACACAAAATTCCTCAACGATAGTGCTAGAGAGCTACAACAGTGTTGTTTGCCTATATTTTTGTACTATTTTTGCAAACATTTTTCTAGGATATTTTGTAGAAAATCTTGATATTCCAAATCAAGATATTTTGATAAGTTTTGTATAAATACTTCATAATTCGAAATACAAAGGGTTGGAAATTGTACCAATAAATGGGACCTTTGATGTAAAGTTGTGTAAGGAGCTAAAGTGATCATTTCATTAATACAGAAAGTTGTTCCAGACTTCATGTGTCAGACGAATTAGTGATGTTTTTCCTCTTGTGTAATTGTTATTTCTCTATTTTTCCATATTTTTTTCCTATCTATATTGTTTAAAAAAGATTAAGGGTTGAATTTGTTTAAATACACTTTGCTCTCGCTTATAAACAATATTTATGTTTTCATTCTGATATTAAATATAGAATTCATTCTCTAATGCTCTATGTTTAATTGAATCTAAATCTTTTCCTCCATTTCATTCCATAAAAGCTCCAAAGATCCAATAGTGTGCCTACCTTGCCTGTTACAATTTGTTTTGTTATTTCTATATCTGACCACCCTAAGAATTTTTTATTCCATTACCCAATGGCCTTTCCTTGGAGTTTCAACCAAACATTTGAAAAAACCAAACTCAAAACTCAATACCTAGCCTAATATCTTAAATCAACAAATATAAATCATATAGAGAGATCCCTCTCTAAAGCTGGAAGGGCTAGATCCCAACTTCCAAAGAGGTTTTGTAGTTACCTCTAGGTTTCCTTTTCAACCTTGAGAAATTATGGAGCGATAACACACACTTATAATGTTTGCTAGCTCTGTAAAAAAACCCAACATGGTACCTTCCCCAGATGTCTCTAAACCTTTCATGTCTTCTTTTAACCTTATCCTTTATCAGCCCCTTTTCATTGAAGAAAAAGACAAATTTTATGATGACAGTTCTAACACAAACAGTCTTTTTTCAGAAGATAACATAATTTCTTGATTTCCATATCGACCATATAATATATAGAGGCGGGAATCGAAAACCTCTGTGCTTTTGATACCATAATTTGATGCATCCCAACACTGAATGAGCCAAAAAAATATACCTTTATGTTGAAAGAGTTAAGTACACCTTCACAAACTGCCTTTGAGTAGGAACAATGTAGGAACAATTGTTTTGTAGTCTCTAGTCCTCCCTGACAAAAGATACACACCTCTGTCCAAAAAAATCCCCTCTTCTGCAGGTTGTTCCAAGTCAAAACATGATCATGTAATACCAACTATCCAAAACATTTCAGTTTATTTGGAATGTCCCGTCTCCAAGTAACTCAAAACCAATTAAACTTTTCATATTTCTCACCAGCAAATGGAAAGCTTCTGTATATTCCTTTTACGTCTGGATTATCATTTTTCTTTATGCCTCCCTAATAAAACACGCCCTTCCCTGACTGTATGCCAATTCTAACATCCCTTAAATGCATGATGTATTTCTCCCATTCCACTGCATATCCACCCTCAAGTACTAATTCCTTCGTTGTTATCCATCTTTGTTTTGAAGTGGGATTATCTTGTTCTATGTTGCACTCCTGGAGGGACAAATATCCCTTACTATGAATAAAATCAATTAGCTTTCAAGATGAAGAATGGTGTCCCAACATTCCCAACACCGCATCTAGGCCTACTACGATTAAAGACCCATCCCTTACTTCCCATCTATAAAATGACATCAACCAGATAATTTGTTTCATCATACCATTCCCTATAGTCAAAGAGATAAAATGCCTTCTACCCCCTCCCATGATCGATTTAGCCAACAACTGCCAAAAAGATATATTTAACATTAATGACATCATGTCATAGGCCCGACCTGTTTAATGCACGCCACATGTTTTTAGTAACAATGGATTTATTAAAGTTCTCCAACTCCATAAATCCCCACCCGCCTTCTCCTATTGGTCATGCAAGAGTGGCCCAATTACGAAGGTGAAACTTACCCTCAAGCTTGGTACAGACCATAAGAATTTTTCCATGATAGACTTAATCCTTTGAGATATCGCCCTAGGCAACATGACAAGTTGCATCAACAAAATAGAGATATGTTGCAATACCGATTTGATCAGAATCATCCTCCTACCGAGAGAAAGTCTTTTGTGCATCCAACCCGCCAATGTTTTCTCCAATTTTGTAACCAACCATTCCCAGTCATCAATCTCATAATTGTTTAGTTTGAGTCTAAAACCCAAATACTTAATTCCCAACTCTAATTTTTGACATTTAATATCGAAAAGAACACATATCTGTCTTATAACTTCATCCTCCACCCCACCAAAAACCAGTAAGGATTTCTCCTTACTCATGAAGAGGTCTGACGTCTTCGAGAAAACATCCAGTGAACATGAAATGTTAGTCTGTTCCCTAACAGATTTTCGACCACCAAACAAAAAATCGACACAGCTGTGTCATCACTTACTTTCTTAACAAATTTAACCCCTTAATCATCCCCTCATTCCACATTTCCAGTATCTTCAGGCTTAAGTAGTCGTCGATAACCAGCAAAAAAAGTAAAGGGGATAGCACACACCCATGCCTCAAACCCCCGTACGCCTTGAAGAATTTAGTTGCCCAACCATTGATAATAACCACGAAATTGGAAGTCTTGATGCAAGCCATGATCCATCTATAGTTGAACGAAGACAGACCAGTTTTAATCAACACCAAATACAAAAACTCCCAATCCACGCTATTGTATGCTTTAATTAGATCCACCTTCATCAAACATGCATTTCCATGCCTGGTTTTAATCTACTACTATAGGAACCTATATTTGTTGACCCTCCAGGAAACCAAATTGTTGCATTGTTATAAATCTTGAGAGGAACAGGTTAATCCTTCCTGTAATAAGTTTATAAATTAATTTGTACACAAAGTTACAGAGGGAGAATTGGCGATAGTGGTTGAAATTTCATGGACCTTCTTTTTTAGCTATTAATGCAATGAACGACGCATTAGTGGCCTCCGAGATAAAACTATTGACTCAAGAATCCTCAGCTAGAAGGTCCAAAATCATCATCATCGAGAAATGTTGGATCAAGTCCATGCCCGAGCCATCTGGACCTCAGATTTTTCCCTTAGCAAATACTGCTAATACCTCACAATGTCCTCCCCTCAAAACATCTCCGGTAGCACATCTATAAACCCCTTCTGGACAAAAAAATCATGTGCCTCTTCCCCATAAAAAGCTCTGAAATATTTTACTACTTCCTTTTCCATTCCATGCTGATCCAAAATTTTATTCCCATCATTGTCCCATATCCCCCTCATAGAGTTCGCCTTCCGCCTCATATTCACGAAATTATGAAAATAACTAGAATTTTTGTTCGTGGCCACTAGCCAAATAGCCCTACTCTTAATCTGAATGTCTTCCTCTCTTAAAACTAGGAAAAAATAATGGATCCGGATGATCGTTGTATGCCCAAAAAGAATCCTCTATGTCTAGCATCACCGCACTCATGAGAAATGACACGCTTCCACACCCTATGTACCATTACCATCTCCTCAAAAGAAAGATCCTTCAACGACCTGAAATTAAATTTACAAGGAAAAAGGATACCCCTGAGACCCACCATGTCACATTATCTTGATCAAACACTTATATCAAAAAATGGCTCATACAAATCCCTTCATCCTCGGATATAATCCATTTTCAAATGATAAATTAAACTAATGATAGAGTTTTCTGGTTTTTATTTATATTTATGAAGTAATTTTTTTTTCAATGGTAAAATTAAATTATCTTTAAATATTAAGTAAAACCAACAATTCCTTTTATATTAATCTAAATTTGGTGTTAGAATTTTAATGTGAGATCTAAATCTGCAAATCAGATAAATATCTTCATTAAATTTAAATTATCTCACACATATCAAGCAAAATTAGTACTTAATTTTACTTTATATCATTTTGATGCTCTAAGAATCTCAACCTGATTTCCAAATCTACAATCTAGAAAAGCTCAAACATATCCACTCCTGTCCATTGAAATCATGCGAGCAATGTTAGGCCCAGAAATAATGAACAGACAATAGATGAAGGCATTTACGGTGTGAATAACGTTAATGTTTATTGACTGTACACATAATTTAACGTTAACATTTATGGCCTCTGGCCATGTATAATCTGTTGTGTTTAAGAATTTTCGTAATGTTTTTGTTGCTTGCAATATCCATCGGCCAACGCTGCTTCTCTATTCAGTAAATAAAATTGTATATTTGCGCCGCGATGCATTGCGTGAGCGCGTAAACCGCATTTCAGAGCAATTCCAAATCTTGAGCTTCTCTAGTTTGTGCTTTTAATTAATTAGCCTCTGTCCACTGCCACTGAGCATGACTGCGACATCTCTACTATCTGCCCAAAAGCAACTGTGGACTTTTGTTACGTAATCTCTTTAAAGTGACTCTGAACGCAATTTATATTCCTGGCAAATTATAAATATTTATGAACGCAATTTATATTCCTGGAAAATTACATATTTTTGGAATTAAAGGGATTGTTGGGAATCACAGGATTAAGTTATGAAGTCTGGATAACTTTAGCTTTTCAGGATTTTTTTCATAGTATTGAATCTATAAATTTTGGTGTTCTGAATTGTTTTGCAATAGTTTTATTTATGTTTAAATTTGAGGGGTCATTTAAATTTTGAAGGAGACAAGTAATATGAAAATAAGTCCCATCACCAACTCCTGCTTCTGGAGTTTTGGTATTTAAAATTGATTTGTAGTAGTCTTGCTTTAAAGTTTTTGTGATACAAACAATATAAAAGCCAGTCCCATCACCAACTCTGAGTCCTGACCTCTAAAATTTTGGTGTTTGGAATTGATTTGTAATAGTCTCACTCTGAAGTTTTGGTATTTGGAATAGATTTGAGTAGTCCCACAAAGTGTTTACCAAATTCCAACCAAAATTTCCAAAACATAAAATGATTAAATAACTTCATTGACAATAATTTAATAATAACACAGTAAAAACCGGGTGAAATCAATAATTTAGATATAAATTTATAAATTTGTAGTTTAAGATGTGCTATTAAAACCTTCTTAAATATTAAGTCACCAATTCTATTCTTCACCTTACTGGAAAGTTATTCTTTAATATTGCCATGATATTAAAACATGAAAAGAAATCGTCCATATCAATTGCAAAGTCCAAGTCCAGACAATTACAAATCCCTTATATCAGAGCTGATCATCCAAGAAAAGCCAAAGCTTCTCGGTGTAGAATATATGGAAAACCAGCAAACAAATGGTTTTTCCAGCTACAAATATTGGTATGGGAGGAATTCATGATGATGTGGAACGACAGGATTCAGAGAATATCGGCCATCAAAAGGCGCAAGAGGTTGAAAGAAAAAATTAGGCAGCGAAGCAGAAAATTCACCATCGGTGGAATCAGTGAAAGAGCGAAACATAAAAGTGGGATCAGTGATGCTGCTATTTGCAATACTTGTAACACTCATATTGTTGGAGGCGGGCCATTGACTGTGATCCAGTGGCCGTTGAGGCGTGGGCTTCAGAAGCTGCATCGGCCCTACAGAAGCAGCTAATTCAATCTCTGTGCTCCGTGGAACAGCAAATTCAATCTCTGTGTTCTGTGAAGAACGAGAAGCCGAAGACGATGTTTGCATTCCTGTGAATTTCTGCACTTTCTCTCGAAAATTTGAGATATCAGCAGCAATAACAATCGTCGGAGCAGCCCTAGACGCCCTGTTTCGCTTTCTCCCCACTTTCGACATTTTCGACTGTGTGGAAAGATCGTTCGGGTTCTTTGAGGAAAAAGAGGAGGGATAGCTGACTAATGTCTCAGGCATAGCGGCGTCGGTCTTTATGATTTGAAGCTCTGCTTTTAAGCAACAGATTGCAGTTTTCTGATGGCGGTGGGAGTGCATCTAACTTGAAAAACTTTCAACCGGTCTCCATGTTTTGAAGCTCTGCTGGTCTCGGATGGCGGTCGGGATCATCTAATTTTAAAAACTTTCAACAGTTGACTGAAAAAAGATTTCTCGTCCAGCCGACAGAGCGTTCAAACAAGCCGGCCATTACAGTAACGTTTGGCACGTTCTGAATAGGGCACGTCAATTTATGAAGGTCGACATAGCTAGTGCTTCCCTCTATTAGTACTGTTCTTCTGGAAAGTACCATCGTGGTGTGTAGTCAGAGAGACATAATTAGCAATACTGTCAACAACCCACTACATCGAAATCTCCACGTGACAGGATGCCCGACATAACACGAAACCAAAAGAATAATATCAGTGTGTGGTAATGCTAGCTCGGAGTTGTCGATAACTTTACATCCGAAGATCTGCGGTATATTATTGGTGCATATTACAGCGTAGTAAAAAAACACAAATTAGTTCGGAACATAATTGAAATTCTAGCAATAATATGATAAAATTATTGATAAAATTTGGCTGAAGTTTTTGAAAATATGGTTTACAGTTGTCAAATTTCAGGATTTTGGGTACCCCACACTTCTTGATGGTGCGGAATCTATTTCCACCATAAAAAAAAGGATTCAAACACTCACTTCTGATTTTTTGAAACAAAAATTCGCCAGATTCCAGCAAGAAAAATGTGGTCCGAGCCATTTTGTGGCCTCGATAGACAACGCGTATACCCATGGTCAAATCTTGACTCATGGAATACCCATGGTCAAATCTTCACTCATGGAATATCCATGGTCAAATCTTCACTCATGGAATATATTGGTCATCTTTATCTTGATTATAAATTTTGAAATATTTAGAAAATTTGGGAGGCTAGTTCTAAGTTATTGATAGCTTTACATTTCAAGATTGGGTTTATATTACTAGTATACTCGTAGTGAGGGCTTGATTAATGAAATATATTGGTTATCTTCATCTTGATCATAAATTTTGGAATATTTAGAAAAGTTGGAGAATAAGAAAGAAATTTCTTTGTTAAATATTTAAATTATGATGATGAGATCTTCTAGAACACTTTGTTATTTTGTTTGGTGTCTCGATTTTTGTTTGAACACTTCACACTCTTTTCCCCACATCTAGTTCACAATGAAACTTTAAGCTAACCAATCCCTTCCCTTTCTCAACGTTCTTGTCTCTCGCCTCCCTAATGTCTCTCTTACCCAACAAGTCTATCGAAAGAAGACTTATACCAATAGGTACTTCATGCTAACTCTCACCATCATCCAACTCAAAACTCTGTTGTTCTTAAAACCCTTGTTACTCATGCCATTCATATTTTTTCTTCACAATCAATTTCCAATAGAAAAATCCGTTAAAGCTAATGGTTTCTCATCTTCCCATATTAAAAACAAATTCCACTTCACTCTCCACCCTAAACCTAAAAACCTTGCCAACAATTCACCTTTAGCCAAAGTTTCCCTTCTCTACATCCGTAGAGTTATTGACCATATTTCCAAAATACTTTCGAAAAAGAACATTAAAACTTTGTTCAAACCCCAAACAACCCTTAACTAGCTCTTCGGGGTAACCAAAGTCAAGAATGACCCTATGCTCATCCCCAAAGTCTATGAAATCCCTTGCTCTTGTGGTACCTTTCACGTTGGACAAACTGGGAGATCCTTCAAAACCTGCCTTAAATAAGATAGGCTAACACCTTCCATAATCGAATTTTTAAATCTCCCATCATCGAACATTCCCACAATACCAAAAATTTAATTTGTTTTGATAAAATAAAAGTCTTGGCCTCTGCCCCCTTCCACTCGAACCATGTCATTAGGGAAGCTCTTGAAATTAAAAAACACCCTGACAACTTTAATCGTGGAGATGGATATCACCAGAGCCATTCTTGGAAACCCACTATCGGTTTTTGTCCTCTAAAACTAATTCCCTTAATATTGATGTCCATACCTTTGTTGATTTTTCTTAGGTCGCCTACTAGGCCTACACGGGTCAGTTCACAACTTTGATGATGAACTGGCATCTGATAACCAAATAAGACCAATAGAGTTTTTGTCGTAACATTGTCATATAATATCATATCTAACAAAGAGATATTATCACCTTTGTCACCCATTATCACTGTTGTGTGAAATTCAGTGTCACATATGCATGGTTACTGTTAACGAAAGATTCCTAGGATATCCATGATGATGATTGTTATTAAGTAAGCATGGTCACTACATCATGTAAATTTCCATAAGAGTATTTTTTATTACAATAAACATTGGCATGTAAGAGCAAGATCACATCTAGGTTTACTGTCAACATAATAGTCACTGTATGGTATTCAGACAACTGCCATATATCATAGAATCAATAATTTTGTTATAGTCACATATGTCATAGAAGACCTCTGACATAAGTATAACAGAAAACGCTATACAATGAAGGTTATTATACCAATCATGTGAACATTGTCATCTTCTATTAGAGCAAGGTTGTTGTAATCATATATTATAGCATGAGTATGATCATTCTTGGTATTATGTAATTTCCATACATAATAACTATGCCAATGTTATACATACCACATACCATAGAGTATAGGAGTCACAACTACAAAAAATTGAATGTAAGCCGCTAATACACAATGAGACATGATATAGATATGAAGTTATTGTAACAATTCCATTAAGTATCAATGCCAACATGACTGTGTGCTAATCATCGAGCCACTTAGATCATTATGAGAATGTGAGCCTTACTGTATAGAATAATGCCATGACCTCAAGCCAATGCCATTGTATAATATGACACCGCAACCACAAAGAGACTTATTGTAGTGTGTTATTGAGCCTCGAAGCAAGCCAACCATAGTGTAATATGACGCCACTACCACAAAGCAACTCAATGTAGTGTGATGCCAAGGAGCAAGCTAGCACCAATGATAGAGAGAGCCTTAACCACAAATCGAATCATTGAGTCTCAAAGTAGATGTGATTGTATAATATGATGACACATTCAAATGTGAATGGACCACGAGCAATTTCATTGAAGCATGTAAGTTGCTTCTACTAAGAGCGGTAGCAGATACTAGTCACTATTTAAACGAGCCACTACAAAAACCATAAAATGAATGTGGACCTCGAATATATGTCAATGATCCAATAGAATGATAACATTGACCTCAAAGATATATGATGCAAACCCTTTTTGTTATTCAATTGTGTTGAATGAGATTTTCATGAATCTTCATTTGTAATTCCAACAAACCCTTACACTAGATAAGGGCGACTTAGAAGAGACCCCTTTTTAATTTGGAGGGAAATATTTAAATTCAATTTTTCTATTTCAATATATTTTCACATAATTGTAAATTGCTTGCCCAAACAATTTGTTTTTTCCATAAAATAATAATAATAATACTTAATTATTTATTTGAATTCTTCTTTAACCATTAAAAATTCTTATTGGGGCTCAACGGGCTTTCCTTGGGGTTTAGGTTTTCCCTTGGGGAAAATTCATCCCAAATCTGCCCAAATTTTAACACTTCCTCTCAACTAGGGAGGAATTTCCATCTGCATAAAAAGGCTCACCTCATATGAAATATCTCAATATAATAAGGAAAGCAGTTGCATCATCATTGCATCTCATCATGTCTAAAAGAAGAATAATAATGCACGATCAAAGGTAGGTGAGATCAATCATCAACTATATCAACAAAACATTTGTCTCATCATATCTCATCTCAACTTGATTCCTTTAATCATGAGCTGAACAATGATGTCATGATCTAAAGAAGAAGAATCATCATAGGGGAGCTCTGGCTACCACCATATATTTCCACATAAAATAGGAGGGATGTCACTTACCACGAGGGGTAATAATCACACCTATCCTAATCCCTGGAAACAATAGGAGGGATATGACTTACCTTGAGAGGTAAGGATCACACCTATCATATTGTCTACTAATCTTCCAAACTTCACGCTCAAGAGTCAGTGGTAGGACACCTGCATCCCATAACTTGAGCAGGATACCACTTACCATGAATGACAAGGATTGCACCTAAGTCAAGTAGCAAATACCCACTGCCTAGATGGGTGGGAAACAATCCCAAAAATCTCAACTTCTTGGTTGGATGCCAACTGGGGTATACTCTGTTAAGACTAAAGAGAGACAATAGGCAAGATATGACTTACCATGGAATGTAAGGATCACATACTATCCTATTTCTCGAGAATAGGCAAGATACGACTTACAATGCAAGGTAAGGATCATATACTATCATATTGTCCATAGTTCTCCCAAACCCAGGAGCTATCCAGCTTAATTCCTCTCCCTTTTAGCTCAAACAAGGGGGGAAGAGGTACGCTCAGTGTTATTAATCAACCTAGGACCCCTTCCGCTCATTAGTTCCTTCACTAGGCTTACGTGTGTTCGTCTTGGCGATACTGCGTGACACCTAGAGAATATCGGGTCATCCACAAGTTTACATGCTACAACTCAACAATCCATTTTTTTGCATGTTCATCAATCAAAATATGGAGTCTCATAGCTCCTATCTGCACCATATCCTGAATATGGTGATATCTGATTTCAAAGTGCTCTAACTTATCATAGAACAAAAGGTTCTTTGTATGTTGGACCCCAATGTCATAGTGTATCATATTTGTGCCCCACATATGCTCAAAAATCTTCAAAGAGATTTCTTAATCATACTAACTTGCAGTTAGTCATGCTAGCAGCAATGCATACTATCACTGAAAGCATTAAATTTCAGTACCTGTCTCATCCAGGAAATCATGGAAAACCTAAAACAACACTAATATGTGCTCAATATCATCAACATATCCATATAGTCTCAAGTATCTAGTAGTGGGTTTCAATTTTAAAATTGACTACATTATCTAGGTATCTCAACACATCTAGGTTCTATCTAGCTCAAAGAACATGTTGCAAATCTAGAATGCATCTAGCTCTCAACTAATCATGGTATTCCATCAAAAACTGAATCTAAAGAGGAGAATCTTTCAACTTCTTCAGTGTAAACCATCATGCCAAGCTTTTAATAGCATGCTTCACGTGACAAGGAAGGCGTCATCATTTTTCTATTACACTTATAATCTCAAGAAGTGGATCATCAAGGGTTAGCTCCCTCTAGAATTGAATTCTGAAATAATTTTAATCCTATCAGAAACGATTTGTTAGTTTATAAAACGAAATATCAAATACATATCTTCAATCATGAAGAGAGATCAAAGGTTGCATCACATGTCCAATATTTCAAGCATGCCAAGCCCAAGGGACTTTCTAGAGTTCATATGAAGCTTTCTTCAATCTACAATCATGACTCTACTACTCATTCTCCTCAAACTAAATATGCCTCTTTCTCAAGTATATCATATAGGAATCTCACTCCACATACATAAAATGCATTAGGAAACAGGAGCTAGGATCTCATATTAGCCTTCTTTTTTTGAAAGCGTGCAACGATTTGAACCATAACGCGGAATCATCACACACTGCTACATCTCAGATATCAAGTATAGTCATTTCATGAAGGATATATAACTCTTACCATCATATCATATTGTTTCCCTCAATCTACTCACTTTGAATAGGAAGCTTCTTCAATCATAGTTAGCAACCAAGGAGACTGTAATCCTTCCTCTGAATAGGAAGCTTCTTCAATAATAGTTATCAATGAAGGAGAATACAATCTGTCCTCCGAGATTTAGTGCTCTTGTCTATTTCATAAGTCATGGGATGGCTCTACATCATCCTGAATATTTGATATAGAGGACTTGATCATCAAATGTACCTATGGCCAATGAACAAGAGTAAGAGAAATAATAGTCAAGTAAACAATCATAATGAAAGTGTACTTGGTAGGACTATTATTCTTTTCTAGATGTAAGAGTGGCTCTTGCATTACCCTAATCCAACTCCCTTTGCAATTTCCTACACCAACTCCCTCTAGTAACTTTCTCTTCTTGCAGTACTCTACATCTTGATGATCCTTAAGATGGATCCCATCCTCACTGAAGAAGTTAGTGAAACAAATAAAATAATTATGTAGGAAGAATCACCAATAATCGAAAAGAAGAAATTCACTAGAATAGTGACACAAATAAATGGAATAGGTCTTGAAAGTATTTAACTTTAATATAAAGGAGGCTCTCATCTCTCTCTAAGTGCTAACCCTTCCTGCAATTCTTTACATCATGATTTTCGAGAAGAATCAACTTTCTTCATCCAAAAATTTAGTAGAAGAAGTATTAAAATATTCTTGTAGGAAGAACAAACAATAGAAAAATCATCATTGTTGTGTCAAATTCATTGTCACATATACATGGTTATTGTCAACAAAATATTCTTGTCATATGCATGATGATGACGGTTATCAAGTAAGCATGGTCACTACAACAGTAAATTTCCATAAGAGTATTGTTGAATGAAACAAACACTGACATGTAAGACAAATATCACATCTAGGTTTACTATCAACATAATAGTCATTGTATTGTATCCAAACAACTCTCATATATCATAGAATCAAGAATTTGTTTGTAGTCACATATGTCATAGAATACCTTTGACATAACTATAACAAAGAATGCTATACAATCAAGGTTATTGTACCAGTCATGCAAACTTTGTCATCTTCTATTAAAGAGAGATCATTGTAATCATATATTATAGCATAAGTGAGATCATTGTCGATATCATGAATATTCCACACATAATAGTTATGTCAATGTTGTATATACCATGTACCACAGAGTATAGGAGTCACAACTACAAACAATTGGATGTAAGCCATTGATACACAATGAGCCATGATATAGATATGAAGTTACTGTAACAATTCCACTAAGTATCAATGCTAGCATGATTGTGTGCCATTCAACGAGCCACTCAGATAATTATGAGAATGTGAGCCTTACTATATAGAATAATGCCATAACCTCTAGGGAATGCCATTGTATAATATGACACCATGGCCACAAAGTGACTTACTGTAGTGCAATATTGGACCTCAAAGCGAACCAACCACAGTGTAATATGATACCACTACCACAGAGAAACTCAATGTAGTGTGACGTCAAGGAGAAAGCCAACTACAGCGACAGAGAGAGCCTTAATCATAAATTGAATCACAGAGTCTCATAGAAGATGTGATTGTAGAATGTGAAGGCATAGTTAAATGTGAATGGACCATGAACGATGTCGCTAAACCATGCAAGTTGTTGTGCTTAATAGCCATAGTAGATACTAGTCACTGTTTGAGCGAGGCACTACATGAACCATAAAATGAATGTAGACCTTAGATAAATTTCATCTGCCAATATTTTTCCATTGATCAATATTCCATCTTAGTATCTCAAGTGCCATCACGTATCATCACTGATCATATTTTTCATGAATTATTCATGCCATGATCATCATCACAAATCATCAATTTACATCTCAATTCATACCTTGCTTATCTCTTGATCGTCCCTTCTCATATGCTAAATATTCTTGAATCTAGAAGAAGAAGAATCAGAGGGGAGCTTAAGCTACCACCCTCTATTCATCAGATACCATCTGGTATCTCTACCAGTGGGATACCACCCAGAATATTTATCAGTGGGCTACTACCCAGAATACCAATGAGTGGGCTACAACCCGGAAATATTTCATCATGCTACTACCTGGAAATATGTCATCATGCATTATCAGGGAGAACATCTCAACCTGGAACCATATCGGGGAGCTACTACTCAATCCAGAATCTCATGGGGAAGCTAGAAATCAACCCATATTGAGGAATAGGTAATATAGGGGAGCTATTACTCAAGCCATCCTATCACATATTGATATTCCTAGCGATGAACCTCAATAGTAATGTGGTAGAACAACTGCATCATAATCCTAGCTTGGGCGAGATACTCGACTTAGCAAAGGTGAGGATCTCACGCCCCCAAGCCTCCTCACCCATTTCTAGGCGGAGAGTGATAATCCCAACAAGCCGAGCTTGTGGGTATGATGCCAACTGGGGTATACTCTGGAAAGACCAAGATAGGGTGAGCTACTACTCCAACCCTATGGGTAACATATAGGGGTGATACCCTATTGTCGATAGTTCTCTCAACCCCAGGAGCCCTGTATCTCAATTCCATTCCTTGGGAGCTCAGACAGGGGAGGAAGAGATTACCTGAGTGTCCTCTATCAGTTTTGTCGTCATCACACTCATATCATCATGCTTGTGTCAAGTAACCATCATGTATCAGTAGCAGTTGTCTCCTATTCATACAGGGCATCAAATAAAATATCATGTTAGAACATAAATAATCATATAAATCACAAAAGGATACCATAATCATCCTCCCTCTCAAGGAGGTGTCAAATACAAACCAAGGCTTGTCTCATACAACTGTACGATCTCAATATATGACAGTATCTTATTCCCAACTATATATGTGTGATTCTCTTCCTTTCTTTATTATCACAATGTATCCATGTCATATTCAAAACTTTCTTAAACATATCTTCAAACGCTTCTCCATCCTACTTCATAACTATCCAAGCTAGCAACATCGTACTCAACCTTGATCATGCTACAAACCTCTCATCATGGAAGATCTCATACTAAGGCAACACTCATATGTGCTCATCTCATCAATAATGATCCCAATCAACATAAGAATATCCATATAGTCATATATCATAAGAGTAATATCTCAGACCAGGAATATATCATCTCATACAAATACCTTGAAGAGTGCTCGGTGGAAACTCTAAGTGAATGAATTGACTAAGTTTCTATGCACATCATGTATGTGTATGTATGGATGTTCAAAAATAGAACATCTATGCTTCAATAAATTGTTGGTTGCCAAGTCAAGTTCAACAATATCTCTTCAATTGGAGTGTTCAAGGATTTGAATTTCCTCTTTCCAATGCTTCTTCAATAGCTTCAGAATATAGATTATATTTTCCCAATTTCAAAAATCGATTCATTGTGCCATGATTTCTTATTTCGAGCTTCAGAAGCGATTTCCATCTTACTTAGATCATCAGAGGAACATTAACTATTAGGAGTAGATCATCAGTGTATAAAACCAAAACCAAAATCAAATCAATACCTTGGAACACATCATCCTACCTTCACCAAAGAATATTCAATGCAAACATATTTGGATCAGGAAGCTTGCTTCATGAAATTATCTCTGCAAACATAACACTTTACCAAACCAACTTGCTCATATTTTCATAAATCAATATTGTACCATCAACTAAGTCATCTCATCAAAATCATCAATATCACAGTGTCAATTCTTTAGTCGAGATGACAGGTAGGGTTCAAATCAAGTCTTAACCTCATTTATTATTATGCCAACAAGTTGTAATCTAACATGAAATATCAATTAAGTCATTCTCATAATCATAATACAAGTCATTCTCTCGTAATATAATTCATCGGAAGTGACTATGCTCATATATCATTCTCATAAAAGAAAATCATCAGTTGTCAAATCAAATCATTAGACGTTAGGTCGAATCTAGATTTCGTATCGCAAAGAGATATTATAGTCCAAAAACATATCTCAATATAGAGTCAGAGTTCTAAATCATTGTCAAGTATCATGTCAAACTTCAAACGTTGCTTATCTATATCAATCAGCTAAATCTCCTATGTCACAAATTTCAATGGTTAAATCATAATGACATATCTACAAACTTATCTTGGTCACTTGCAAACAAAATTTCATATTATAGAAAATATATAAAATTTCCTTGCTCATAGATATTTATTTCTTAATATATGTAGGATTGACATGCTTCAGGTGGACATCTCGTTTCATGAACAATACTTCTTTTTTCTGTGACTAGCAACTCAACCCAACAACTTCAAAAATCAGTGTACAGTGGAAGAATATGTCAGAGACACCCTTATTCAGACTTCAAACAGTTTCAAAAAACTTCAAATAATGGTCAACCATAGTCAAACCCCTGGAAACTCCCTTCAGGTTAGTATGAGAGCGTATTTAGCTTCTTAGATGCTAAATTGGCCTTAGCATGTGTGTGTCTAGGGACGAAATCTCCCAGTTCTGTGCCTGCATCTAGAACATAAACCCTAATTTTTTGTACGAGCTTCAAATCTGAGACTATGTTGCAATTCAATAATTTCATATGCACATAAATAATGCTTCAACAATACAAAATTAAAATAGTAATATGAGTAAGAATCTTGAGAAGAGATTCTCCCTCTGATTGGGAATCTACTTCATTCATCTTCATTAATGTCATCTATTTGTCTTATACTAATGTTATGCAAAAAAATATATATTAGATCATTAAACACATATTCATCATGGCCATCAACATCATGACATTGATCTTTCATCAAAGGTTATATTTAAGTAATTAGGTCAGACAAATGTGACATCATATATCAAAGATCTTGAACACAATAACACTTTCTATCAATTCAATCCATCACATTTTACAATATGCTACAATTACTCATCACATCAAGACATGACCATAGTAACACTTCTATCACCAAGCTTATAATTATAAACAAGATCAATCTAGGTCATTCAATAAAACTTTACCAAAACAATGAGAGTGTCAACCCTTCCATGAGCATAATAGTATCATGTATAAGAATCAAGGAGATAACCTTTTATGTGCAATCCATCATGTCTTATGCGTGTCAAGTATCATGGGTATCTAGATTTAAGGTGCTAGATTTATTTATGGGATCAAAATATCCAACATCAAGTATATCAAAGATCAACATAGAATTTAAGAATATAAAAAGTGTTCAATACCAGGTGCACCATTTCATAATAAATCAAATCACCTTCATATGTATGTATGGACCATTTGAGAAGGATATATTCTCGATAGGGATTAATATCTGACACATAATAGTGAAACAATATATCATGCATACCATGAAATATTCAAGTACTTGTGCACCTTCTTAGTAGATATAGGCAACTTGTAGCATTTTGTCACCTTTATCATAGCTCATAAAGGAGGTTAGAAACATCCATATACTCAAATACATATGCAGGAAGTATAAACAATAAACATAATAATCAAATCCATAAGTCTAAACAAATGTAAGGACATAAATAAGAATCATAAGTCAAGAAATACTTATCTTCAATGAGAGGTGATCCTCTTCCTCTTAAACCAACCTTCAAGAGAAATCAATGTCCATTTTCCACATACCAATGTTGCCTTCAATTATCCAACCAAGCCTACTAGAGACTATCAGATCTAGGGCCTCATCAAATCTTTCACAAGTGCTTGAGCATCTTCATATTGACCATACTAGGTTTCATATCTCATAAATTTTCCATAAAACAGGGTTTATCTCAAACCTTATCCTCATAATATCCATTAAACCGTAATACACAAATTATCTAAGGCTTTATTCAAACCCTAGAATTCTTTTAGCTTCCATCAATGGTTTCATCATTAGGGTGATGATATCCATGGATTTTCTTCACCCTAGCTCTGATAGCATGTAATTTATCATAGGGCTACATTGTTCTTTGCTTTGATAATTGCATTTCTCCCTTAACACATTAAGTTCATCCCATAACGCTATAACCTTATTCATATTTACATCATTATTCATCAGCATATGCAACTATGTAGAAAGAAAAATATCATCATAATCAATGCAGCAAAACATAAAGGAACAATAGAAGAAAATCATGCACACATAGAGACACCAAGATTGGTCATAGACTAGGGCAAAACCCATTATGGGGGAAAACCCTTGAAAATTATTCTTGTTATAGATTGTCATAAAATGATTCATAAAAAGAGATTACAATGATTCATATCTTCATATATGCAAAATAATAATTATAACATCCGTGACATGACCTTGAACATCCTTATACTTGAAAACCATGATTCAAAGTACTGTAATGTACTATCACTGACTATAGTAAATGGTTGACTATTGTTGTTACTGAGCGGAAACTTGGGAGTACTGATAATTCATATTTTGGTCCTGGACACTCCCTGATACAATCTATGAGAGTTTTTGAGACTAGCCTGGATGCTCCCAAGTGAACTATATGCGAGCGTCTAGAGCCAAACAAGACTGCGGAAACCCTAGCCTCCCATACGCTCCCTTAAACACTGTGTGTGAGTGTCTAAGACTTTCCAGATGCTCCGTTGACCATATTGAGTGAGCATCTAGGGATAAAAACCCTTAGTTACGAGCATGCATATGAGAAATAGAAACCTTAGACATGTGTGAGCTTCGACTTTGTAGTTTCGGACCCTTTGTGCGATCTTTCCTCTGTTAGACCTGTGCAAACCAAACAATATAAGAGAGAAGAGATTGGTTAATGATTGTGTCCAAAATGAGCTTGAGGTTCCTTCTATTTATATGTTTTCATGAGAGTCCACTTGATATTGAGGTTGACCTATCCAATTGCATATCTGCATAGGGCTGACCTAATCCAATATACATGAGTAAATAAATAAATTCAAAAAACCAACTTCTGCTTGTCCAAATAAGGCGATATTTAGGTCAATTTTGGTCCTCTCGAAAAGAGGAATTCAATGAAATAATTATCTACATCATATGAGCTTTCCAAAGTGGAATTTGACCGAATTTGTATAATTTTAACATGGAGATCCGGGGGGGAACTATACCCCCCGGCTGGGTGGTCCGAGAGCTAGCAGGTCCCCGAAGCTAAAAAAAATTAGATGAAAATTTTCCTTGTAAAACGTTGTAATTTTATAGTCAATCTGGGTTGTTCATTAGGTAGATGATCTGATAATAGAAGTTATGTTAATTTAGGTTTTTTTTTCCCTAGAAGGAAACCCTTGGTCTATATGAGGGAATTGTATTGTGATTGGGTATTATTATAATAAACAAGGAAGAGAGGGGACTGTGTGAGAGCAAAGAGGAAATTACAATGAATCTGTTGTAGGTTGTATCTCTTCATTTTGCTAGATAATATAAAGGAAGGACTGGTTGTTTCTCTGTGGACGTAGCCCAAATTGGGTGAACCATGTATATCTATGTCTCTCCTGTTTTATGCATTTCTTGTGTTTCTGTTTCCGCAATATTTGATGTTCCATTGCTCTATAATATATAATTTTCTAACAATTCTCTATTGTGAGTACATATATTTTCCATCGAGTCCCTTGATTTTCGAAAGGAGTGTAGTACCTCTATGTTTGTTTGTATGTAAAGGAAATGGGAATTTTCTTATGCTTCCATTGCCTCAGTCGAATCACATAACTTACTGATGGTAGGTCAACTCTTCCCTAATTACATCAAATACAAAATTTATTAGGCAATGGCTTCAATTGTCCTGCAATTGATATCGAAATTTAATTCTACCATATTTAATATTTAATTATGTTGGATTCATGACGTTCCAAGGACATAAACCTCACGACTCCCTTAGACCATGGATCCAGGTATCCTTTGCTTCAGGCCAGAGTAAAATTTTATATTTTAAAAATATTTTCAAGTGTTCATAGGAGTTCAACTCAGCCAACTATGGCTCTCACGCTAACATACATAGTCATAATTAATTTTACAAAAAAAGGGAGAGTTGGGGACGTTATAAAAAGGTTGGATGACATAGTAATATTAGGGATGGAATTGGTTTAAGAAATAGAGGAACATGCAAGGTAAATTCGACAAAGGTTAAAGGAAGAATAATGTAGATAGAAGAGTTTTGAAAATGAAAATAAGACTCATCAAAGTTATGAAGTGGGAGATAGATTTTTTATTTGTATACAACCCAACAAGTTCACCATTTGATTTAGCAAAGGGATGAAGTTATCACCTTGATTTATAGGACCTTTTAGGATCAAAGAGTAAATTGAACCAGTTTCCTATTGTCTTGTATTTTCACTCCACTTGCATAAAACTCATGTTGTTTTTAATGTATCTATTCTATGACAATATGTTTTTAATGAATCTCACAAACTTATTTGGAGGGAGTTGAGGTCTCAAATTTGGCAACCATTATGGTCAAACCATTATCCATATTGGACCATAGTGTTCAAAAACTCAGGATTGACTTAGTGGACTAGGTTAAGGTCTAGTGGGATAAGTATAGCCCAAGGTATCTCACCTAGGAGGATGCAGAGAGTATACATCATGACCACCCCTCATTTCTTAACATGTGATGACCATTTTTACCTAGATAGCTCTAAATATTGAGGCCCTATTTTAATTTTCATGATGTTTTTCGTATGAACACTATGTAATATTTATGCATTTTAGCTGGAAAGATGAACTTACTTTTTTAAAAACTTAATGGGTTATGTTTTTGTTAATATATATTTATATGCAATGTTTTTATGTCTATATTTGGATGAGAACTAACCTGAAAATTAGAAGGGACTATATGATAGTCAAAGATCCATGCTAATGATTGACAGATGTCGAGACATCCAATGAGGCATGGTATGATGTAAATTGTTATATTATACTTTGTATCTACTTGACATGTAGGATTATGACATGGAATAAGGTGTAGATTGCAGGTGACATGGATACTCGACTGAATTATTCAATGACAAGCATCCAAATAAATGTTGTAGTGTGGTTGATGTTAGGATCTAACCCTGGGTCCATGAGGAGGGGTGGAGATGTTTCCCACCATGTAACCTCCAAGCCTAGAATCATGGAAAGCCAATGATTGGCACACTCCCCCATATGTGTGATGACAATTGCTAGTTTCCTGCTAGGGAACTTAGGTCAATATAGTCAGCATTGTATCCATGTTTTTTCTCTCAATGGTTAGATTGGTATAGTCAATGCCATAACATATGGCAGCAGACGACGGATAGGATGGGAGTGGAAGTAGCATAGGGATGAGAGGTGGCTATAAGTTAGTTGGGGAATTTAGATGGGAAGTGATAAACTTATTTAATTTACTTAAATCTTGATTACTACATATTTCTCCTTATTTTATTATGCTTTATTATCATATTTCTTCCTGATCCTCTTGAACATAAATTCCAAAAAAGGTTTCTAAAGGGGGGATATATGTAATGACCCCTACCTAATCCTGTTAATTTACATTAATTTGTTAACCTACTTGTTGATTGATTCACTTCTGAAACTGATTCTTATAAGTATTATTAGTATACATACGAGGTATGCATATGCTAGCTACATATCCACACTTCACACAGATACATTAGTATCATATGATTAGTATTAAGATTGATTACTAGTTAATTAATTGAATAACCATTAATCTCAATTAATGATTATTATGATTAATTAAACATGAAATTAATTAGGATTCTTATGAATCCATTTTGACCTGATAGACCCATAAAGTACATATTATTATTTTATTACTAATATTATTTTATTAATTTACCCCTCTACACCCTAGCATGCTCTACCCCTCAAATTAAGATAAGAGGATAGCTGGGAGGGGATTGAGGAGAGGGAAGGAAGTTGGCAACATAAATGGGAGGTTGGCAGAATTAACTTGTTGGGAGGCATAACTTCAAGGAAACATTTTGGAGATGGGGGATCCTTTTCACAGAGTGCTTGGGAAGGGATTCTTATTAGAGGCTTGGGTGAGAACTTAGGGAAGAGGTTCCTAGAGTGGGACAAAGGGAGGGATTGATTTTGGTGTTGGGAACTAGAGAGTTATTGGCACAAGGATACTAGACACACTACGGTTATGATTTGGACCTGGGTTCAGACTGTTATAGAACCTATGGAGGTTCTCTAGGCTAAGAAGTCAAATAGACTTCCCTAGTTGGCAGGGTGGCATATTCAATTGGGAGGTCCCAACAGGAGCACCATAGCTTATCCATTGTATACAAGTATTATTCTTCTTGTTGTGGTCTAAATTTGCTAAAATGACCATAAATTGTAAAAAAAAAAAAAATCATGGTTTGATATGGTGCAATAAATTATATACCAAGTTGCAAATGCATTTTGTTTTCCTATGAAATTTATTGTGAAACTTTAATCAAAATTGGAGGACCTTGGAATGGGTCCTTACACAAGGTGAGAACTTCAAATAAATTGTAGTTTCAACCCTTAAAAAAATTGTGATTATGAGAGAACCGCTTTGTGATTAAGTGTTTGGTTTTGGAAGTTTTGACACATGGAAAATTTATTTTCACGGCTAAAATTATCACTTTGAGATCACGGTTCTAGTTAAGTCAGCAACCATGTAGGGCTATATTTATCACATTGAGATCACAGTTCTAGTTAAGTCAATAACTATGTTTTTATCTTCCAATGAGCCTTAGTTTTACATTAGATAAAAGCTTTCCGTATGGAAATATTAACCATTACATTCTAATTGTTAGAATTAATTATCTCTACATGACACTCTCATTATTTAATCTGATGCCACGATTTGATTCTCCATCTTGTCTAGACGATGAACCATGCTAGATGGTCCA